>LPNX010363460.1:152800-178324 GCA_001517045.1 Pseudotsuga menziesii | reverse complement strand
ACTTGTGTGGTCCTCTTCCATCTGCTTCCTTTTCTGGTTTCAAATATTTCTTAACTTTCATTGATGACTACTCCAGACGCACTTGGGTTTACTTCCTAAAAGTTAAGAGTGAAGTATTTAACATGTTCTTGGCCTACAAGGCCCTTATTGAAAAACAATATGGCCATCAAATTATTAAGTTAAGATCTGACAATGGAGGAGAATATGTTAACAAAAAGTTCACTACTTTTTGCACTAAATAAGGAATCCAGCAACAACACACTGTTCCATATACACCACAAAAAATGGTGTAGCTGAACAAAAGAACCACACTTTAAAATAAATGACTAATTGTATGATCCAATCTAAGGGACTCAGTCTTCAATATTGGGTTGATGCCATAAATTGTACAAATTACATAGTTAATCACACACCAACTAAAATTTTACAAGGTATAACACTGGAAGAAGCATGCAATAAAATTAAACTAGATGTAAGTCACTTCTGTGTGTTTGGTTGTGAAGCATGAGCTCACATTCCGGATAAAAAATGAAAAGCATTGCAGCCTAAAAGTGAAAAGTGCATATTTGTTGGATATTCTGAATATGTAAAAGGTTATATACTTCTTCAGCCACATTCTCATGATATAATCATTAGAAGAGATGTTAAATTTGATGAAAATATCTTGGCCTATGAGCCTAACTTGGCGGGTGTGCCATCTTTGGCCTGCGAGCCTGATTCGGCAATTGTCCCTTCTTCTTCTTCTTCCAACTTCCTTAATAGGTTTCCAACTCCAGTTTCTGATGATGACAACGAGGATGAAAATATACCTCCGCCTTCTCATGTTCTTGTAGTTGCACCAGCACCAATTCTTCCTCTCTGGGTTCATTCAACATGTGAAGCAGCTGGTGATCTTGCCGGTGATCCTAGAGATCAATGTTGAACACGTTCTCATTTTCAGCGAGCCTCTTCTCTTTTGGCTCAAGTTTACTAGAATCATGATCCATAAAATTTTTCAGACACTTCAGGAAATCAATATTGGGATGCATCTATGGATGAAGAATATCGTTCCTTAATGGTGAATGATACTTGGGATCTTGTTTATATTCCAAAGGGAAGAAAACTTGTCAGATGTAAAATGGTTCTATAGAACTAAGTATGCATTATATGGAAGTGTTTAAAGACTTAAGGCAAGGTTAGTTGCCAAAGGTTTTTCCCAAGTTGAAGGGATTGACTACAATGAAACCTTCGCTCCTGTTGCAAAAATGAATTCCATCCGCCTTTTTCTTTCCCTTGCAGCATTACATAACTGGGAAGTCCATCAAATGGATGTCAAGTCTAAATTTTTATATGGTGATTTACAGGAGAAACTTTACATGGAAAAAACTCCTGGATATGTTCAGGATAACTCTAGCCTTGTCTGTCTCCTTAAGAAATCCTTATATGGCCTTAAGCAAGCTCCTAGAGCTTGGTATGCCAAAATGGATAGCTTTGTCCCTAACACTAGTTTTTCTAGATGCCATTATGACTCCAATGTTTATACCAAGAAATTAGGAAACCATCTCATCATACTTGTTCTTTATGTTGATGATCTTATCCTTACTAGTAGTGACCCTAAATTTTTAACCCATGTGAAATCCAGTCTTAAGAAAAAATTTGAAATGTCAAAATTAGGACATTTGCATTATTTTCTTGGCCTCCAAGTCTTGCAAACCAAAGAATGAATCTTTCTTTCCCAGTCTAATTATGATTTTGACCTTCTTCGTCGCTTTCACATGGAAGATTGTAAACCAACCCCTTCTCCCTTCCAGTCTGGAGTCAAAATTTCTGCAACTTGTACTTCCCCTGAAGTAGATGCCACCTTGTATTGTCAGCTTGTTGGTAGTCTCTTATACTTGAATCATTCCCATATTGACCTTTACTTTGTCATTGGTCGTGTTGCCCATTATATGCAAACACCTCATGAAAGTCACTGGAAAGCAACAAAAAGAATACTTCGATATATTCGAGGTACAATTCAGTTTGGGATTCATTATAGTATAGGGGGAAACCTTTGTTGGTTGGTTTCGCTAATTCAGATTGGGTCGGAGATCCTGATGATCGAAAGTCTACTGCAGGTTATGTTTTCAGTCTGGGATCTGGACCTATCACTTTGGCTTGTAAGAAACAACACGCTCTTTGTCTTTCTTCAGCAGAAGCAGAATATCAAGCTGCAGTTAATGCCAGTCAAGAAGATTTATGGCTTCGACAGATCCTTTCAGAGTTTGGATTCGAGCAATAGCAGCCTACTCCACTTGTGACAATTAAAGTTCCATCAAGATTTCCAAAGATCCAGTTCTACATCAAAGCAACAAACACATTGAGCTACACATCCACTTCATCAGAAATATTGTTCATGATCGTGTTCTTGAAATGCTCTATTACCCTACAGAGGATCAAGTTGCAGACATCTTCACCAAGTCTCTTATAGAAGCAAAGTTTTCTAAACTTTGATCTATGTTAGGAGTTCATGAATGTGTCATTAAGGGGGGATAGGGTCTAATTCCTCCTTCCTTCTCCTAATAGTGTCACCTTTGTAAATCCTTTAATCGTATCCCAAGTTGTTCTTAAGGGGGGATTTTAGGATATTTAGACACTTAGGAGTTAGTTAAGATCAACTTGTGTAATATATCTGTTAGGTAAAGTGTGTTTCTTTAGTATGCATTTGTAAATATTCTAATCCGACAGTCACAATATTTTCTAGACATAAAGTGATTTGACAGTTCAACTTCTCTTACATCATACCTACCATTGATCCATGGCTTAACACCCGATTGGTCCATGATCTTTATTTAAAGATCATGGAGGGTCCTTGGTTAGTTTATCGATTATGAGAAGCTCATATGTAACATTATTTCTTTTGCATAATAAATTTCTCAAAGTAGCTATTTGGCTGGGGCCATGGACTGTTTCCCTCTTGAGGGTTTTAACCACGTGACAAACATCGGTGTGTTGATCTATGATCTATTTGTGTGAAGTGGTTGATCAAGGTGTTCGGTATTTTGGGAGTACCATGTGTATCCAAACATCAAAGAGTCAAGAAGAGGAGGTTGCTAAAAAGGAAAAATTAGAAACAACCCAAAGAATGGCAGAAGGGACCAAAAAGCTCCTAGCTGAAGAAGAAGAAGAAGCTTCCAGGGAAGAAAAGAGGAAGAAGGAGGGATCCATCCAGGGTAAGATTGTTGAGCTAGAAAAGGCTATAGCTCACAAATCTCTAAATCCAGGACTAGAAGGACGAGACCTAGAGGAAGCCACAAAAGATCAATGTAGGAAAGGAGAAGAAGATCTAGGTGGTGGAGAACAAGAACAGAGCCCTGCCCGAGATAACCCAAAAAACACCCCATCCACCTCAGGAACCATACTTACAGGAGGACATCTTCCCATAGCGTAAATGGGACTAGTGCCATTTACCCCATCTAAAGAATATGATGTGGCATCTTTAGAGGGCATACAATTTCATCCCAAAACAAAGTCAATAGTGTGGAGAATAGAAAAGACATTGAAAATGGGAGATAGACCCTCGATCACCACAAGCACCGAGAGAATAGTTGTAAAAAATCCTGAAGATAATCCAAAACAAATGGCTTCCATGGGCATTGCCTCTGTGAATTCAAATGCTCACAATATCGATAAACTGACAGAGACACTTGAGTAGTTCAAGGGAAAGATGGCCGAGATGAAAGTTGTTTTGAAAAAAGAGGAGAGAGTGTAGAGAATCCAAGAGAAAGTATGCGGATACTCTCTCAGACTATGAAAAGCTGCAACAAGATTACCAAATTATGGGAGAAGAATGGGAAAATTTAAAGCAGTCCAGCATGAGCCTTAATAAAGAAAAAGGGGAGTTGGAGAATAAAATTGTAGAACTAGAAGCACAAAAGTCTGCAGCTGATCAGAGAGCAAAGAAATATGAAAACCAAGCAGCAGGATTAGAAACTCAAAAGGGTTCTTTGGAGGTGCTGTTAAGGGAAGCAAATGAACAAAAAACAGATATTGCACCTTTCATAAAGTAGGCACTTTTGTCGAGGAACAAGATTGATCGAAAATAGCTCCAGATCATGGAGGAGGTTTTGAAGGTTAGGAAAGTAGAAGCTTGACTGGAAGAAATATCAGTCATAGCTTCTCAATGCAAAGACAAGATTCAGAATGTCTTGGAATCATTTAGAGAAGATTGACATGGTTGGAAACAACCAAGGAGCCTCCAGCAATTGCACCAGTCAAATATTCAGAGAGAATGCAGCTTGAATAAGAATTGATGGGTTTTAGAAATAACGCTGCTGAGAGGTTGTTAGAGGCAGTGAATAAAACTAAAGACCAGTGTATGGAGTTTTGTGAGAAGGTACTAGCAACTCATAAGAGGTGCCAAATATCATCAAATAAATGGTTATATGGACTTCCTGCACATTAAGAACATTTGAAACAATTACATGATAGATTGCAGGAAGATGAGTTGGGAATATAGGTAATTAAGAGTTTGGACGAAAAAATGCTAAAGAGTGTAATTTACCAAGAAATAGTAAACAACTTTCAGTTGGAATACCGTCTTTGGTCGATTCTAGATAGAATGGATAACATAAAAGCTCAGGTTTCCAAGCATGAAGTTACCGTCAGATTTTTGGAGCCATCATATTTTGAGAAAATAGTTACGGATGCCATGGCCTGGAAGCAGTTTATTGATGAGATAGCAGGGGCCACCTAAAGTGTTCTTTGTCTTATTTGACACATGGGAAACCTTTTTGTAATATTTATAGTTCTTGTTTTAATTAATAAGCACTAGAGGACAAATGCTTTTGTAACCGAATTTTAAAGGAATCCCAAAGGGCAGGAAGACCAAAGGTCATTAGGAAATGTATAAGTATAAGTAGAATTGAATAAGAAGGGACTTTTCCATGCTATCTTATGAAAAAGGCTTTATGTAAGAAGAACTATTTCTTTTTATAATAAAGGAGGATTGATTTTATTTCTGCTGGAGAAGGAGCTATTCAAGTTTCAAATGCATGTTGTGTGGATGGTTGAATGTAGAATTATTTTTTTTCAGCTTACTCTGCAAACCTGTGAGATCGTTCTGACTTGTGAATTAATTCCATGTTACGAATGATTTCCTGTTTATGGTGAATCTTATGCAGAAAATTGAGTAATGAATGTTTTAATCAACACTGAGTTATCTCTTTGTTTATCTTCTTACTATATTCATGTGTTTTGAATCATTTTAGCTACCTGTATTATTCTTTATGCATATTATATAGTACATTACTCACATAAATTATAATTTTCTCCCTAGGGATAGGTTAGGTAGTATTAGATAGGTTTATCTTAGTGTTATTTGCTTTCTCTGATTAGGAAACAAAGGAGATGATATGGGAGGTAAGAACCTACACATCACATTGTGAACCCTTTTCTTCTTAATCAGCTGCATTTAGATTCTAGGAACTTACATATCATTGCAAAATATAAAAATAAAATACACATAAACCGTGGCCGAGGCTGTAACTGGTAAAACGCGCTTATACCGTTACTTAACTTTAAACTGGATAGATTCCCCATACCAAACAATAAATGAGCTGATTGGGAACGGTTATTGGGGAGAATCCCTACTATCGGTACTTGGAATTTTCCAGGAATCAATAGTTTTTCACGCTAGAAGGAGGGCTGCCAGTACATGGCTAGCCGAGGAAATCTATTTTCTCGAGAACATTCTACCGGTGACAAGTTTGAAACTAATTTTCCTAAAAAACCTAGTCGTGAAGAAAAAGTTAATCCTGAGTACCTATATCCTATCTCTAACGAGGTAGTGGATCATTTGAGATGAATCACAAGGTCTTACACAAAAATTCTTGGAGGATTTCTGAATGTCCCTGATTTTTCCACGATTTTTCCAGGAGATTGTTTCACAAAAAAGAGCATCCTTATGTAGAAGATTCAGTGTTAGTAGGATATTTTGAAGAGTTGGTAGATTTAACATTTCAAGAAATTGTTAAACCTCTTAATCAGTTGGGACCAGATTCCCCAAGTTGATCACCCTTCCGAACCCTTGTTCAATCTTCACCTGAGTATCCACCCCGAATTAGGGCCGAAATGTACCTCCAAATGCCAATGCCAATTAGCATCCTCCTGTACTAGCTTAGAGGGCTAGAACACCACTGAACCTAGATCCTCTAGCGCATGCTTTATCACAGAATTATGAAAAGTCTTTTCCCAAGTTTGATCCAAGGGAATACATGTCTGTCTACGACCATATTCATAGTTTTTTCCTTGCTTTGGAAGCATTAGAATTCAAACATGAGGATGTGGATTGTAGGATTTTTCCTCATACTCTCAAAGGTAAAACAACATTGTGGTATTTTGGTTTATAGGACAATTCAACCACAGATTGGGACACTTTTGAAAGAATTTTCAAAAGAAAGTTTATCAGCCAAAGAACTATTGCTGCTTTGATGAAAGAGTTGTTGGCTCTAAGAAAGGAAAAGAAAGAAAAGGTGCATGATTTCACCCATATATTTGTTTCTCATTGAAATAATTTTAGTGCAGCCATAATACCGACAGAGGAGACTTTAATAGAATATTGCACATCGTATCTTGGCCCTGACATGGCCATGTATGCCAAAAGATTAGTTAAATTCTCATTGGCTGAAACATATGAGGAGGTAGAGAAGATAGAGGTTGAGCTAGAAAGCGTAAACAAGTATCTGGGGGAGCCAGAAACAAAGAACTTCAGTAATAAGAAACCGCTGTTATTAACCAGAACCAAGGATGAAATATCAAATGAATTAGAAGGAGTGGTCAAAATGGTCCAGAAGCTATCCAATAAGATTGTTAACATGGAAAAGGATAAATATTCCAAGAAGCAATTTAAGCCTTATTATAGAAGAAAAGACGACAGTGGTTCCTCTTAGCCACCTACACATAGTCCTTCGGTTATGAATCTCACTGAAGTGGGGATGGGAATTTTTTTTACATTTCATTAGGAACCTCACTCCGAAAACAATTTTCCATAGTGGATTAATTCCATGACATTGGTTATGAGTCAGTTACTTCACTCTAAATTAACAGAACCTGAGGTTGAGGATGAAAAGGTTCATGAATCAGGAGAAGCACCAGAGGATGCTACCATGGTATTATGGGATTGTGTACCTATTATTGGTTCAGAAGAAGAAGAACTTAATGAAGAGGTAAAACTGTCAAATGTTAATGTCACAACCAGAAGCAAGGGTCCAATAAATGAGAATAGCACATTGTTTCCCAAAATCAAGAGAATTCAGGAAAACTTGAAGAAAGTAAAAAATAACAATCAGACCCCAATTATACTGGAGATTGTCATAACAAAGAAAAGTGTTCCAACTGTTAGTAAGCCCATAAAGAATACTGAAAGAAAGGTGGAAGGTGCAAGTAAAAACTCAACAGACTGTGAGATGAGCTACGATATAAGAGAAGGCATCAAAAAGACCAAAGCTAATATTTCTCTATTTGAAATGTGTAGTCTACCCCAGCAGAAAAAGAAACTTTTGGAGGCATTAAACACACCAACCAGTAAACCACAAGAAAAAATTTAGTCAGAAGAAGAAATCAATGAAGCTAGTATTGGGGGAAATTCCAAATCTAGGACTTTACTTTTGTTGCTTACTTTTGAAATTTTCAATCATAATGTGCACAATTGTTTGGTTGATTCAGAAGAATTTGCTAATGTTATTCCTTTGCCAGTTTGTAAAAGGATAAATGTCCAACCTAAGCCATCTTATGGAAAGATAATACAGTTGGGCAGAATGACTGTGAAAGTGGTAGGAGAAATGGAAGATGTGCTGAGAAATTTATCTGCAGATGACACAGTGTGTCAATTCATAGACATTATTGTGGTTGACATACTAGAATCTTATGGCTTAATATTGAGCCAAGATTGTTCTGTAAAACTAGATGGTTATTTTTCAGCAAACTGGTCTCACTTGTGTTTTCCCTATCAAGGTATTCAGAATTAGATAAAGGTAATGAGGGAGCCACATATGAGTCACAATGTGACTCAATTAGAATGCAAGAATGAGCCGGTAAATGTTTCGCACCCTGTGTTGGGAAATTATTTCATTGAGATAGAACCAGGAAATTAACAAGCTAAAGAAGCTGTTAACGGATTAGATATACAAATCGACCTCCTTTGGTTTTCACGAGATAATAATGTTGATTGTAACATAGTTAGTCTAGTTTCAGATGTAGAAAGTAGAAATAAATCAGTAGCTGTAGTAGATAAGTTTTGGTTTTTGTACTTTGATGGTTCAAGAAGCAGGAAGGATCAGGAGTTGGCTGTATCCTGATGGATCCAAAAAATAATAAACATTTTCTTTCATGTAGATTAAAATTTTAATGCACAAATAATACAGCTGAATACAAAGCATTAATACAAGGATTAAAAAAGGAAATTGAATTCAAGGTTAAGAATTTAAAATTCTATGGAGACTCTGAAATTATTTTCAAACAAGTCCGAAATACCATCCATTGTTTATCTCCTCATCTAAAAGGTTACCAAAGTGAAAGATAGGATTTAATAGTGAATTTCAATGCATTTAATATAGTTTCTATTACTAGGCTAAAAAATGCAGCGGCTGATTTATTAGCTACATTAGCCGCCAGGCTTGTTCCAACTAATAATTGATGTTCTATTGAACTTCTTTTCAGACTTGCTCTACCAGATAATATCACAAATCTAAGAGTGTTTGATGATGACCCATAGATCCTAGAATTTCTATCAAATGAAGAAAGTTTCAAGGGATCAGTAATTGATCAAGAAGAACATCAAGCAAACCTTCGAAGTGGAAACTTTATACCTAAAGGAGTTAGAACATTGGAAGGAATGTTTGACTTGAATAACAAGTTTAGAAGGATAGAAAATGTTAAAATGCATAGCTCATCTATGCAATTTGAGCTAATAAATTTGTGGTCAAAAGATGAGCCTAAATATGTAAACTTGGGAAAATGATGCTCACCAGGAGAAAGGCACAAATTCATTAATTTTTTTAAGCAATACAATGACGTTTTTGCATGGACATACGAAGACCTGAAAATATATGATACACATATTATATAGCATGTCGTTTTGATCAAGGCAAGGGTCAAGCCATATCATAAACCATTAAGAAAGATGCATCTGAAGCTGGAACCTTTGATTCAAAGTGAAATGAAGAAACTGCTTGATGCAATAATTATCTTTAAAGTCAGACATTCGGAATGGGTTTAGAACTTAGTACCAATAAGGAAAAATTCTAGTGAGATTAGACTTTGTGTGGACATTAGAAACTTGAATCGTGCCTCTGATAAAGATAACTACTCAATCCCACCCATGGAACAAATATTGCAGATGGTATCTGGATCGGAATTATTTTCTCTACTAGATCGTTTCTCAGGATACAACCATGTTTTGGTAGCCGAATAAGATAGATCAAAGACTACATTCAGAACTAAGTGGGGGACTTTTGCATATAGGAGGATGCGCTTTGGACTTATCAACTCTGGAGAAACTTTCCAGAGGGCCATGGATATAGCTTTCGGAGGGATAATTAGACGAAGTGTAGTAGTGTAATTGGACGATGTTATGGTTTACTCCAAGAAAAGAGAGGAGCACATGTTTGATTTAAAACAAATTTTTGAATGTTGTCGGAAATACGATATCTCTTTAAATCCAAAGAAAAGTGTGTTTGTTGTATTGGACAGAAAGCTTTTGGGTCATATAATTTCTAAGAAAGGGATTTCAATAGAACCAGAAATGATTAAAGTAACAGAATAGATCCATTTTCCCCATAATAAAAAAAGGCATGCAATATTTTATGGGGACTATAAAATTTGTGTGAAGGTTTATGCTCGATTTTTCTCAGATAGTCGAACCTTTGCAACAAATGGTTAAGCAAAGTGCACAATTTAAATGGACTGACTTAGAGAAAGGGGCATTCGACAAGATTAAATGAGCAATAGCCCACGCACACTCTCTCAAAATTCCATATTTCGAGAAATATTTTATCTTATACACTTTTGCTTCAGACAACTCGTTAGCAACAGTGCTTACACAGAAAGAAGAAGGGGGAGATGAGTACCCTATATCATTTATGAGCATTGGACTACAAGGTGCTGATTCAAATTACCTCACTGTTGATAAACAAGCATATGCAGTGTTCAAAGCGGTAAAGCAATTCAGACCTTATATACTAAAGAATAGAACCAAATTTATTGTACCTCACCCAAAAATCTAGAATATTTTCATACAGAAAGAGTTGGGAGAAAGAAGAGGGAATTGGGTAACAGCCTTGCAAGAGTATGACTTGGATTTCAAGCCAGTCACTATTGTTAAGGGACAAGGGTTGTGCAAATTAATGGCTAAAAGCTAGGACAATGAAGATAATGATTGGGAGGATGCGGCTGAGATGCACATGGTTGATGTATGCCCCTTATTTATATCTCCATAATCTTGGTATAGAGATTTAGTACACTATCTCCAACAAGGTTATCTTCCTAAACATTGGAATTCCAAGGAGAGAAGGGATTTGCGCTTAAAATCCACATCCCACCAAATAATCGATGGA
Organism: Pseudotsuga menziesii; assembly: GCA_001517045.1. Taxonomy (NCBI): domain Eukaryota; kingdom Viridiplantae; phylum Streptophyta; class Pinopsida; order Pinales; family Pinaceae; genus Pseudotsuga; species Pseudotsuga menziesii. The sequence continues at coordinate 167,753 of LPNX010363460.1, read as the reverse complement.
GTGTTGTTCAGAAAAAAATTATGATGGAGTTTTCCTTAGATGCTTAGAATGAGAAGATGCAGCCAATGTAGTTAAAGAATTGCATGATGGCCCTGCTGGAGGTCATTTTTCAGGAGATACTATGGCTCATAATAGTTTAAGAGCTGGATACTATTGGCCAATGTTGTTCAAAGATGCTCACACCTATGTCAAAAAATGTGATACCTGCCAAAGGAGTGGTGGACGACAAGCCAAAGCAGCTTGTCCATTAAAACTAGTCATCATTTCTAAACCATTCGAGTAATGGGGGATTGATATTATTGGAGAAATTAATCCAAATTACTCATTGCAGCATAAACATATCCTCACGGTAGCAGACTACTTCACCAGATGGGTAGAAGCTATCCCATTGTTGGTGCAACCTACTAACAAAGCCTCGTCGACAAGGGTTCCCACTCTGTCGACGCCCAACCAACGTGATCTCCTTGAGCACCGACCTAGATAGGTTTGACCCCACATGGAAACACCCACATAGCGGATGAGGTCTCACCTTAGATGTCAAGGGAGAGTGTTGGCTTGCATGGGCAGACTCGGGTTTACTATAGTTAACCAACAACACCCCTAGCTCACTGGCCCTTTCGGTGACAGACCGCAGAGCGGCCTGAAGTCTCACCCGAAGTGATTCTAATGGGTTGGCCAAAAGACTCAAGTGTCTTCGACCAGGTTCTGGTGCAGCCTCGATGCCTCACAGCTCTTCTAGCCTGTGAGATCTCTCTCTCTCTCTCTCTCTGTGACACGCAACCTCCTTTTACTTGCAACTACTCTAGCCCTTATCGTATCGCCGCGCCTCGGGCAACGCGTAACTACTTCCTATGTTGATTCTCAACTGCAGCACACCGCAGCTCCTCTGCTGATGTGATACCGCCTCCTTGCGATATCCTACTACTGCAGCTCAACGTACTCAGTGCTACTCGCTCCGACTTACGGGACTCAATAAACAAGGGTGCTTAACTTTGTGACTCTTAACTCTAAGAGTTGAAGCATAGGTAAACTCTTATACAAAATACTTAAGGGTTTCAACTTGCATTCATCTTCTATAGTGCTGTAACTAAATAACACATACATACATTAAATTGTAAACAAGGCTCATATGATAACTAATAGATGCAACAAATAAACACAACACATCAATCAATCACATAACACATGATTTTAACGTGGTTCACCTCCAGGATGGAAGTTACATCCACATAAATGTGTTTCTATTATAGCTCAGGGGAAGGTAAACACAGTCCTGCTGCACCCCATATGCAGCTCGAGATCTTCTGGGTAACTCTGCACATAGCCTGGAGCCCTTCTCTCTTAGATATCTTCTCTACTCTATATTGCACCTCTTACAATATACTCTTCCCTCTCTATCGATCCTTGCGGATCATTACATGCATGCTATATGAGCCAGCTACTGGTTACAGTAAGATAACTACAGCTAATAACAGAACCAGAGCTTGGCTTCTATACAAATGACCAACTAATCAAACAACCAACCAACTGACCAACTAACCAACCAACCAACTAACCAACTAACCCTTTTACAATACAAAATATATCCCTTTATAGGCGGCCCGAAGGTCTCGCTATTACAGCACTGTGGGCCTGTCCCAACAGTAACCCAAAACCCTAACTAGTGACAATCGGCATATCTGTACTTGAGGTAGCCGCTTTCCGTCACACCACAGCTCTCTGCAGTCTTCCATGCTTCCCGGCGCTGACCATGGGTACTATGCACCACTTCCCTGTTTTTCTCCTTCGTCTTCAATACCTCGGCCTCATTGCTCCTTTTCCTTTATGAGGGTAGTTGAGCCCTCCTATCTTTGCCACTACCTTCAATGCAGTGGGTGAGCTTTCTCTTCTCGGCCACTCAGGTATCATCGTCTCCCTTGACTTCTCTGCCCTAAGAGTCACGGTTTCCAGCTCTGCTCTGTAGCTAGAAACATGCTACGACGTCGTAGCTCCATCTTATCTCCTCTCTGCCAAAACTGTCTATCCGCTAAACTGGCAGCTTCTTCTATAGCTGCGGGACCCTGCTCCAATAGAGAGCTTTCAGAACCAAGTTTTTGGTAGTAAGAAGGGAGGGCATGGCATCAACGACTTAACTTCATAATCAACATATGCTCCAAATATTGTTTTGATAGAATCATATCATTCATCATAGATTTATCAGCATAACCAATAGATAGCTAATGGATCACATTACTTCATTCATCGTAGCAGAAACAATCATTCATATAACAGATATAATAAACATCCATCATTATCATCACAGATCATAAAAATAGGAAATAAATAAGAGACAAAATCACTTTAGGGAAACATCCATCCTGTAATATTACTTCTGCGAAATAGATTCACAGCATGCAGTATGTCTCCACAGCAGGAGATTGAAAATGGATCAACACAGACAGAGCCAAAATCCTGCTCACAATAGATGTAGATGCAAAAAGATACCCAAAAATACAAGTTCTTCCCCATAATTCTCTCTCTCCATTATGATAAAAAAGTATATCTACTATTGCAACTCTAGCTCTATATATAGGCTTGCACCTTTACATCCAAGGTCCACTTCTAACTAACTTCTAACAAACTAGTGACCTATATCCACAAAATGTGGTCAATCAGTACAAAATTGCATAAAGAATTCCAAAAATGGTTGTTCTTCTATTTATCGCATTGTTGTGGTCCTTCACGATGGCATGTGAGCTTGCACAGCCTCCATGGTGCTGTGCAACTCACTTACCCAATATCCTTGCCAACAGGCCCCCAACATAGTCTTCTAGCTCATCCTCAAGCCATGTTAGGTTGATAGGGTGTACTCCATCATCTTGGTCTTGAATTCCTAGAACTACTACAAGATCTCTTGAACCTGGAGATGAATGCATTCAACTGTATCTTGACAATTCACCATGTCCTGCTTTAGTGGGTACTCCTCCCCTACCTTGCCATCCACCATATTCCTACCTTCTTGTACCGCCTGCAGCGCAGCGACTGCTTTCACACTCGACTTCCTACCAATGTCTTGGAATTCATTGAGCTAGGTGCTGCACTTGCGCTGAATTTCTTGGGTTTGGGCAGCTCGCTGCTGCAAGTCCTTCAAATATTTAGTGTGTGTAATCTGAACCATGAGATGCATTGTGCGTAGGGATGTCTTCATTGTTGTTAACTGAGTTTCATCTTCCCACACTTGCTTTGCCAACTGTTCCAATTGGTCATCCTGAATGACGCTCTGCCAGAACTATGTCGTTTCTTCCATGATCGTCTTCGCCTCTTTCTCCATAGATTCAAACTGGGCCGTGAAATCCTTGATCGTATTCTTTTGTTCGGAAATATGTCTAGGCAGAGTGTCAGGGTAAACCAGAGCATTCATTAGATTGTTAGTTAACTGAAGCTGTGCAATCACCTCCCCAAGCCTCTTGGATTTGGAAACGGCATTGAGTTCCACCGTGCTTTCATATATGTTTTGACAAAACTCATCAATAGCTTACTCAACCTCACCGCAGCTAGCACAGAGCTGCACTTTCTCGATAATGAGGTGGCCTTGCGCCTTTAACTCAGTGATTTCGTCGACATCTTTCTGCTGCAGCTCTGCTTGCATTTGCATGAATGGGGAAATCTCTTGTGCCTTTTCTTCTTCTAGTTTCTCTTTGATATTTTGCATCTCATCATCTTCCTCCTGCAACTTCTTCACAGCGTGCGATGACTACATGTACCCATCACTAAGCTCCTTCTTCTTGTTAACCAACTCCTGGCCGACACCTTGCTGCAATTGCACTAAAACTTGGGCGAGTAACATGTTCAGATTGAAAGCAATGCTCGGCAACGGCTGGAGTAGTGATTTCACTTCTATACTTCTGCCGTCGATTGCAGTAGGGGGAAATTGAATGTTCCTAGACCATAGCTCGGTGGTAATTGTCAGGAAATCCTACAGCACATCCTTCTCTGGTGTCTCTTTTGAAATAGCAACAAAATAAGAATCTAGCTTAACACTTACTGCGGTGAACCCTTCTTGACTGGACATGTGCATAGTTTGTGCTGCAGCATCATATGCGTTAGTGATAGCCTTGATGAACCATTGCAGGGGGTTCTCCATCACCGAGTGGGAGGTTCTGCTGGTGTCAAATTCCATGTTTATTTTAGTGTGTAACTCCTCCAACATGCGTCGGGCTTATGGATCGAAGGCCGTCGATGACTCTCCATCGAAGTCATGGAGATCTTTCCCTATTTGGACTGGCTCATCAAGGGCATCTATTGGTGGCCTCTAAAGATCTCCTCCATGTTCAAAGGTTCGTGCTAGTTAGCTGGCCAATCTTGAACAACAACCTCCCATTAGAGGAAATCTAGGGACTAAAATGGGCCTTATAAGAAAATGTGCCAAAATAAGTTCTTGTGAGTTGGAATTCAAGGACCAATAGAATTTCAATAAAATGAGTCAACCATAATGGTTGAATTGACATATTTGTCATAAAAAAAACTACTTTTTTTGTTCATATTTTTGACATATCTCCCTATGTTTTTACTCAAATTTTGATCAAGAGAGATCCTTGGATGTGGAATTTGATTATGCATCCAACGTGAACCCACATTGCATACTTTTGATGGACCCTGCTACTCTAAAAATAAGAAATACCTGAAAAAACATGATGATGACATCATCATCACATGTTTTTAGGTATTTCTTGTTTTTGGGATCTCAAGGTTCGTCAAAATTATGTATTCTGGATTCTCATTGGATGCATAATCAAATTCTGCATCTAACAAGCTCTCTCGATTGAAATTTGAGTAAAACCACAAGGAGATATGTTGAAAATACGAACACAAAAAATAGTTTTTTCTTTTTTCCTCCAAAATTAATAAATATTATTTTATTATTTTAACTGATTATTTTATTATTTTAACTATTATTTATTATTTTCCTGAGGAGACCCATTTTAGACCCCAAAATTCCTCTGATGAATTCTGCATCTGTGATTTTGTTGGCCATAGGCATCCATTGTTTGTCGGTATACTTGCGCTCCTTAATGTAAATGGAATGCATATTAATAGAAAACCGAATGATCCTCTTATATTGGGATGCACCAAGAATAGATAAATGGGGAACCTTAATGGTCACAGCCCATAGTGCCTCTGAATAGACCAAAAAATGGATCACACAATCCTGCTATTGACTGGGTTTTGCGACCCACCATAAGTTCTGATAGCGTGTGCCTTTGCACACCTTTTCTGCAACAACTTACATTGGATGGTAGTCATCCAGCTCCATCCAGGAAACTAAAGCAATGATAATTAACAACCAACTATAGGAAAAATGGTGTTCCCTGGCCTGAGCAGCAATGACATCTTCTAACAACTGGTTCAACAGAAACAAATACCAGTTCATTTGCACCCCTTCGACGCATTTTTGTGCACATGCAACCACACCCAAATTGCATTGGACCGACTGATTCCTTTGGATGATATTGCTAGCCAAAATGTGTGCCTTAATATGTACTGATCGCTCAAAAATACTGTCAATGCAATATGCCTGGCCATCGCGCTGTAATCCAAATCTCTCCAACTACTGCGCAAGCTTCTTGTCATCATTCCACCCTCTGAAATACTGCGCCAGATCTTCACTGGCCTTTGGTAACCCTGTAATGTGGGAAATTAGGTCCACCGTGACCAGAATAGGGTTGTCCAACTAGAGTGTCCCACCATGAAAGCATGCTAACATTTGATTGACGCATGCATTCGCTTTGTTCAATCTCCCAAAATGAGGCATGTTAATGAGCTCCAACAACCCAGACCTATCCAAGCCCTACGTCCATGGGTGAGGATTCCATTAAATAGGTGCGCCTAGTGCCATCGGAAATGACTGGTAAGGCTCCTACGCTATGTCCTTTAGTAGCAGTCAATCATGGTCTTCATACTTCATCTTGACCAAGGCAGGTATGATGTCCATTGGGCAAGTCATCCCTTCTGGTAGCAGCAACAACTTCGGTGGATACGTATGATTCTTAGTGAGGTTCCTTAGCTTTTCCCCCAGCTGTGTTGGGGAAACCTATCCAGGGATATAATTGATAGAGATGCCCCTAGGCATCGTAGACTCAACAACTCCCGAGCTTGATGGCCCAGTCTGTGTTGGTTCTTCCCCTTGTGCCCCAGCACTCGTGTGGGTGTATGTCTTCTATGGTGACATGGAACTAGGATTCTGGGCCTTCTGCTTCGCTCTAGGGATAAAAGAGGACCCGATTGGCATGCTCATGACTTCCTCTTCAACCTGCATGGGCCAAATGGAGGATTCCTACTCACTTGAAATCTCAACTATGTTGGGAGTGTGCAGCATGCCGCACTCTGCAATCCTCACAATGCAACCAAAATTTCACTCGCCTATCACACTCACTTCTACTCCTGCACTGAGCTCAAGACTGAGCTCAAATCAATTGAACAATACCTTGTGCTCCCATCCCACAGGTTCTTATAATAACTTGCCCGATCTGACTCATCATTTCCAAATCTCCCGTATTCATCATGACCCAATTTGACATTAATAACCCCAAATCCTTCAGTGATCCTACCTTACTAACAGTCGAATTAGTCATAAATGTGCGTCGCTTCATCAAGCACTGCCGACTAATTGTATTAACTGTCTATATTTATTATTGATTTGACCACGTCACAATCTTGCGGCTATCATCAATGGTCTCCCTCTCAATAATACTAAGTGTTATCCTTATGCAGCTTCTCCCTATGTGCTCGCCTCACTACAATCTACCGAATTTTTTATTTTTTCTCTTGCGCAGTGTCTCAAGCATTGCGCAGCTCAGGCCCTGTTCTATAGGGATTCGAGCGACTGCCATTCACAAGTTTGGGTAGCACCACACCATCTAATTGCTGTAATTGAACTGCACCCCCAGAAGTAATTGAATGAACAAGATATGGACCTAACAAGTGCATATGTAACTTGCTTGGATGCTTCATGAACTTACTTTCGTATAACAACACGAAATCTCCCTGTGTAAATTGCTTGTTCTTGATGTGGTGATCATGCCACGCCTTTTGTTGAACCTTTTCAACATGTTGGTTGAAGCCTGTGCCAAAAGCGATAATATTCTAGCTGGATCAACTGTGCAATGCACCCCTCTAATGCTTCTGCATCCATGCCTGTCGTAGCAGCAATCCTCAGACTAGGAACAATTTACTCCATAGGCATGGCTGCCTCTTTCCCATATACTAATTTGAACGGTATATGTCTCGTCAACCTTATACAAGTGGTCCGATATGCCCATAGTACCACTAGAATTTTCAAATCCCAATCATCATGATTAGTATTGCATACCTTTGTAAGTGCAGTTTCCAATATTTTTTTGAAGGCCTCTACAGTTCCATTTTCCTATGGACGGTAGGGTGTGATTTTGTGATTCTCCTATCTCAATGAGAGATAGATGGTCGGGACTAGCATTCAACCGTCCTTGCTTCACAATTATCTCAAAGTGTAGTAGCCATCGATAGATATTCCCCCCCAAAATAGGCTTATTGACCAAGTATTACAAAGCGGAATAGTTTGTGAAACTTTTGAAGTGACTGCCCAATAGATAGTGCCTAAAATTTTACAATGCATAAACCATGGCCAAGCCCTCTCTCTCAATGGTTTTATAAATTCTTTCTGCAAAAGACAACTTCCTACTTGCAAACTATATTGGATTATCCAGGTCACTCTCACTTGTACTACCCCTAGCACAATAGAACAGGCATTGACATGGATGTGGAACTCCTTGTTCTTATCAAAGAATACCAGGATAGGTTCTGATGCCATATTGGCCTTTAGTGTGTCGAAACTCCCCTGACGCTCATGATTCCACTCAAATGCTGCATCCTTCTTCAACAGCTTCTACATAGGGGCTATAATCACAGCGTATATTTTGATGAACTTGTGATAGTACGCCATGTGTCCCAGCGTCACCCGAAGCATCTTCACATTAGTAGGTGGTGGCAGACTAAGGATAAGTGCAATATTCGTTGGGTCAACCAACAGCCCTTGCTTGCACATGATGTGGTCTAACAGGATTCTGAATGGTGCACAAAAAATGCATTTATTTGAATTCAATGCAATTTTATGTTGTCGACACCTTTCCAGCATCAATTGTATATTTTCTAAATGATCTCTAACCAACCCATAAATTTTCCAATCATCCATGTATACCTGCAGGAACTTCTGGATGAAGTCTTTGAATGCAGCGATGACCACCTAAGAAAATATTGTTGGTGTATTCTTCAATCCAAATGGCATGAATGTATATTGAAAACAACCCCATTCAGTGACAAATGTGATATCATGTCGATATTCCTTCGCGATTCGGATCTGGTGATACCCCGAAAATCCATCCGTGAAAGAATACATCTCCTAACTACCTACCCCTTAAAGGAACTCATCTGCAAAGAGGGTGGGGAACAGATCATGTAGGCATGCATCATTCATCTTCTTTAGGTCGACACAAATGTGAACTTATCTAGTATTTTTGTCCTAAACCACCATAGAGATTATCCATTCCGACTCTTTAATAGGCTGAATGATTCTAGTGTCTAACATCCGGTCAAGCTTACCTTTGACATGTTCTTTGTATCGCAGGTTTAGTCGATACGGTCTCTATCGTACAGGTTTTGCATTCGGTTTCAATGGGTTTTCATCTCCCATAGATCCCCTAATATCCCTTTCATTTTTGAGAACCGTGTCGAAAACAGATCCTAGAACTCATGCAGCAGATCTGTGATATGTGCCATCATCTTATCGTCCCAAAAGTCCCCAACATTAGCAAACTGTTATTTTTTCAACATTAAGCTAGCATTATGTTAGGATATTTATTAAGAGAATAACAAGTACAACAATCAAACACAAGAGACAATGAACACAGTGTTTTTGATTAGGGAAACCATAAATGGAGAAAACCCCGCAACTTCGTCAGAGATAGAATCAACACCAAAATGATAAAAAGCCCCAAAACAGTAAGTGATCTCCCAACAGCAGTAATCTTCTTCTTGTCTAGTCCCAGTGTCTTCTCGTTCCTCAACTATGCGCTACACTTGAGTGTGTGAGTGATGTGTGTGATAAATAGAGTGGTTCACTCTCTATTGATATTCTTTCATTCACTTGAAGTGCACTCCAACATGTCGGCCTCACTTAACAATTACTTACTAGAGCCGACATCTCTAGGAGTGTCTAATAACCCTAGTGCCTCGGAACTGTGGGGAATTTAACTCTTACACAATCAGAGAGTTACCCACTATGACTTGACATGACTTGTTTACATTATTGATCCTCCCAATCAGAACATCAGGGCATGACAACATGACTCAAATACATAATAGATACATCCCGAAATAAACATCGGGTTACAATACATAAGATACATAAATGAATACATTCCAAAGTTACATATACATCAACACTCCCTCTTAACTAGGAAGGTATTCTTTTGACACAATTTTCAGTAGTGGTATTCTTCTCTGTATCAACTGGATCATCTCGTCATCTACATCTCGAGTCTTCTGAGTCTTCAAGTCATTGTCACTAGATCTGGATCATCTCTCGATCTAGATCAACATCACTGGACTGGATCTGGATCATCACTGGATCTGGATCATCATCACTAGATCTAGATCATCACTCGATCTGGATCATCATGAGGCATCATCACTGGATCTCAATCATCACTCGATCTGAATCATCACTACTGGATCATCATCACTCGATCTGGATCATCACTGTTGCATCATCATCACTAGATCTCGATCATCACTCGATCTAGATCATCACAGGCTATCATCACTGGATCTCGATCATCACTCGATCTAGATCATCCCTGGTGCTATCTCATGATTCTTCTTGTCACAACAAGTTCTACAGAGCCAACCCTTTTTCATGCTGGTTGTAGGCCTAGCCTCCATGTAGGTCTTCGCCCAACACTTATATCTGAGTACGTGGGAACACATCCCTCAGTCACATCAGAAAGGCTACTACACTTATATCTAAGCACATGGGAACACATCCCTCAGTCACATTAGAAAGGCTCCTGCACTTACATCTGAGCACATGGGAACACATCCCTCAGTCGCATCAGAAAGGCTACTGCACTTACATCTGAGCACGTGGGAACACATCCCTCAGTCACATCAGAAAGGCTCTTGCACTTACATCTGAGCACGTGGGAACACATCCCTTAGTCGCATCAGAAAGGCTACTACACTTACATCTGAGCACGTGGGAACACATCCCTCAGTCGCATTAGAAAGGATCCTACACTTACATCTGAGCACGTGGGAACACATCCCTCGGTCGCATCAGAAAGGCTCCTGCACTTACATTTGAGCACATGGGAACACATCCCTCAGTCGCATCAGAAAGGCTACTACACTTACATCTAAGCACGTGGGAACACATCCCTCAGTCGCATAAAAAAGGCTCCTACACTTACATCTGAGCACGTGAGAACACATCCCTCAGTCGCATCAGAAAGGCTACTGCACTTACATCTGAGCACGTGGGAACACATCCCTCAGTCACATCAGAAAGGATCCTACACTTACATCTAATCATGTGGGAACACATCCCTTAGTCACATCAGAAAGGCTACTGCACTTACATCCAAGCACGTGGGAACACATCCCTCAGTCGCATCAGAAAGGCTCTGCACTTACATCCATCTAGGCGGGAACACATCCTACTCACAGTGATGGAAGGGCTTGCACTCACATCTGATCATGAGGGAACACATCCCAGTAATAATATCAGAATGGCCCCCATTCATCCTCGACTAAGCTACCTAGTAACTGACCAGGTGCCTCCATTCTCCTAAAGAATGGCAGTTGCCCTTACATCTGACCTACTTGTCGAAATGGCCAACACTCACATCTGACATGGAAGGAACTTAATCCTTTAGCCATGACAGAATGGTTCATCCCTTACATCTGATCAAGTGGGAACACATCCCTCTGTCACATCAGAATGGCTACTCAGTCCTACACTGAGTGTTCCTGGTAACTGACCAGGTGCCTTCATTCCTAGAATGGAAATTGCCCTTACATCTGTCCTACTCAATAGAATGGACAACACTCATATCTGACATGGAAGGAACTAATCCTCTTACCATGAAAGAATGGCTTAGCCCTTACATATGACCATGGAAGAAACCAATCCTCTCACCATGTCAGAATGGCTATGGGTCTCATCACTTTCTCTTGGAGGAAACCTCGATCTGGAGAACACCAAGCTTCTCCCTGAAGTACTCGAACTTCAGCCTAGCCAATGGCTTCGTCAATACATCAGCTATCTGTTCCTCCGTCGCAACATATTGGAGCTTCACTGCTCCTCTCTACACCATATCCCTGATATAGTGATACTTGATCTCGATATGCTTCGACTTGTCATGGAACACGGGATTCTCTGAAAATTTCACGCAACTCTGGTTGTCACAATGTATACAGGTAGCATCCAACTGGAGATCAAATATATCAGATAGTAGCTTCTGTAGTGATATTGCCTCACAACTAGCTGAGCAAGATGCGATGTACTCTGCTTCAACTGTACTCAGTGCCACACAGGATTGCTTCCTGCTAAACCAAGAGATCACACCTGATCCCATACTGAAGCAACATCCTAAAGTACTCTTCCTATCAATGGCACTACCTGCCCAATCTGAATCAACATAACCTTCCAAGTTAATCTTTTGATTTGCATTGTACTTGAGCCCATAATCAACTATACCCTTCAGGTACCTCAAAACATGCTTTGCAGCAATCAAGTGAACACTTCTCGGATCTGTTAAGTACTGGCTCAAGGTGTTCACAGCAAAGCAAATGTCTGGTCTCATGTTCATCAGGTACATCAATGACCCAATCATCTGATGATACATCATAGCATCAACTGACTCTGATGAAGCATCACTCAATAGCTTCAGGTTCGATGACATAGGTGTGGCCATATCCTTGCAGTCCATCATCCCAAACCTCTTCAGGATCTCTACTACATACTTCCCTTGTCCAAGGAAGATTCCATCTGTACTCTGCCACACATCCATACCTAGAAAGTAATGCATCATCCCCAAGTCCTTCATTTCAAACTCAACAGCAAGCTTTCTCTTCGTATTAGCAATCAACCCATTTGTACCCCTCACAAATAGATCATCTACATATAGTAGAAGTATCACTGGGTTGCCATCTTCAACCTTGTAGTAAAGGTTGGAATATGCTTTACTCTTGGTAAAGCCCAAACTGGATAGAAAGCTGTAAATTATGCCGTACCAGGTCCTGGGTGCCTGTTTCAAACCATATAGGGCTTTCTTCAATCTGCATACATGAGACTCTCTGTCATGTGTCTCAAAACCGAGTGGCTGTTCTACATACACTTCCTCTTCTACTACACCATTCAAGAAGGCAGTCTTGACATCCATCTGGTGTATCTTCCATTTCATTACTGCATCCAGAGCAAGTACTGATTTGATGGAAGTGTATCTGGCTATAGGTGCAAAGGTTTCTTCATAGTCTATTCCTTCTTTCTGAGAGAAACCCCGAGCTACAAATCTTGCCTTATACTTTTCAATGCTACTGTTTGTAGCATGCTTGATATTTTAGATCCATTTGGAAGTTACAACTGACTTCCCTTCTGGTCTTGGGACAAAATCCCAAACATCATTCTTCATGATTGATTGAAATTCTTTGATCATAGCATCCTTCCATTCTTTCTGTTCTACTGCTTCTTCATAACTTGAAGGTTCTTTATCAATGAAATCACATAGTAAGGCTACATACCCAGAGCAAGATCTAGTCCTCTTTATTTCTCTGTGATTTTCTTTTGGAGCCCCATATCTTTCCGCACCTTGGATAAGTTCACGTACCCAAGCATGTTTACTCTTATGAGGATTCTTCTCTATAGGTGGATATACAGGTCTTTGTGGTTCCTTGAAATCTCGATCTTCTTCTTGAGCTTCTTTGTTCATGATTGTATCATGAATTCTGGGTACTTTTGCTTCTGTTTCTTCAGGTTCTTCAGCAGGTCTCTTTCTGGATTTGTTGTAGGCTGTGTCTTCATCAAATGTCACATCCCTGCTGATGTCAATCTTCTTGTATCCTAGGAAATAGATTCTATAAGCCTTCAAGCTTTCAGAGTATCCCACAAATATGCCCCTCTTTCCTGAAGGATCTAATTTTGTTCTCTTCTCTTTTGGAATGTGTATGTACACAGGGAAGCTAAATATTTTGAGATGGATGACTTCTGGTTTCTTTCCAGAGAAGACTTCTTCAGGAGTCTTATTCTCGAGTACTCTATGTGGAGTACGGTTCTGTACATACACTGCTGTTCTGGTAGCTTCCGCCCAAAGATGCATAGGTAGATCTTGATCATGAAGCATAGCTCTTGCAGCTTCCATGATAGTTCTATTCTTCCGTTCCGCAATCCCATTCTGTTGTGGATTATAAGGAGAAAACAACTCCCTCTTAATCCCTGATTCTTTACATAGCTCTTTGAATTCATTCGAAGTGAATTCTCCACCATTATCTGGTCGAAGAGTCTTGATCTTCTTTTCAGTGTGGTTCTTGATCAAGGCTTTGAATTCCTTGAACTTACTGAATACTTCATCTTTGTTCTTCATGAAGTAAACCCATGTCTTTCTAGAAAAATCATCAATACAAGAAAAATAGTATGCATACCCACTTAGTGAGTTTGATGACATAGGACCACATACATCTGAGTGGATGATTTCTAGTATGCCTTTGGCTTCGCTTTTGCTGCTGGGAAATGTCTTCTTTGTATTCTTTCCTTTCGCACATCCTTTGCAGACACCATCATTTTTGGTTTGAAATTCTGGAAGACCTTCAACAGCTTTGCTTGCAATAGGTAGTGCTCTGTAATGCACATGTGCAAGCCTTCTATGCCAAAGTTCACTTGGCTCTACTATGTCATGGACCAGGGCTTGTTCGAGATGGCCCTTCAATTTGTACAAGCCTCCTTCTTGTTCTCCAATCACCACTGCATCATCGATAGTCTTTCCTTTTGGCCACATAATGACTTGACCATCTATGAATGCAACCCGCATTCCTTTTGAATCCAATGTTGAAATGGAGAGAAGGTTCTTCTTGAGTCCTGGCACAAACAATACTTCTTTCATTGTTAGAGACTTACCAGAGTCTAGCTTATATGAAGATTCCCCACTACCTTTTATTGGATATTGGTAGTCATTTCCTAGTTTCACCTTGTGAGGTGATTCATGTTCTGATAGTCTTACAAAGGATTCCTTGAATCTTGCCATATGTTTGGAAGCCCCACTGTCTATAAGCCAATCATCACTACCATGAGTAATGTTACCTATGAGGGCGGAGATTAGAACATATTCATCCTCTCTTGAAGAATCTTCACTTTCATATCTGGATCTCTTCTTGGATGGTTCATCATCCTTTGCAGTATGAGCATGATGTCTTCTTTTGTTCCCCTTCTTCTTATGAGAGTGGTTCTTTCTCTTAGGACAGCCTTTAGCAAAGTGTCCTTTTTCATCACATGTATAACATCTAAATCTAGATAGATCCTTTCTATTGTTAGAATGAGAGCTCTTGCCTTTGGAGTAATGAGGTTTTCGTCTTCCCTTCTTGGAGTGAATTGTGAGGGCTTGATCTTCACTACCCATCTTCTCTTCTCGAGCTGCTATCCAAGCTTCTTCTTGAGAGTACTCTTCCCATAGTTTTCTGAATTTGACTAACTTCTTTCTAGCACAGATTGCTTGGATGAAAGCATCCCATGACCTAGGAAGGCCATTCATAGTAGTCATCACAATCTCTGCATTTTCCACTTCTTCATCAATAGCTTCTAATTGTTCCTTGATCTGAGAAACCCTTGTGAAGTAAGACTGGATAATTTCTGCATTCTGAATCTTCACATTCTTCAGTTAGTTCCCCAGGG
>LPNX010363460.1:121520-152754 GCA_001517045.1 Pseudotsuga menziesii | reverse complement strand
TAGGGCATCAAACATAGCTTTAGGTGTCTTGAGAGAGGACACCTATGGGATAAGGTGATCCTTGATAGAATCAGCAATGATCCTCTTTGACATAACCATCTTATTCTTATGTAAGGCTTTTGCCTCATCTCCCTCTGGAACTGGAACCTCCTCATGGATGTAGGAGTCTAATTCATTCTCTCCCAGGACCAGGGAGATCCTATACTTTCAAGCTCGGAATTTATCATCTCCCTCAAGATTTTCATCAAGCTTGGTATGATGAGACATCTTAACTGAGAACCTCAAATGGAAATACAAGAGATTTTAGATCTTACTAGGTTCAAGATGTTGGATCTAAAACTTGAGCTGAAATCCTGCAGAGCTGGTTCAGGAGCAAATTAGGGTTTTGCTTTTTCGGAGTTCTGTCCACCCAAATGCCTTGAAATTTGTCCCTAACTTCGATTTTGGGGAGGATATCAATCCAGGCCTGGGCTCAGTGAAAAATTCCTCTTCTGTAAAAAGCCCTAATTTTTGACAGTAGTGATAGGTCCAAAATTGAAAAACCTCAGAATTGGATTCTGCTTTGACAGAAAGATGCACCCTAAGGAGGAGAGTTATTCCACCTTACTTTTGCTGAAAATCTGTGGAGGAAGATCCATAAACTAGGAATCCCTAGTTCCTGCAGCTGCACAATGTCTTCTTCTTAGGTTAGCTCTGATACCATGTTAGTTTTTCAACATTAAGCTAGCATTATGTTAGGATCTTTACTGAGAGAATAACAAGTACAGTAATCAAACACAAGAGACAATGAACACAGTGTTTTTAATCGGGGAAACCATAAATGGAGAAAACCCCACAACTTACTCAGAGATAGAATCAGTACCAAAATGATAAAAAGCCCCAAAACAGTAAGTGATCTCCCAATAGCAGTAATCTTCTTCTTGTCTAGTCCCAGTGTCTTCTCCTTCCTCAACTATGCGCTACACTTGCGTGTGTGAGTGATGTGTGTGATAAATAGAGAGGCTCACTCTCTATTTATATTCTTTTGTTCACTTGAAGTGCACTCCAACATGTCGGCCTCACTTAACAATTACTTACTAGAGCTGACATCTCTAGGAGTGTCTAATAACCCTAGTGCCCCGGAACTGCGAGGACTTTAACTCTTACACAATCGGAGAGTTACCCACTATGACTTGACATGAATTGTTTACATTATTGATCCTCCCGATTGGAACATCGGGGAATGACAACATGACTCAAATACATAATAGATACATCCCGGAATAAACATCGGGTTACAATACATAAGGTACATAGATGAATACATTTCGAAGTTACAAATACATCAACACAAACTTCGGGTTTTCTTTTGTCCCTATGTTAACTTTTCAGATCTTCAACAGCTGACTCATGGGGTCGGTTGGTATGTCCGATGCTGCATCATTGCGACTGCCTTCTGATTCTAAAATATTGACATTCCTCATGTCATCATCATCTTCAGGTTCACTAGATATATTGTAGCATGTCATCAGGGATTTCATATGGCATTGCGCATGTGGATCTACAAGGTATGCGGTTGGCACAACCTTCAATACTATATCGCAGATGCATTGGAGTGCATTGTGGACCTTAGGGTTAGCATCCTGGAAACTAAAAGTCTACGCAAAGCAAATCGACAGATCTTTCGAGGTAGTTATTGTTCTACGCAGCTCTGCCGCTAGATACCATGATCTAGGCATCTATTCCAAAGTATGAACAAAAGCATGGACCCACTCATCCTTGGTTCGTGACACCCACAAAGCTTGACATTCCAGTAAATGACCGGTAGGGTTAGTCCACCCATCATATCTTCTAGTGGGATAAGTCTCTAAATCACTGAAGTGCACTAGCATCAATCGGTGACATGGTGCCCATTCATGGTTTGCTTGTTTGTGAGCCTCCCACTAACATGCTGGGGTAGCCTTCAATGCATCCTCCAGTGCCAATAGCCTTTATGGTTCAAACACTTTCTCTTCAAATTCTTGGAGGAATTTAGACAACTTTGGTAGCCCCTCGTAGATCGGCAGCTCGACGATCTCAGTCGTAACACGACGTAGGGATTGCATGATCTGTCCACACTTTCTAAAAGACACCTCATGAAGCCGATTTTGCCAATTTTCTAGAGCATCATTAGAATCAGATGAGTCATGACGCGAAGATACTACTACACCATTCGAGTTCAGTATCAATAGTAGGATGCATGTATTCCTCAGAGATATTGTAGGCATGATCCCAACTTCTACCATCCTCATCCTTAATAGGTTTAATATACCGGTGTCCTTCCTGAGGGTCCATGGGAGCAATGACTTTGATATCTTGGTTTTCGAATGTCATGACTCGTTTCTTGAAATTGATAAGTGCCATGCTATCGTTATGCCATCCAATCCCCAGTAGTGCAAGATAAGAGCCTCCACCATCAACTAATTCAATCAAGTCAAAATCAACATATGTCTTCATACCTTCGATATCAACAACCAAATTCAATACACGACCAATAGGCTGAACCTTAGCCTGATTTGCTAGCCTCTGTTGCATAGGGGACCACCCCAATGTTGGATTTCCCATCAACTTCCAAGTATGTTTGTTCAAAATATTGACATCCAACCCTAGATCCAGAATAATAGAATCGACTTCATAGTCCCCTATCTGGATGTTCATTCTCATTTCTTTACCTGTGTTTCTCTTCTAGAGGGAATTTACTACAGAATCCTTCAGCGTCTGATTCCATTGGCATAGAAAATTCTCAATTTCTCCGAGAGCCTCAAGATCTCTAGCTAGTGACAGACAACTCTCAAATAACTATTGCAAGGTACCATGCTGTCACGATGGTCTTGCCTCTACAGAGGGATCAAAAGCAGATGGCATTTCAACAATAGGAAACTTACCAGGATTCCTCTCGATTGCATGCTTGGCTTGAAATAATGTCTCCTTCTCTATTGAAATATCAAATGATACCTTTTTCTTCCCTGCAAACTGAACTTGTTGATGGGTTCCATCTTCTCCAGTCATTTCACCTACACGAGTGACAACAGCAACGTTGACAACCTGTGTTCTACGCCCTACTAGAATTGTCACAATCGTGGGTCCTTGATTCAGGTTTCAAGCTTGGTTTAGAGGTGGATTTTGAGTCAGTTGTGGATTCATTGGCTGATTCATTGGATAATTTTGAGTCTACAGAGGGATCTAAGACTGATTCTACAATGAATGCTGGGATTTCACTTGGTTTTGGGTTTGGAACTGGTTCTGCAATTGAGGGATGTTTCCGGCCTGCCACTTCACAATCAACTGAATTTTTTTTTTGACATTATGCTCGCTTACTATGTAGTATGTACACTGTGCATGGGGACACTCCCTCTAATAGTGGCCAAATACCTTGCAAGTGTAGCATTGGATGGATTCTCAACCTTGGCCTCCTCCTCGTCCCCTAAATACTCCTTAGAATCCTCCTTGAAATCCTCTGGCTTGATGATATTGTGACTGGGCTAGATGCTGCAGGGTATTCAGTTGCTTCTGAACATAGCGTGCTACCTGAACATACTGCAGTTGAGTCTAAACAGTTTGCACTTAATTATACTATGCCCATGGTGCAAACTATGGTTGTGCTACGAAGTGCGGCTGCAGTGTGAACTGTTGTTACGACTGCGACGAAACAAACTGCATTTGTAGAGGTGGTGTATACTGTACTGTTGGCTATACCATCTATAGCTATGACTGCTACACTATGCGGGGATCCTCTCCCTTCAAAAAATATGAATCGTATTTTCTCTCTTGAAGCAGTTTGTAAGATCGACAGTCTTTATCCTCATGCCCTACAGAGTGACAAAAGGAGCAATACAAACATTTTTCCTTCATAACCACATTCTGCATGTAGCTATAGTTTTTGTGTCAATTCCTGTATACCTTACATATGCGACACCATGAAACACCAGTGCAACTCAGAGGGTTCGGTGCTCCTGAGAGAAAATAGTTTCGGAAAGTTGGACAGGTGTCCTTGGTGTGTCCATCCGTACGACACCACGTGCACTAGAGTTCATCATGCTATTCTTTTTCCTTCTTAATATCCTATAGTTTGAGTGTCAAATTTGCTAGCTGCGCCTGAATCTGGTTTATGCCAACTACAGTCTCCCTAATAGGTGAAGCTTCCAACTTCATATCCATCTCCAGAGCCTCATGTGTGTTGCGATATTTTGTTGCATTAACGACTGTCTGATGTGCAGAACTAGTGCAGTGATGAACCACTCCTTGTGCTAAACATCACTCATTTTGAAGCTGACTTGAGCCATCAACATCTTAAATCGTTGATCAAAATACCAAATAGTTTCATTCGAAAACTGCTTGATTTCCTTGAGTTCTATAATATACTGGGCCTCAGATTTAGGTTTCTTAAATTCCTTGAATAGTCCTTCCTAGATCTCATTCAGTTTTTTTGCCGCTGTCCCCTAAGGAACCTGCATGAATGTTATGTACCAGTTAGCCGTGCGACACCTAAGGGTGGTTTCCAATTGACTTCTCTTAATGTCATCATCTACACTTTGTCTGGCAGTCCAAACTGCTTCGCATAAGAACTAGTACTGCTCTGGATCATCAGTCCCGTTTCCATGGAATATTGGTAACTTCATCTTGTCTCCCACCATTCTGGGCCTTCATCCTACAAACCGTGTTCTACTGCTCGACTACTGATGGCACGTCAGAAAAGGTTACGTAGAATGCGCTTTTCCACCTTTTGGTGGAGTAGTGCATAGAGGTGTGGACCTGTTACTGCTAGGGTTTGAGATTCTCACTATCCTGGGCATAGCCTGGGTCTGGTCATCCTCATTTTCAATGTAGGTTCGCTTTGTCCCATGTGGTTATTCTTTGTGGTATTACGTCTCGATCGTAGTAGGACCTTCCCCTATCCTCTGCCTCTTCTCTTGTCGAAACCTTGCTCCTCCCCTCGTACAACCACTTGTTTCCTATTCAACCCTCACAAATTCCTTAGAAATCATACCCTGCTACCCCTTATCTTTCCATTTGCATTCCCCCTTTCATCGTAGTGTCCACGGCCTCTGCACACCAGAGTTCCACTACTTGAGGTGCATTATTAGAATACCCTTTTCATAGATAAGTATCGTAATAGATAATTGTAGAGATAGCAGGAACCTACCTTGTGGACCGTTGAAGAACTCTCTTTCTACTTTGTTGTATTCCTTATTGGTATCGAATGCAAATTCAATAATGTATCCTTCTAGAATACTATCCAGCCACACTTCGACAGTTCGTGATGCTTTGTTACTGGTTTCTTGTACCTCCTGGATGAGTCTAGGGGTCCAAGATGTCGGCTCTCCTCCTTGATGGTTATTCTTCTTGTAAGTGAACTGCACTAACCACTCATATAGTATGATAGGGAATTTACAAAATAACCATTCATATGGAGCGTTGTAGATATATCTTTCTAGCCAACTAGTTTTCGACAGCTCCAGGTTCTGATTTTTCAGCAAACTCTTGCAGATTTAGGTCAAAGCAATCTTCAATATCTGGTTTTTTGGATGCCACAACATATCCTCCCTTTAGTTGCAACAAGGTCCCAGTAACAGAACCATTTGTTAGCTCAACCCACCAACAAAACCTCGTCGATAAGGGTTCCCACTCCGTCAACAACTAACCAGCATGATCTCCCTGAGCACCAGCTGAGACGGGTTTGACTCCACCCGGAAACACCCACAGAGAGGATGAAGTCTCACTTGATATGTTGAGGGAGAGTTGTCAGAACCAAGTTTTCGGCAGTAAGAAGGGAGGGTATGGCATCAACAACTTAAATTCATAATCAATAGATGCTCCAAATATCGTTTTAATAGAATCACAACATTCATCACATATTTACAAACATAACCAGTAGATAGCTAATGGATTGCATTACTTCATTCATCACAGTAGTAACAATCATTCATATAATAGATATAGTAAACATCCCATTAGAGAGAATTTGAGGTCAAAAATGGGCCTCAAAAGGACCAAAATGTACTATAAAAATCAACCAATTACATTCTAGTAGATGACATCATCCCCCATGGTTGAGGTGGCATTGCATGAGTTAAGAATGCTTATTTGTCACATTTTCTATGGTGGATGAAAACCCATAGTTAACCAAGGTAGTGGTACAAGTACTTTTAAGTCATAAAGTGAAGTACTCATAATAAAAGTCATTTCACACTTTCTCATAAAATAATATTATTGTTATTTTCAACTAAAGTACTCACAATTCACTTTCTCATAAAATAATATTATTGTCATTTTCAAGTAAAGTACTCATAATTCATAAAAATGTCTTTTCACATTTTTTAATAAAATAATATATTGTCATTTTCATTTTCATGTTTTTTTTAATTTTAAATTATATATTCACTCAATTGTATTTAATATCATAATGTCAAACTAATATATATATAATTTGTACTTTTAAAATAAATTAAATTCATGAATGATATTTATATGAAAAAAATGTGTTAGTTATGCATATAAATTAAATTCATTTTTTTTAAATTTTATTTACAAGTTCAAGACAAATAAATGCTAAAGGATAATAAGTTTTTTGGAATTTACAATGAATCTTAGTCACATCATTATAGAGTTATTTTATTAATTTTATTTATAGTCAATTTAGAAAAGTAACTCAACCATGGTTATTTATATTGTGCATAAAAAGTAGTGTAGGAGGTGAGTTGTCATATATACCTACCCCATAAAACCCCTAACTCATAATATTTTAATATATCTTATATTTTTGTAGTACATCTCTTAGGAGGCCCATTTTTGACCTCAAATTCTCTCTAATGATCATTATCATCGCAGATCATAAAAATAGGAAAGAAATAAGAGACAGAAGCACTTTAGGAAAACAACCGTCATTTCATATGACTTCTGCAGAATTGATTCACAACATGCGGTACGTCTCCACAATGGGATACTTAAAACTAATCAACACAGACAGAGAAAAAAACTTGCTCACAATAGACGCAGATGCAAAAATATACCCAAAAATACAAGTTCTTCCCTAGAATTCTCTCTCTCCGTTATGATAAAAAAGTATATCTACTATTGAAACTCTAGCTCTATATATAGGCTTGCGCCTTTACATCCAAGGTCCACTTCTAACTAACTTCTAACAAACTAGTGACATATCTCCACAAAATGTGGTCAATCAGTACAAAATTGCATAAACAATTCCAAAAATGGTTATTCTTCCATCTAACGCGTTGTTGTTGTCCTTTGTGATGGCATGTGAGCTTGCGCAGCCTTCGTGGTGCTGCGCAACTCACTTACCCAATACCCCTGCCAACACCCGTTGAGAAAAGTAAATGAAGATGAAGTTATGGATCTCTTGCAAGATCACATCATGACCAGGTTTGGGGTTCCAATTTCCTTGGTTTTTGATAATGCAACTTATTTTTCATCTATTGGACTGATTGCATTTGTAAATGAGAAAGGGATTAAATTGCATTATTCTGCTAACTATTACCCACAAGGTAATGGGATAGATGAATCTACAAATAAAAATATCATTTGAATCCTAAAGAAAAAATTCATAGAGAATCACATAAGTTGGCACATAGCTCTCCCTAATGCACTTTGGGATGATCGAGTCACACCCAAGAACTCCTTAGGTGTATCACCCTACACCTTAGTCTACGGGAAAGAAGCCATCCTACCTCCTAATATTTTGCTACCTTCATATAAACTAGACCAAGCATCTAGAGGATCAAATAGTGAATTATTACAAGCTCGAATCAATATTCTCCTGAAATTAGAAGAGTCTAGATCCAAGTCTAAGGAAATATTTAAGCATCAACAATAAATTGTGAAGAGATGGTTTGATGAGCATAAGTCCAGGAAAAAATAGTTTGAAATTGGTGATTTGATTTTGAAGTGGCATCACCCACATGATGAAAAGGGTAAGCACACTAAGTTTCAACATTTATGGATAGGCCCTTTTCAAATCGCAGAGAAGTTGGGCCCCTCGTCTTACAAGTTACAGGATCTGCAAGGGTGGGAAAAGAACCTACCAGTAAATGGTTTGGTTCTCAATCCTTATTTTTCTTAATGATTTTGATTGTATGTTTTGTACATAAATAAATATGTTGATTTGTTATTTTCTTTGTAGGTATTTTGGTTATTTGCTTTATTTTTAGTCTTTTCGAATAAGCCAGCACAACCTTTCGTGAATTTGAGGAACATTGGAATTGTGGGAAATCTGAAATATTTTGATTTAAAAGATGGTTATAAAATATGCATGTATCATCACCCGGACTCTTTAAGTTGATAGAATATCTGAAGTGAGGTTATGAACACATTGAAGTCCTGTTTTAAACCCCATAAACTAATAACTAAGAATAGTAAGAGTCTAGAATACTATTTTGGGGCTCCATTCACTACACATTAAAATATGTCCTAGGGAGTAGACAACAAAGAACCCACGGAAAGGAGGAAGATTGGACAGATGTATGGTATTTAAATGATCCCATTTCATAAATAAAATCCAAAAGGATAAATAGTCTGTTATACCCAAATCCTGTCACCAACATGTGATGAGATCCTTAACACCCTATGTTTGCCCTAAATCCCAAACTTGGAGTGGAAAAATTGCTCTGGATATCAATTCTACATAAAAAACCCTAGCACCACGCTTTCCCTTTAGCTAATGAGCAATACCTTGTTCAGCACCACCTGAGTCATGTTATAGAAAATTGGTGCCACGGCATATATGCTTTGTTCTTGAAGTGGTTCTCACCTCAACCGCTCTGTCATAAGGGAACAAAAGCAGTACCCATGGTAAAAATGGAAAAATAGAAGATTCTTGAGACTTCTAGAACATGAGCCTCATGTCCTCCCTTATCCCTATCAATATGGGTTGGTTGGAGTCGAGATACCTCTTGGTAGGATGTTATGTCCACCTCACCCACAATTCTCTCAACTATCCCTATCCATTGAGCCCTATAAATACAAGCTCATGTCCCATAGTTGAGAGGGAGATTTGAATGGTAATGTTATGCTATTGAATTGACTATCTAGTCCAATCCATTGGAGAGCACAAGAGAGCAATTTGGAGCTATCGAGGATGAGGTGTTTGTCTTGTGGAGGATTTTGTCAAAACTAAGGCAATGGTTGTAAGATTCTTCATTCATTTCTTAATGCAAAGCTGATTTTCGTCCCACATATCTGTTGTATTGATCTCGAAGGTATATGTTACTGGATTCCTTAATCACTAGTATGGATGTGTGAATAATGTTATGGTATATTTGATGTTTTTGTTTATTTGACATGTTCTACGGTTACACAGATTCATCATCAAAGCATTATTCTAGGTGTTTACAACATTCAGGGAAGGTCTTCATCCTTTTTCGTTCACTCATTTGTTCTGGATCTAAACCATTCAGACTAGAGGAAGAGATTCTTTCCGCAGAAGGTGCAGTCTTCTTGACAACAAATCTGGCGACTCCATTGGGGAACAAAGAAAATTTCAGTTGATCTAATCTTCCTCAGTCCTTAAACACTTGTCTAAATCCAGGCTCCAGTCTATAACTCTCTTTAGTCATATCTTCCATCTGACTTAGTGAAGTTTGGTTTGAAACTTTCAGATCTATTCAAATCTAAACTTCATTGACTTTATATGGTTTGTTTCATTGTCAATTCATTATTATTTACCTTGATCTGAGCAATTTTTAACTTGAAATCTCATTCTCTTTGTCTTTTGGATATGATCAGGGAACCACGCATGTGTTGTAGGCAATAAGCGGTGCCACTGCTTGAACCCTGTTAGCCATAAGCAGTGCCACTTCCTAAGTGCAGTGATCCAGAAGCGGTGCTCATCTAGAACTGCTCTGTCCAAGACCCCTCCAGTGTGGTGCTAGGTAGGCCTTGTTCCTGAACTAGATTTTTGTGATTTTTTGCAAAAAGTAGAGTTTTCTTTCTTTTAGCACTGCACTGTCAGGCTTGTTTGTTTGAATCTGGATGCTCATGGTTGAAAATTTTGTGGTGAAAATTGGTTTGATTGAAAGAATTCAAAATCTAGGTTAGGCTTGTTGATTATTCATTTTCTTTCATGCTTGTTGGTTGTGATTCTAAAAGGAATTGTTGAAAGCATAGGTTTCAGTTAGATATCTTTTCATTTCCTTAATAAAGACTGAAAGAAAAACCACTTGCTTATCATCTTAATTTCTTTTTTCCATAGAGGAATTCCTTTTGCTTTTAAAAAAGAATTTTTTTTTGTTGAGATTAGGTCATTATTATTACTGAGCATAGGGCATTGGATCTCTGATTAACCTCACAAGATTTCAGGTTCTCGTTGTTCTTTTATCTCTCTTGCATTAGTACTATCTCATCAAAAGAAAAAATAGTGTAGTTTTAACTTAGATCTATCTATATTTAAAAGAAGAATTCAAAAAATAGATTGCATAGGCATGTAGAGTGCTTGTTATTTTTCTTTTAGGAAAAGAGACTCTTACCCATTTGATTACTTTCAAAAAGAAAAATGAGTTTGGAATGTGTTGCTTGTCTTTGGACTTGATTTGTTCACAGTAGTTTTTTGGGAATTTTTGGTTTTCAAAATTAAAAGAAAATACTCTCTCTCCCTCCCATAAGTAGGCATACCTTGAACGGTAAAGTGAAATATTTGCATCTACATATCTGCATGGTTTTACTTTTTATGTCAAAATTGCATGCATTCACCTAACCGTCCACTTTAAAATTAACGGTAGTTATAGGCTTAAAATTTACATAGCAATTTGAGTTATAGGATAGAGATGTGTTCAGGTGTCGTTAAGCATAGGAGCTGTTGTTACTTGTCTGCACTACATCCTGGGACTCACGCGGTTCTTCCACGCACCATCAGTATATCGAATAAACTTTCACATACCCTTGAGGTATATAGAAAGGTACTTCACGTACTTGATTGTATATAGGAATGCCCCTTGTGAACAATTGTGCATTAGACAACACTACTACCGATTTGAGCTCCCACGTACCTTGCGTATATCGGGAGACCCCACTAGGATACCTTATCTATTTGAGAAAAGCCCTTTGGCCATCTTGCTTGGAGCCATACACTGAAAACAACATTCATGGAGATTACTATGCATGTACCCTTGTGGTATATCGCAAGTGGCACCTTCTCGATAATCCTAATGAGATATCGGACTATCTAAACTCCTCCTATCATTTAAGTTTGCTTGTTTGGCCTATAGCTTGAGTAGGGAAATTTTTGGTGTGTTTTTTCTAGTTTTGAGACCCTAGGTTAGAGAGGAGTTGGACAAACTAGCTGAATTAAGATAGTCCAGAAGAGTACGAGGCTTTCCACCTAATTTTATTCCTGTTTCAGGAGAAAATCCTATGGAAGCTATCAACCAAGGAGCAGCTACCAACTCCCAAGTGGGAGAAAATGTGGTTGCAGAAAGTGAAGATCCATATCCTTCACACGGTCCTCCCTTGGTTCAACAACCTTATAGGGGTAATATTTCATTCCATTCTCCCATGGAAGGCCATTATGATGATACTACCCATCCAGATTATGGTCCCAATGCTCTGTTTTGGGATACCTCTATGGGACAGGCCATTGCTTCGTTTGGCACCCATCCAACCTCTTCTAAAGATATTTCACCAAATGAAGAAGAACGTAGACAATACCAGGAAACTATTCTCTATGTAAGAGAACTTGAGAAGAAAATATATAACATATTGGGTACACCACCACCTCACTCAGCAATTTTTCCTTGTAATTCAGACCCTTGGCATATGGGATATCCTTCACTTGCTGATTCTATGAAACCCATTGAACCTATTCTAGATCACGCTATGACTCTGCATAATCCAATTCAAACTACCAACCCCACAACCTCCCATATTATGTCTGTTCCAAATCCTCCCGGTTCTTCCACACCTAGGGAACAACATTCAATTCCTGTTTCATCAATACCTTCTAGTGCCAGGGGGAAACCCCCGGCATGACCCATGTTACATGTCACTGGAGTTGTAGCTAGTCATGGACAGACCTCTAGTATAGAAAAATCTACAGTCTATGTCCCTCCTACCCATATGAATGTGGTTAACCCCCCATCTAGTTCAGGTCAGCCCTTGGGGGCACAACCTGTAACCAATCAAACCTCTTAGGGGTATGGTTACATAGCAAATCAAGTACCTGTAGGAAATATCAATCACCAACTAACTCCTACAGGAATGCCTTATGCTGGAATTCCATATCCTAGTAATAATTTCACTCCATGGGGGCAACCTAACTGGTCCTACATGCCAGCTATGGGAGGGATACCTATACATACTGCAGGGGGTGCTGGAGGACCACCTTACGGAGGTCCTCCCTCTGGGGGGCCTAATGGCCCAAGAGGGCCTAGCGGCTTTCCTCTTTATGGTCCTAACGGTCCTGGTGGTCTTGGGGGGCTTGGTGGCCCTCCTCCTAGTGGTTCCGGAGGCTCCTAAGGTTACCTCCCAGGGGTCCTGGAGGGTTAGGTGGTCCTCCTCTTGGGGGTCCCGGTGGTCCTAGTGGTCCTAGAGGCCCTGAAGGTGCTCTCTGGTGGTCCTAATGGTTCTAATCCTAGAAATCAACCTCCTGCAGGTGGATCTTCCAGTGGTTCTTCATCACAAAAACCTGTCTCTCAATCTACTTACAGTCCTACTAGTACTTATATGCCCTATCAATACTACCAATATGTACAACCTAATCACTAGTTACCTTTCCTAGCAACTTTGGACTTGCGTGATTTGTCCAAGTTGATTAATGACCCCATTCGACATAACCCCTCATGGCCTCCCATTCTGGTAAAGTTACCATCGAAAATTCCAAAGTTCGATGCGAAGCAGGGAGATGATCCAAAAAACCATGTCATGTCATTCCATTTGTGGTGTTGTTTGAACTCCCTAATGGATGATTCAGTTCGTTTAAGACTCTTCCAATGAAGTTTGACCAATACCGCCGCAAAATGGTACATTGAACTTCTACAACATTCGTTTGTGGATTTTGGTTCTTTGGAAACTGTATTTCTTACACACTTTCAGCTTCCTATTCGTTATGAAACGGGTACAGATCTCTTAACTTCTCTCCATCAAAACAACTCCACCCACATATCCAATCATATCCATAAGTGGAGAAGGTGGAGAAGACTTATTAAGTCTCCTATCCTGGATCAATTGTTAGCTGATTGGTTTACTAAATATTTGTTGCCTCCTATTGCCTAATATGTCACTATGGGCGGTGCCATTACCTAAGAGCAAGCCATTAGTCGATCCTAATATCTAGACTTAGTATATTCAAAGCCTAGAATGTTGTATGACTTGATCCCTCAAGCTCCTTGCCTAAGCACTAATCCTGCCAAGCCACCAGCATAAACCCTTGTTGATCGGATTGTTGGTTCAATCCAGTCCCCAGCAACAACAAAACCTGCCAAGCAACCCAAATCTTCCACCCCTATTCCTTCAACTACCAAGGTTTCTACCGAGGTCAATTCCATTCATAGTACACATATTCCTGGGAACAATAAATAGAAAGGTAAAGCTAAAAACAAAAAACCTGGAAACTAGCAGGAGAATCCAAAACCAACCATCAACGAGAATGATAAAGGGAAAAGAAAAGTGAAATATCCATGTCTTCTATATGGATGTGACCACTTCATGAAAGAGTGTCCTCATCATGAAGAAATCACTCAATTTCTAAAAACTAATCCCGCCCCTGTAGTTCTCACAAATCCTTTTCCCTCTCAACAATAGATGATAGACCACATGTCTAATCAGGGAAATTCTAGTTCTTCAGAGGAAATTTGCATGATGTCCTCAGACACTATTAATTTGCAAACTCAAATTCAGAGTTATGAAAAACCCATAGACAAGAAAGAAGACAATTCTTCTTCAGGAAAAGCTCCCTGTACTGGTTCTCCTGAGTCCTCATCTATTGGTCCCCTAACCATCGAGAAACCTACTCTTGACATGGTTTTGCATCCACCCAAGAGTACTCTTAGGAAGGTTATTTTTAACCCTAATGCCCAAGATGCCCAGTTTTATAATGTAGTTGAATACCTTGCTCAGGAACCATGTGCAATGTCTACCATGGAAGTACTGCAAAGTTGTCCAACGTAGCGAAAAAACTTGTTAACCGCGTTAGGAGCTTTTGTTGGTCTTCTCTGGGTAGACCCAGGTTTAATTTATTGTACCAACAAAACCCCTAGCTCACTGGCCCTTTCGGCAACAGACCGTAGTACGGCCTGAAGTCTCACCCGAAGTGATCGTAGATGGGGTGGTTGAAGAATCAGGTTTCCTCAACCAGGTTCTGTAGCATCCTAGGTTCTCTGACTCTACTTAACCAGCTAAATCTATCAGCAAGGGATGTTTCTCTCTTTCTAGCTAACTCTACTATGGGACTGAATCTTATCACATCACAGCTTCTAGGATGATGTGCAACTTTCCCTTCTGCTCAACTCTTAACCTGCGATATCTCACACCGCAGCTCCCCCGACAGTGCGATATCGCCTTTCTATGCTGCGATATTTCTTCAGTAAGACTCAATATGCTCATCAACTCTCCAGGTCTAGAATCTTACTCCCTAGGTATAATAGCTCAGTTAACCTTCATTAGGGTGTCAAACAACTTCACTTAAGATCCTATAGTTTAACACACTTAACCATCAATTACACTCAACTCGCTGAACTAAATATTACATAAGTCACTTAACACTGTAACTATTAGTTGTCGTGAATCAAGCACTAATAAAATCATATACAGAATAATCAACACATTCAACTCGCATTTAACCTTCTATGTTACTGTAAACTGAAGGATAGCATACATACATCCATAACTGATAAGCAAAGTTCATGCAACAGATAACATATAGCAAATAAGTAGAGCACAATCACATAAAACAGTCTCACAACACACAGATGTACATGGTTCACTTCCAGGGGGGAAGCTACATCGATGGGAACTATGTTTATATTATATCTTGAGAGAGTATACACAGTTCTGCTGCAACCTCTTATGCAGCCTGAGATCTTCTGGGAAACTCCACGCACATAGTTGGGAGCCCTTCTCTTAGATCTCTTTTCTTCCTATAATGCTTTCTTCTTACAATATACCCTTCCTTTCTCTCTCTCAATCCCTGTGGATTGTTACATTCATGCTCAAGGAGTCGGCCACTGGTTACAGTAAGATAACTATAGATTTAGTGACAGAACCAAAGCTTGAGTCTTCCTCACTGTCTCACAATATTGACGACCACTAGTAACAACCTTACCAACGAACTAACTAACTAACCTCTCATAATACAAAATACATGCTTAAATAGGTGGCCCGAAGGTATCACCATGATACAAAACTGTGGGCCTATCCCATCAGTAACCCAAAACCCTAACTATGACAGTCGGCCTATCTATACTTTGAATTGCCGCTTATTAGTCACAGCTTCCTGTAGTCTTCCATGATTTTCGGTGCTACTCGCGAGTATGGGCGCCGCTTCCTTGGTCGCTCCCCTTCTGTCCTTTATCTTTAATACCTCGGCCCATTGCTCCTTCTCCATTTATGAGGGTAGCTGATCCCTCCTGTCGTCGCCACTGCCTTAAATGCAGTGGTTGAGCTCTCTTCTCGACCACTTCAAGTACTATTTCCTTTGACTTTCTTGTTTCGACTACCGCGATTTCTGGCCCACAATCCATGGCAGGAAATGCACTATGGCATCATACCTTTATCACATCACCAAAACTATCTTTCCTCCCAAAATTGTCCATCTTCTACCAAAAATAGTAGCTTTTCTTGTAGCTGCGGGGCCCTGCTCCAACAGTCCCCTAACACTTACTTGTGGCTCATCCTCGAGCCACGAATAGCTGGCTTTTGTTTCTGTAGCTTCTCCTTGGCTTCCTGCGAAGTCCTTGCGACTCTCTCCTTGAGTCCTATGACATCTCTGTCCATATCTTTGACACAGTCTTGTGCCGCTTCAACCATAACTTGACTAATCATGGAGTCTTCTGTGTTATCAATTACACTCTTGCTTGCAGTGAACTCCTTGACCTTCTGCTCAACCTCATCGACCAGCTCTACGATTTGTTCCTGATACGGCTGAAGCATATTATTGAGTTGTATCTCTTTTCCTCACAACCTCTGTGCTTCCTATTGCAAACAGTTCATATCCGTCATCTTCTTCATCTTTGCAAGAGCTCCTAAGCTCTTGACTTCTTCCTTTATTGCTGCTGTTGCATTCTCTATGCTTTGGATGCTCTGCTGCAAATCCAGTCTATCTAGGATCTCTTCTAGCTCCAACCATGTCTTCATTGCATTAGCTAGCAATGACTCTGCATCATCGATGTGACACTTCATCTACGTTGAAGTGATTCTAAAGGCCCGTGCCCTTGCTTCCTTGTCTGCCTCAGGTGTGCCTGGTGCTCGAGACTCAAGCTCAACAATCTGCACCTTGTGGTCTTCTTCCATCTTGGCCACTGTCTCTTCTAGAGCCTTTGCTCTATCTGCAATTCTTCTTACTTTCTACGTTAAAGGCAAGGAAAAATCTATGTTACACTGGGGTAAATCCAATGTGATGTTCTGCAGGACCTGACTTAGATCCTGTTCTCTCTCTTCATATTGTCTTAACTCCTCCGCCTTTGTCTGAAAGCCTGCGGTGAGCTCTACATTCTGTTGTATTAGCTGAGTGTTCTGTTTATAAGTCGCAAGCTCTCTATCCCTGAGCTCTATGGCTATCTGCTGCTGGATCATCTGTAGTTGATCAACAGGGAATTGTGCCATATTAACCTCGACAGGTTGTCTAACCTGTATCTACACATCAGGGAATTGGATGCTCCCTGGTGGTATCGACACTGTATTGGTGCGATCCTTTGCAAAGACTTCCTCACGGGAAATCGATGGTGTTGAGATTTCTCCTACTGTCGCCTTGACTGGCTGAGTCTGCATCATGGCCGTCTTCTCAGTTAGTGCTTTCAACTCTAGAAGCTTCTTGTCTATTGTGCTCTGCAGCTTATTCTACAATGTCTGCATTGCCTGAAATGAGTCCTGCATCTCCTCCTTCAATCTCGCTGCGATGAGATCATAGTCATCCTCTGTTAGTGCGGTCTCTATAGTGGGCATTGAGGATTTGACTTTTTTCCTCTTTTGTGCCGCTGGTGGCACTTCTACTGCATCTTTCCTCTTTTGTGCCGCTGGTGGCACTTCTACTGCATCTTTCCTCTTGACACCCACCTGACCTTTTCCTTTGTCTAAGGGATCTATCGGTGCGGTATCTGCTGGTACATTTCCTACTGTGGCATCTTCTAATGCCTTCTTCCACTCTTCATCAAAGTCTTTGATGACATCTTCTACATCCTGCGTTGTCATCCTGAACAATCCAATAGCCCAGCCATCCTTTCTAAACCCTTTTGGCCTTAGATAGATTGTATTCCTGTCCGCAATGAAATCAATCCGATTGTGATACATGTCAACAACCTCTGTGTTGATCCACGGTGTCTCTTGGATGACTTGCTTCAACAGCTTATAGTATTCATAGAATACTATCATATTGATCTTTTTCTTGGCTGGACTGTTGCTTTCCCATAAGTTTGCATATCGTACGCCTCTGCACTGTCTACCTCATAGCTGTAGAAACTAGGTATGGGGCGGCTCTCTCCACTTGACAAATGCGCATAATATAAGCAGCAACAAGAAGTGGAAGGGGTGGTTTGGCTTGTCCTGTGCTGCCAAACAATCTGCAAGGAAAATATCTAATAAAAACAAACACCAATTAAATTGTTCACCTTCTGCGACCTGTACGACAAGGTGAATTACTGATCCCGTGACTTCTTTCAGGAGAACTTTGGTTAACAGTCTTCCTGCAAGTAGAATGGCTGTAAATCTGAGTGTGTCATCTGCTAATGCTGTGAGGTCATAAGCGCGACCTCCTCTCTGTAGCTGATACTTGTTTACTAGAAGCGTTGGTAGCTTAGTATCCTTGCTTTTCCCTGATGTATGTGTCTGAGGGTCCCTACCGTTCTTGGACAGCCCAATGATGCGGTGTATCAAGTCGATGTTCAGATCAACCCTGTTACCCAACCAGAGGTAACCTCCATGTAGACAGGAAAGTAGCACATGCACCACGGCATTAACCTCTGCACCTTGTCCGAAATGTGGTATTTTCAACAAATTGAGCAAGCCTGACTGCTCAATAATTTGGACATGTTCCATAGGAACAAACTCATCTGCACCGGTCCTCGGGTTCCTCTGAACCATAACGTACTGATCCGGCCAAAACTGAGGATATGTCTTACTATCTCCAAGGTTATAGTCTGTAAATTTGAGAGTAGGGACATATCCTAATAGTTCTCCATCCTCCTTTACATGAGGATCAATCGGCGGTAGCGAAATAGGAAACTTAGCACCCTTGGGAATGGTTGCCTCTGGTGCGTCCTCGACCCATGGTAGAATGTATACTGTTGCCACATGAATTTCTTCTTCGTGCTCTAGGCTGGACTCTACTACTATCTGATCTTCTCTTCTTCTTGGCGTCTTCCTGACCTGTGTTGCACCTAATTTCACAATCCTAGGCGGCGTCGTCATAGTAAAGTCGAGGCCACCACGATTGAATCATCACATGACGTCTTCTAAAGGTTCCTTCTCGGACATAAACCACCTGGTGTGATACTCTGGATTGGCAGTGGCTGCGAAAATGGGGAAACCAACACTCTGTAACTGGAGTATCTCTACACAGGGAAAACTCTTACAAGTTACTCTATAACTCTCAAAAATCGCAAAAGTAACCCTTCTGTTTGAATGATCTGTGTACTTATAGTGAAGGCGATAATCTCTGAAGCAACGGTCACTTAGGCTAGACCCGTTGGAGGCATTTATTGCATGGACAAGACAACACCCCATGCCCCGCTCCTCATTAATTGCTGAAAACCCGTTCAAATTTCCCTCAAACATTGTGCGCAAGCGATGGTCTCGACCAAGATTTACCAAATCTAGGACAATCATTGTACTGTTTCCAAATCTAGGGCAACATATACCTGTCATATCTACCTTAATTGCTTGTCAGAAGGCGAAGTGACTGGCCCTCTTTC
Organism: Pseudotsuga menziesii; assembly: GCA_001517045.1. Classification (NCBI taxonomy): domain Eukaryota; kingdom Viridiplantae; phylum Streptophyta; class Pinopsida; order Pinales; family Pinaceae; genus Pseudotsuga; species Pseudotsuga menziesii. The sequence continues at coordinate 133,669 of LPNX010363460.1, read as the reverse complement.
CCTTTCAAAATTGTCTTTACAGCATGGGGAGCATCGCCTCGCTGCGATGTCACACCGCATCGTCCTGGACAAAAAAGTTGGCGTGAAACTCCGCAACGTTCAAAAAATCTGCAATCATCCTACGAATTGCTCAAAATAAACTTTCCTGTTGCGATTCCTCCTACTTAGAACTTTTTGACCTGGTGTAGACTAGTTATGGGTGCAATGCTTCCTTTCAACTACACTGGACATCTGCACCACTTAGTTCTCTGAGTCAGGTTTGGGAGGTGGAGTGGCTATCACTATAAAGCTTAAGCCTACTGCCATTAATCATAGTAGGAACAAGTTCCCCATTTAGTTTACTGAGTTGAACGGCACCTCCTTCTGTGACTTCGGAATCTGATATGGCCCCAACCAATGTGTCTTGAAATTCCCTGGAAACTTAACAAATTTGCTGTCATAAAGGAGTACTAGGTCTCCTATCTGAAAAATCTTGCTCTTGATGTGCCTGTCATGCCAAGATTTTTCTCATGCCTTCTGTACTTTTTGATGAATCTGTCTTCTTCTAAGGCGAGCAGCTGCGCTAGTATTTCATTCATCGTATCTATGTCAGCCACCTCGGTAATTTGAGAAATTCTTATACTGGGAATAATATATTCCATAGGCATAACAGCCTCTTGTCCATACATCAAGCTGAAAGGTGTGTGTCCTATAAGTTTCTTGCATGTATTCCTATAATCCCATAACACAGCATTAACCCTGAGGTCCCAATCATCTCTTTGGCTGTTACAAATATTAGTAAGAGCATTTTCTAGAATCTTATTAAAATCCTCCACCGTACCATTAGCTTATGGGTGGTAGGGAGTGCTCTTATGATGCTGTATCTGAAATTCCTCCATCAAGGCCTCAATGGTGTGATTCAAAAAGTGTGTTCCTTGATCACTCATCAAAATTGTTGGACATCCAAATCTACTTATGATGTTTTCAAAGATGAACTATGCAGCTGTAGCAGCATCACAATTCCTTACTGCTTTGGCATCTGCCCACCTGGTGAGGTATTCTATTCCTGTGATGATGTATCTCGCACCAGTTCGCTTCCCTGGTGGGTTGATAGGACCCACAAAATCTATAGCACACTTGTCAAATGCCCGCAGCATAATCTATGGTCACAGCGGCATTTCATCTCTCCTCGAAGGTTTTCCTACCCTCTGGCAGATATCGTAGCATCTGCAAAACTCCTTAGTGTCTTTATGCAAAGTAGGCCACCATAATCCTGCAGCTAGAATTTTTTGAGTAGTCGGCTTTCCTGCGAAATGTCCTCCTGCGGTACCTGAATGTGCTTCTCTGATAATGGCCTCTTTCTTGTGCGGCATAACGCATCTGCACAGGACTTTATCTGGACCCAACTTGTATAAATGTCCTGCAATCAAAGTGAAATCTGCTGCTTTAACAACTAACTGTTTCTTTTGCTGCTTAGTAAACTCAACTAGTGCCCATCCTGTAGTGAGAAAGTGAATAATATCTGCCTAATACTCATCTGTGATCTGGATAGAGAACAATTGCGCATCTAGCAAATTATCCTCTAAATTACTTGGTTCTTCTCCTGAGTCTATTCGCGACAGATGATCAGGTCCGGTATTCAATCTCCTTGGTTTTACAATAATTTCAAAATCATACTTCTGAAATAGGAGTAACCATCTGCAGATCCTTCCCCCTAACACTGGCTTATTGACCAAATACTTTAAAGTGGAATGGTCAGTGAACATCTTGAATGGGGAACCCAACAGGTAGTGCCTAAACTTCTGTAGAGCATACACCATAGCTAATCCTTCTCTTTCTGTAGTGGTGTAGTTCTTTTCTGCAGTAGATGACTTTCTACTTGAGTACGCGATAGGGTGATTGATACCCCCTTCTCCTGGCTGTGTTAAGACAATCCCCAGTGCTATGCCAGATGCATCCACATGTACATGAAATGGCTTGTTCTAATCTGGAAATACTAAGATGGGTGCTGTAACCATCTTCTCTTTAAGAGTGTCTAAACTTTGCTGGCATTCCTCATTCCATAGGAATTTCACTTCTTTCTTTAACAGCTTTTCCATAGGTGTTGTGATCTTTGCATAGCCCTTGATGAATTTTCTATAATACCTTGTATGACAAAGCATTGTCCTCAATTGCTTTACTAAGTTGGGTGCTGGAAGATTTACAATGATGGCAATCTTTGCAGGATCTACCATCAAGCCTTGTCTGCAAACAATATGACCCAACAAAATACCAAATGGTGCACAGAATATACATTTCTTCAAGTTAAGAGAAATCTGATATTGCCTACATTTCTCTAACATGAGCCTTAAATCTCCTATATGCTTTTTGATTACTCCAAATACAGTCCAATCATCAAAATAGACTTCTAAGAATTTATGGATATATTCCTTAAAGATATCAACTACTACTCTAGAAAAAATAGCTGGTGCATTTTTAAGACCAAAGGGCATTACCGTGTACTGGAATGAGCCCCATTCTATCGCAAAGGTGTTCTTATGTCGATCCTCTGGATGGATTCTTATCTGGTGATAGCCTGAAAAACCATCGGTGAATGAGTAGATCTTCTGTCCTCCCACATTGTCTAAAAATTCATTAGTAAAAGGTGTCGGAAATGGGTCATGAAGTGATGCGTCATTGAGTTTGCGCAAATCGACACAAATCCTAATTTCTCCTTTAGTTTTCTTTTCCTGCACAACCATGGGACTAACCCATTCGCTCTCTTCTACTGGCTCAATGATACTTGCTGCTAGCATCTTATCAATCTCATCCTTAACTTTTTCTTTATAATGAGGATTTAATCTGTATGGACACTGCTTAATTGGCCTAGCATCCACTTTCAAAGGTATCCTCATGACTACCAAATATCCTACTATTCCCTTCATCTCTATAAATTTAGTGGGAAATAAGTCCTGATAGTCATGTAACAAATCTGTGATGTGTCCTACCGTTTCATCATCCCAATAGTCTCCAATAGAGGCAAACTTTCGTTCTGCTTCTGTGCCAATATTGATATTTTTAATCTTAATAGGCTCTGTGACAGCTGGAATATCTAGCTTTGGTCTGTCAACTTTGTGAGTCCCTTCTAAATCTGGAATGTTGACACTGCGAGGATTCTCATCCTCATCACCTGGCTCTTATGTGAAGTTGTAACATTCTAGCGCATGTTCTAACTAGATGGCCCAATCAGGCTTAGCATACACTGGCAGGGTACAGTCATCAAATATCTTAGTCTTTATAATCTTTAGAGCCTGATCAATGCTTGGATACTCAGATTCAAAAGTGAAAGTGAGTACAAAGCTGTCTATCATAACTGGCCATGTAATCGTTCCTCTGCACAACTCTGTCTCAGTGTACCAGTTCCTTGGGACTGTGTCTAAAGTGTGAATGAATAGGTGAACCCATTCATCCTCTGGAATGTTTGACTAGTTCTGTTCACAAATATTAATATGTGACTTGGGGTCACTTTCTCCTGTATATTTCCACTGTAAATGCTCCTTGTCTTTACAGAATCTGATCACCATCAATCTCTTAAAATCATCCCACGATGCGATATTTTCTTTATGTGCATGCCACCATCTTGCAGGTGTGGCTCTTACTGCAAGGTCAATAGCTGCCATCCTCTGCTCCTGAGGGATTTCCTGCTCAAACTACTGTAAAAATTCATTGACATCTACTAAGCCATCAAACGATGGAATATCGTTAATCTCTATTCCAATCCATCATAGTGACTTAGTCATAAATTCACATCTGCGAGCTAAAACTTCATAAAGTCTATTCTACCAATTTTCTAAACCAACATCCGAATCCGATGCGCATGAGATATCGCATCACCAACTAATATTTCCTTCTGTGGTGGGATTGATATAATCACTCTGGTTAGCAGTCATCTAATAGAGGCTCTCCATATTACGCACCTCTTCCTCTGCTCTGATAGGTTCAATGTATCAAGGACCCTGAAAAGGATCCAACAGTGCGATGACTCGAATATGTTTATTCTCAAAGGTCATTTGTATTTTCTTCAAATAGATAATAGCCATGTTATCAATTTCCCAATCAATACCTAATAAAGCTGGATACGGTCTGCTATCGCCTATAATTTCTATGACTTCAAAATCTGCAAAGCTGCGAACTCCATCAATATCAACTGGTACTTGCGGTAATCGGCCTAGTGGCGATACCCTCTGTTGATTGGCTAAGCGTAGATGGATAGGTGATCTAGCTAACTTAGGGCTACCCATCTGTTCCCATGTCTGCTTAGTAAGAACATTTACCTTTGATCCTAAATCTAGGATTACCTCATCCATTTCAAACTCTCCAATTTACGCTGTGAGTCTCATTTCTCTTCCTATTCTTGTATGGCCCATAATATTATGAACAGCACGCTGCGTACTGCTCATAAAAGAAGACTGCTGATACTGATCTATGATGTGTTGAAGATATCCTATGGATTTCCATTTCTTATGAGTTTCAAGTAGCTCCGCAGGAAGGATTGTACACTTCCTGTCAACTCATCCTCTTCGCACCTTCCAGATGTGGTAGCCTACGATATCTGCACAGGACTAATGCCACAAGGTTTTTGCTGCGGTACACCCCTACAAGGCAATATCTGTGATCCTGATGGTGTAGGGTCAGTAAATAATGTTTTAGCTTGCTGAAATGTTTCTTTGTTCTTCTGCAGGTCAAGTGGTGTAGATTTATTAGTGGCTTTACGCACCCACTTTGGACCTGTATTCTTTTCGGCATCCTGCTATGTCCTACTAGTAGAAGCATCGCTGCGAGTCACAACATTGACTCTTGGTTCTGGTTCTTTCTGCTCAGCAGCAATAAGCTGAATATTCTGGTTTACTGCTGGCTTAGGATCCTTAATTTTGGCTATCAAGATAGGACATTCTTCTATAGTATGATTATAGGACTTGCAATACTTACATGTTGTAGTAGGGTTCTGACAATCCCTAGCATAATGTCCTATGGTTCCATAGTTGTAGCAAATAATCAGTCCACGGCCATGTCCAAAGCCTCCACCATAGCCTCTTCCTCTGAATCCTCCACCACGGCCATCATGAGTCGATTCATGCTGCGGGCCTGCTGCTGGTCCTGATGTCTCTAACTGGACTCTATAGAAGTCATGTTTTCTCTCTATCATGAGATCATAAGCTGTGCAATTATTTTCATCATGTCCTATTGACTTATAGAAGTTACAGTATAAATTCTTAGGAGTTTGTACATACTTCTGAAGTAAAGGGCATTCCTGTGGTCTATGTCCTCTTGTTCTACAGATTTCACACCATGGCTCTTGATTCTGTACTAAGGGGTTAGGAGCCCCACTTGCTATATACTCAACAAATACTGGACAGTTATCTTTTGTATGTCCATGTCCTTTACACTTTGTACACCATAATTCTTGTTCAACCTCTTTTCCTTTCTTAATCTCATGTAGCTGTAAAGTGAGATTGGCTAACTGATTCTGTAAATTTGTCATACTTGCACTAGTTTCAGCTAGAGGTGAAGCCTCTAGTTTCATTTCCATCTCCAATGCTTCATCCTGTGTATGGAGTTTCTGTCGCATTAGTGTAATTCTGATATGAGGGAGCAGTGCTGCAATGAACCATTCCTTATGCTGCTCCGGCACAAACTCAAAACTAATTTGGTCTATAAGAGCTTTAAATTTCTGATCGAAATCCCATACTGACTCTATGGGTAACTATTTAATGTCTTTAAGTTCTATGATACATTGTGACTCAAACTTGGGTTTCTTTAAATTCCTTAATCATTGCAGTCCTGACCTCTGTGAGTGTTCTATTCTGTGCTGTTGTATACTTCATATACCATGTTAAAGATCTTTCTCTAAGTGTAGTGGCCAACTGGACAAGCTTAGTATTGTCATCCTGAATCTGTTTAATGGTCCATACAGCTTCACATAGGAACCAATGCTGTTCTGGGTCTTCTGCCCCTGTACCCCTAAAGGTAGGTAATTTCATGTCATCCCCCATTCTGTTTCTACGAGGTGGATTCTGATTTGCTATATTACTACCACTTGGCGGTGTAAATGTAGGTGGTATAAAGGTAGTATGTACTATGTGTGAACTACTGGATGGAGTTCCTATGGGATTATTCTGAGTCTCGGTTGGTTTCTGTGGGGTATAAGGGTGGTAAGGGATACCCCCTGCTGTTCTTTCTCTATTGCTTTGACTCTATTCTCTAGTACTGTCTGAACTGTCTTCAAAGAAGGAAGATCTGAAATCTACTTTATATCTCTTACCGCTACATGTACATCCGATTTCTTCAGAATCACTCTCAAACTCTTGTGACATTACACTTACTTAACTTATTCATCTGAGAATATATCCAGTACTCCTTTTTCATACCATAACATCTTAAGGAAAAAATTTAAAGAGTTCAAGTACTGACCATGATATCCCTTGAAGAAGTACCTCTCTACTTCGTTGAAACTCTTTCTTTGATCAACTACAAACTCTGTAATGAAACCTTCCAGCAAACTCACAAGCCAGAAGTCTACTGCCCATGAAATGGGATTATCTACGCTCTTCACGGTGTGAATCAGCTCCAGTGTCCAAACAATGTTCCTTTTCTTCTTGAATACATGCTTATCATTCAACTTTGACAACCAATCATACAACTCATTTGCATAGGTCACAAAAAATATCTCATGCAGGTCTGTGAAGATATTTTTCTGTAACCAGTCCTCTGTACTCAACCTAGGACTCTTGTTTTCTTTGTCAGCAAATTCTCTTTCCTTAGAATTAACCCACTGGTTAAATTCTTCTTTAGTAGGATGCCAATAGAGCATCATCTCTCCAATTTGTTCAAAACCGGCATCGGAACCATTTGTTGGTCTTCTCTGGGTAGACCTGGGTTTACTTTATTCTACCAACAAAACCCCTAGCTCACTGGCCCTTTTGGAAATAGACCACAGAATGGCTTGAAGTCTCACTCGAAGTGATCCTAGATGGGGTGGTTGAAGAATCAGGTTTCCTCAACCAGGTTCTGTAGCATCCTAGGTTCTCTGACTCTACTTAACTAGCTAAATCTATCAACAAGGGCTGTTTCTCTCTTTGTAGCTGAATCTGCTATGGGACTGAATCTTATCGCATCACAGCTTCTAGGATGATGCACAAATTTCCCTTCTACTCAACTCTTAACCTACGATATCTCACACCACAGCTCCCCTGACAGTGCGATATCGCCTTTCTACGCTGCGATATTTCCTACAGTAACACTCAATATGCTCATCAACTCTCCAGGTCTAGAAGCTTACTCCCTAGGTATAATAGCTTAGTTAACCTTCATTAGGGTGTCAAACAATTTCACTTAAGCTCCTACAGTTTAACACACTTAACCATCGATTACACTCAACTCGCTGAACTAAATATTACAGAAGTCACTTAACACTGTAACTGTTAGTTGTCATGAATCTAGCACTGATAAACTCATATACAGAATACTCAACACATTCAACTCGCATTTAACCTTCTATGTTACTGTAAACTGAAGGATAGCATACATACATCCATTAACTGATAAGCAAAGTTCATGTAACGGATAACAAATAGCAAATAAGTAGAGCACAATCACATGAAACAGTCGCACAACACATAGATGTACGTGGTTCACTTTCAGGGGGGAAGCTACTTCCATGGGAACTGTGTTTATATTATATCTTGAGAGAGTATACACAGTTCTGCTGCAACCTCTTATGCAGCTTGAGATCTTCTGGAAAAACCCACGCACACAGCTGGGAGCCCTTCTCTTAGATCTCTTTTCTTCCTATAATGCTTTCTTCTTACAATATACCCTTCCTTTCTCTCTCTCAATCCCTACGGATTGTTACATTCATGCTCAAGGAACCGGCCACTGGTTACAGTAAGATAACTACAGACTTAGTGATAGAACCAGAGCTCGACTCTTCCTCACTGTCTCACAATACTGACGACCACTAGTAACAACCTTACCAACCAACTAACTAATTAACCATTCATAATACAAAATACATGCTTAAATAGGTGGCCTGAAGGTCTCACTGTGATACAAAATTGTGGGCCTATCCCATCAGTAACCCAAAACCCTAACTATGACAGTCGGCCTATCTGTACTTTGAACTATCGTTACCGGTCACACTGTAGCTTCCTGCAGTCTTCTGCGATTTTCGGTGCTGCTCGCGGGTATGGGCGCCGCTTCCTCGGTCACTGCCCTTCTTTCCTTTATTTTTAATACCTTGGCTCATTGCTCCTTCTCCATTTATGAGGGTAGCTGAGCCCTCTTGTCATCACCGCTACCTTAAATGCAGTGGTTGAGCTCTCTTCTCGGCTGCTTCAAGTACTATTTCCTTTGACTTTCTTGTTCCGACCACTGCGATTTCTGGCCCATGATCCACGGTGGGAAATGCACTATGACGTCATACCTTTATCGCATCGCCGAAACTATCTTTCCTCCCAAAATTGTCCATCTTCTACCAAAAATAGCAGCTTTTCCTGTAGCTGCGGGGCCCTGCTCCAATAGCTTTAGACCCAGACAACACTAATTTGATTCACTTTAATGTCGAGAATTATAAGTCTAGAATACCTCACAAAATCACTTTCCAAATCATAACAAAAGTAGTCAGAAACAAGGTCTTTAGAACTGCCTTAGATGAGGGAGCTTCAACTTCGGTTTTGTCCCTATCCTATTGGAAAGCTATTGGCTCTCCTGAGCTTGTAACATCACCAGTGACTCTAAAAGCCTTTGATGGATGAGGCCGTCCAGCCCCATGGTCTCATACCAGCCCTTTCTATCGAGTTTAGGGGAAAAATCATTTCCATTCAAGTGGAAGTAGTAGATGCCCCATTAGATTACAACCTCCTATTAGGAAGAAATTGGTTTTACTCCATGACTGTTGTCACTTCGATGGTATTTCGAACTATCCAATTTCTACATCTAAGGAGGATTGTAACCATTAACTAGCTCAATTTCTGTACACTGGATGTTACCACCCCTATGGCTAATAACATCCCTATGTTAGGCCAGTCCCCTCCTCCTTACCAGTCAATTATGGTAGGCATGCTCAAGGATTCTTCCCTTATGGGGATTTTTCCGTCCAACCCTCCTAACACAGACACGATGACGATAAATATGATTTCTTCATTTTATTATGATCCAAAGGGAAAACAAATTGTTGAATCCACCTCGTTGAGTCTGCATGAAGCAATCTACAATGTTATCCAAACCCTTTCCGATGACCACACTAATGACCTTCATTTGGTAGCTTTGGACCCTTACCACCTGCCCTACTGGTTAGAACCCTCTCTTCCTACTCTATATTATCTCTCCTAGACTTTTCCTTTTGATGAGTCCATTATGGAGATTATGAGTACGAATGAGCCTATATGGGAGGATCATCATCATAGATCCTTGTTCCTCCCTAATACCAGTTCGGTAGACCATGATTTTGAATCCATTTTTACTACTGATATTGTCAAAACACCTCAAAATACTATATTGTTGCAGAACACGGATTCTGAAGGAAACCTTTGCAACATCACTCAAACAAATCCAATTGACATATCAGCCAAGCCTGGCGCCCTTGAGCATGTTCATGTTGGGTAGAAATGCTCAACAAAAGAATATGAAGCATACCGAGCACTTTTCAAAGAATTTCGAGATGTTTTTTCTTGGTCTTACGAAGAAATGCTGGGGATAGACCCATCCATTATGGTTCATGAAATAAAAACCTATCCCATTGCAAAACTTGTCAGGAAAAAACTGAGACAAGTCCATCCACGGAAAGCCATAGCTATCAAAGCTGAAATAGAAAATCTTCTAAAAGTAGGGTTTATTTATCTTATACCCTTGACGGAATGGGTATCTTACATCGTCCCTGTCAATAAAAAGCAGAGCACCATTAGAGTCTGCATCGATTTTAGAGATTTGAACAAAGCTTGTCCCAAATACAACTTTCCCACTCCACATATTGACCATATTATTGACAATTGTGCCGAAAGTGTCATTTTCTCATTCATGGATGGATTTTCAAGTTATAATCAGATTGATATTTCACCCAACGATCAGCACAAGATAGCATTTATTTTCCCATGGGGAACCTTTGCATACAGAAAGTTACCATTCAGCCTCAAAAATGATGAAGCCACTTTCCAGCGTGCGTCCTATGCATTTCACGATATAAAACATATTGTAGGGCTGTACCTTGATGACCTCCCAGCTCATTTATAGTGATGGGAGGACCACCTTGGTCATCTTAGAGACATTTTCCTAAGATGTTGTCATTATAACATACGGCTCAATCCTCATAAATGTGTTTTTTGCATTGAGATGGGACGCCTGTTAGGTTTTGTGGTTTCTAAGGATGGAATACGGATAGATCCATTGAAAACTGCCGCTATTCTATCCCTACCAGCCCCAACCAACCTTCTAAAACTCCAAAGTTTGCAAGGGAAGGAAAACTTCCTCCATCGTTTCGTTTGCAACTTTGCAGAGAAAACATAGGGTTATATGTGTCTCCTTAAGATGGACACTCCATTCTTTTTGGATGACCAAGCCCAATGAGCCTTTGATAATCTCAAAAATGCTTAGACTCACTCAGCTGTGATACACCCCCCAGATTATTCAAAGTATTTTCTCTTATACATTGTTGCCTCCAATACTACCATCGCTATGGTTTTGGTGCAGCAGAATCTCGATGGTCAGGAGCATGTTATCTACTATGCTAGTAAGAATCTCATGGATTTCAAAACTCGATACTCATGCACGGAGAAATTAGAATTGGCCATGGTCATTGTTGTTTAGAAATTTCACCACTACTTTTTTCTCTGCACAACAACCGTATTGGCATACAAGAACACTATGTATTACATTCTGACTCGTCAGGTGCTCGGGAGCAAGTATTTCCGATGGATAGTCATCCTACAAGAGTTTGATATGGAATTTTTCAAAGCTACGTTAAAGAAATCCTTGGTCTTTGTTGAGCTCATGTCTGATATTCCCTATGCTTCGATGGAATCTAGCTCAGTTATTCATTCACGAATGAATTCTTATTCTTGATAAGCACTACCGACCCATGGTATAGATATTTTCTCATTTATCTCTAGACACAAATATTTCAGCCCACTCTATCCCATGACGATCGCCGTCGTATCCATCACCACGCAAAATACTACCTCATCTTGAATGACATTTTGTATAGACATCGTATCGATTCTATTCTCCGGCGATCACTACTACATTTCGACCAAAAATCCGGCGGCCGTATTGTCGGATTTTCGACACTTCCCTATCGCATGTATGACACTTTGATTTTTTTTTAAGCGTCGGAAAATTTTCGTCGGTTGTCCGACAGTTGTTAATCCGTTGGTTAAGCGACACTTCAGTTACTGTCTGTTAAGCGACGAATAAAAACATTAAGCGTCGGTTAAGTGACATGACTAGCCGTCGTTTAAGCGACGAATATGAACATTAAGCGACGGTTATTAAGGAATTTAAAAAAAAAATTATTGCTGCAGATGTCTCTTAAGCGACACCTTAGGGAATTTAAAAAAAAAATATTGCTGCAGACATCGCTTAAGCAACATCGATGGGGAATTTTAAAAAAAAAATATTGCTGTAGACGTCGCTTAAGCAACACCTTAGGGAATTTAAAAAAAAAATATTGCTGCAGACGTCGCTTAAGCGACACCGATGGGGAATTTTAAAAAAAAAATATTGCTGCAGAACCCCAGACTATGATGCTTGGGCAGGAACCCCGACAAACAACTTCAAATCTAGAGCATCTGAATAAACCATCCATCCAGGTTAGCATCTAGCAGTATTATGACTTTTAACACTTAAGATTAAGTATAATACTCTTTTTGTTCTAAATGCTCATTTTTTGTATAATATTTGTAGAGGAATTAATCCATGGCTTGAATCGGCATTATTATTCTATTGCCATTAATTATCGGAAAAATGAACTGGAAGAAAATATGCTACTAAACTTACATAAAAAGAAATGGACTGATGGTCTGACTCTGCAACGCTTCGATTGTCATTCTAAGACAAATGAATAGATAGTACAGGTTTGGACTCATGAGGAGCTATGCAAGCAAGCCAGAGATCATTGTAACTTGGAAGAATACCATAGT
>LPNX010363460.1:65632-115932 GCA_001517045.1 Pseudotsuga menziesii | reverse complement strand
AGAGCTCTACTTCAACGATAGTTGCCTGCTGACAGCTGGGCAAATTGTCCATAATAAGTTCCAGATTGATAAGCACTTTCATTTTGAATTCTCCATCATTTGATCATGAATCAATGATGCTCTCAATTCCAATGTCAACCCCAATTGGTACAAGGCACTGCACATTTCCTACTTAAACCAATTCTCAGCCTCATCTCTCTCTCCAATGTGGGTCCTAATCTTTTTTTAAAGAACCTAATCAAGGCCAGGGGTATCAATTCAGATCCACCCTGTTGATCAATGAATCCATTGAGTGAGGTTCAAGCAAAAACTACTGTCTGATGTACAATGTACCACCTTGACTGCTTGAAGACTCATCCAAGGCTGGCCTCAACATCGAGATTGATGATCTAGAGAATAATGATGGACATACAGCAGGGTACCACAGAATGGGGAGAAAACACATGACAGAGAAGGGTAGGAGGGACAAGGTACAACCAAACAAGGGCAATGGGGAAATAAACATAAGAAAGTGAAAAGCAATATAAAATAAGTCAGGTGAATGGTGGGAACCAATGAAAGGCTCTGTTATCCTATAGACAATCCGCAACTTGATTGGCATTCTTTCTCAAACATAAAATTTACACTCCCGAACATTTGTTAAAACTAGATCCAACCACAACATATAGCTAAGTTTTTACAAGTTATCCACGGCTTGAAATCACCATCAAAAATAATTTCTTAATGCCTTGGTTGAGAGACTCCCTCATCCCTGTGCTAAGAGCTAGAAGTTTAGCCCAAATGTTAGTCTTAGGTTCTCGGAATGCATAGAAGATTCATTTATGCAAGGTTCATGGTATCTGTATATCCGAATTAGTCCACTAGGCTACAGTTGCCATTAGAGGCACCACCACAAAGTGAATTTGGCCATTGGCAGTGGATACCATGGTATTTTTTGGATCACTATTGACTCCTCAAAGTTCTGTCTTGTATATCCTTGACATGCCTTCTTTGTGCTAGAATATACATGTATTTCTTTGAACATTCTCCCATTTTGCAGGCGTGCACCACCCTTCTGGATAGTAGTTGGCCATACTGACTAACATATTTTAAATGAATGTAATGTCATATCCTTGACAGGCCTTCTTTGTGCCAGATTTAAAGCATGGTTCCATCTATTCTTTCATGACAACCCCATCCTTTGTTACTTAGACTATTGTGAAAACATATCACTAGCTTCCTCCCCATACAACAAAACCCTATAATGGCATGGATATTCTATATGTTAATAGGATTTTATAGTCCATTCAAATCCCTCTAGTTTGAGTTCATGACAACAACAACCTCACAAATTTCCTGACTTCCAAAGAGTTCCCAAAGCATGGGGCATGCAAGAGACTTGTAATCCCTAATGAAAACAAAAAGCTGAAATGGTGAAAAATTATTGGTTTGGTTCCCCCTATATTTGATAATTATCTGAATAAAACTCAGGGAATATGGTGGGATTGTGGATATTGTGATCCACCAACTTAAATTGCTCCACATAAACTTTCAAATGCTCATCTTTGCTAATATGCACCCGTGGGTCAAGTGCCTCATCTAGGCAGACCAGGTTTTATACCTCAATAACGGGGGCCTTCTTCCCTCTTGACTTATTCTTTTGGGTAGTGTCCCCTGCCATGCCTTGCCTGTGATCGGTATTGTGTGCAGAAACATTCTTTTTATGCTCTAGTACCATATTTGTATACCATATGCCATCTTCCATAGCTCTCGCTGCCCACAGGTTGAACCTTGTCAAAGGATCCACCCTACAACAAGGACAACAAAAGCAATAGGTAAGGCAAGGGATGCCTAAATAAAATGGTGGAAGCAATAACAGAAGCATGCAGAGATAGCATAACACTGCTGGCCGAAAGAAAGAAATAAAAAAAATTGTACTAGAGGTTTGCTGAGGGAACAATATGATCTTGAGATGCATCCCAAGTGTGGGACGATGCAAAGTAAAGGGAGACGTGGAAAGGAGCTTTGGCCGGCCTCGAAAATAGAAAAGATGTGAATGTGCAACGATAGAAGGAGTTCACGAAGGGAAAAGGCACTTTGGCAGAGGGGAGAAAGCATACATGTGATGACACAAAGGACACTGATATATGGGCCTGATACATGTAACAATGATGCAGGGATATGAATGATTACTAGGTCTGCTATAAAAATAAATTCTAATCATAGAGTTGAAAATGGGAGTTCTGATACAAGAATACTGAACTGATAAAGCTTTACACATGGATCCAGCTATAAATGGTGATGTTAAAAAGCATTGAAAATTCAATAAAATTCCAAATAGGTTTGTGGGTCTGAAGCTCCTACCCGCTTTTAACGTTTGGCCTCAGACTTCTGCTGGTCCTCCGATTCTTCCTCCTTTGTTTCTTGTGTGCTTGGCAATGGTTAGAGTGACCCCATAGACATTTGAAAATGGTAAATGAGAACAACGGTTTGAATGATAAGAGCGGACATTCAATATGACCAATGTATGCCACCACGATAGCACAAATCACATCAAAGCGCTTTGTATTCTTTTTTCCAATTGACCAATTTGAAGCGCTGTCACTTAAACGACACTTAAGTGACAGGTAAATGAGAAAAGGGGTTTTTTTTATTTAAATGATTGACCAATTTGAAGATCTGTCGCTTAAGCGACACTTATGAGGACATCCGTCGCTTAAGCGACGCTTATTGAGCCTAGCCATCGCTTAAGTGACGCTGATGACCACAATTTCAAAAAAAAAATTATCTTTGTGATTTTTGGTACAGTTAAAAGAAAAAATCCACGCGCCGTCGGAAGCAACCATTTGATTTTGGATCGAAATGTAGTAGTGGATGCCTTACCCACGAGGAATTTGAACAAGTTTTGAATGACTACCACTCTGGAGCATGTGGCTGTCATCTATCTGGGATGGCTACAACCCAAAAAATCCTTCACGCTAGCTATTTCTGGCCTTCCATATTTAAAGATTGTCACAAGGCTATTAAGAAATGCCCACCCTGTCAACATTTCTATCCGAAAAAGCACACCTACCCTGCTTCGTTACACCCCGTCATTGTTGTTGGCCCTTTCACCAAATGGGGGATCAATTACATGCATTGTAAGCATACCTCAGCCAGGGGGCATGGTTACATCATCGTAGCCGTTGATTATTTTACAAAATGGGCTGAGGCCATGCCTACATATGTAGACGACGGTAAGACTGTCGCTCTCTCTTCCTGTTCAATCATGTGATAGCAAGATTCAGAGTCCCATAGTCCATAGTTAATGATCATGGATCACATTTTCGTAATCAAATTATGGAGGAATTAGCTCGCAAGATAGGTTTTCGTCATGAAAACTCAACGCCCTATTATTTGCAAGATAGTGGTCAAGTCAAGGCCGTTAACAAAGTTTTGAAAACAATGTTGCGTTGGATGGTTGGAGACCATAAATCCAACTGGCACCATATTTGTTTCTCTGCTCTTTGGGATTATAGGACTTCTGTAAAAACAACTACTGGTTTTACGCCCTTCAAGCTTGTCTATGGACTAGAAGCTGTCTTGCCGATTCAATGTCAGATTCCATCCTTAAAACTTGTCGTCAAACTTATCCCAGACACTTCCATAGAGGAAGAAATATTTCTCTACTTGAACAACCTTAATGAAACTAGAAGAGATGTTGCCTTAGCTAATGAGGCACATAAGAAATGCGTCAAGGTGCAGTATGACAAGTCTGTCCAAGCTCGTACCTTTAACAAAGGTGACCTAGTTTTGACCTATGATCAAAGATATGAAAAACTAGGGTAAGGGAAGTTCGAATCCATGTGCTACGATCCTTTCGTTATTCCCAAAGTTTTAGAGAAAGGGGCCTACGAGCTCATGGACTATGATGGAATCCCCTTAGGACAGCCTCGCAATGGGTTGTACCTGAAGAGGTACTATGCCTAGATATTTCTTGTATATTACCCTGTATATATGTATATTACTTGAATTTTAGTGTGCTTAAGTATTTTCAATATTGTTTTGAGTTTAGTGTCTATATCTATTTATACCATGTTTTGGTTGTGCAGAGCAGATGGCTTTCTACGGCTTCGTTGATGGTGCTTGCTGCCACACCTTGAATCTTGCCTGAGTTGCTTGGGTTCTCTATTCCCCAACTTATGATTTGGTCAATTCAGGAGTGTTTTGTATTGGTCCCTCTACCAACAATATCACCGAGTATCAAGTAGTCATAGGTCTCCTGACTGAAGATGCCTCCCAAGATGTTCGTAACTTGCTAGTTTTGACGGACTCACAACTAGTAGTTTGTCATTTAAACCATGTCTATACCATTAGGAATCTCATGCTTCTCTATCTCTTCCAGAGGGTACGTTTATTGGAGAGGTCATTTGAAGCTATTACCTATAGGAATATCCCCAGGGAAGATAATGCAGTTACCGACTCATTGGCAAATTACATCCTAGACTGGCATATTGCCCATTCATGACGTGAAAATCAAACATGGTTCACTATAAATAAACTATAAAAGACACATAAAACTCATATAAATACATTCTCCATTTGAGACATATATACACCAAAAGTAGAATTCTGTATATATATATACATGTTTTGCAAAAAATAGGTCACGGGACCTCATCTGAAGTGCTCAGGCTTTCAGGAAAAAATCACCATACAAAAGTCCTGAAGCTATCTATAAGCTTTAAGTAAATACATCATGCGCCCTATCATCTAGTGATGCTTTTGGTAACACACATTAGAGGAATTTTGGGGTCTAAAATGGGCCTCCTAAGGAAAATAATAAAATAATAGTTAAAATAATAAAATAATGGTTAAAAGAATAAAATAATATTAATTAATTTTGGAGGAAGAAAGAAAAAAACTACTTTTTGTGTTCGTATTTTCGACATATCTCCCTGTGTTTTTACTCAAATTTGTATCGGGAGAGCTCATTGGATGCGGAATTTGATTCCGCATCCAACGAGTACCCACATTGCATACTTTTGACGGACCCTACTACCCCAAAACAAGAAATACCTGAAAAAACGTGATGATGATGTATGCAGTGTAAGTACTCGTTTTTTTCAGGTATTTCTTGTTTTTGGGGTAGCGGGGTCCGTCAAAAGTATGTAGTGTGGGTACTCGTTAGATGCGGAATCAAATTCCGCATCCAACGAGCTCTCTCGATCGAAATTTGAGTAAAAACACAGGGAGATATGTCGAAAATACGAACAAAAAAAGTAGTTTTTTTTAATGACAAATACGTCAATTCAACCATTATGGTTGACTTATTTTATTGAAATTCTATTGGTTCTTTAATTCCAACTCACAAAAACTTATTTTGGCATGTTTTCTTATAAGGCCCATTTTAGACCCCAAATTTCCTCTAATGTGACCACCCGGGATACTCGACGTAGCAGTCTGCTGAAACAACCCAGTATACCCGCAGTGGGCCTCTGGTACGTCAGTGGAAGGTCATCGATCGAGGCATCTGGGATGTCTAGAGTCCACCTCTCGAGGTTCTCCTCTTTCTCCCATATCACATCATCTCCCTGTGGTACAAATCAAGCTCCGGCTCACCTGTCTAGTGGGGAGGATCCCACAGGTCATGCTGCTTTGACATCTGCATGAAAACATTCAAGTCTCGTTACTACACATAAAAAATATAAAACATCAAAACATAAAAATACAATTTCCATTTTAGGGTTTTTGTTTCTTACCGATATCACCCCACTGTTCACTAGGTGGAAGTGATATATAAGGGTCACCACTGAAGTCAGTGCCCACATATGCATAGTCCTCAACCATGAGGAGCTGATCTCTCAACCATCAGAAGAATGGGTCACCGAACTTCACCTTGCCATTACCCGCTCTTGTGTGGGCCATGATCCAGACCCACCTCAGCATGCGAGGGTCTCTCTCCCTCAACTCAGTGAACAACATCTGGGGTCTCAGCTGAGGAACTCGCTCGAAAACCAAACACGCTAGTATGGAACCAAAACAGAACTGCTTCAGTTCTCCCTACTGACACTTTGTCAACTGATCTTTGAAGATCAGAAGTAGAGATTCTTCCTAGTTGAATACTATGGGCGCCATGGCCTCTATAGTGTAGAGCATATGCACTCTAGATTCCTGATGGACCCCTTGGCTCCTCACCACTCTCTGCATGGTAAATAAAATTGTGCGTAGTGGGCCATCAACCACTGCTATTGTGGGAATTTTTTTCCCCGATGTTCTGGTCCCAAGAATACAATGGTGGTTTATTAGCTCTTGGGTAGTGATGTCCCCTCCATGGGAACCAGTCAAAGAGATGGGAGTATTAATCTTGCACATTGATCTAGGAACAAATAATCAATCTCATTAAGAAATAATCAACAAATAACTCAGAAATGGTGTTAATCGGAACCAAAATGATTTCCTCTCTGTATATTCATTAAACAATGAATGGTTACAATACCAATGTCAAGCAATAGCTTGAATCAATGAGAAATTCAAATACCTAAGGAGGCAATTCGAAATCATGAGTGAGTCTGGCTTAACTGACTGTCAACCATTCAATCACACTCAGTTAACCACTTGACTAAAACCCTAATTGACTCACCAAACCCTAACTGAAGTCAGAGTGCAATAAATGATTGAATCTCAACTGAAAGAGATCCAACACATGTCATAGCAAGCCAACCATCAAGTGCTAGTGCTCCATGACTTCAATGAACCCTGATGAGGTTAACTGAAGCTGAATTGATCATCAGAAGTTGGTGGAGGCACCCTGTTGACTCTAGATCATTAAATAATAATAAATAATCATTAAATAATCATTAAATAATATATTTAATGAGAGGAGGTTCCTTAACTGACTGGTTGAACTGATTGTAACCACCAGTTAGCAATTAGGTGCATTTATATCACTCAGATCACCCCTAGAGTGCTCCAGTTAGCCTCCTTGACTATAGGAGAAGGCTAAGTTAGCCTCCTTGACTGTAGGTAGGTGTGGGTGTTACTAGATGATGGCAATTAATGATCCATTGATGTCAATTAATGTCAATTATACTTAGGATAGTGGTTTAACTAGGCCAATTTGACCAAAAGAGTGTGTATGATGGTAAATGTCTCCAACACCCCCCCTTAAGCTATACTCAGGAAGAGTTAGAAAACATAGATGCATAAAAATGCTAGGGCCCTGGCAACTAAGGCCATAGGTCACCCTGTACAATGTTGAAACTGAAACAATGTTCAAAACAAACTAAGTGAGGAAAAGAGGAAAAACCCAGTGGGAAAACCCCCCCCTCAAGCTGAACACTAAAAGTAGTCTGGATCACCCTAATGAACTCACCCCCAACAGTGAATGGAGGTAAGTGAACTTATTTTCTGAAAAGCTCTTGGTGAAGATGTTTGCAATCTGCTCATCAGTCGGGCAGTATTGCAAAATGATGGTCCGGTCATGCACTAGCTCCTTGATGTAGTGCATGTGAATCTCTACATGCTTGGTCCTCTTCCTAGTAACTGGATCCGTGGATATCTTAATAGCACTCTGGTTGTTACAAAAGAGGACAGTGGAAAAAGTACTACCAAGATCAAACTCTGAAAGAATGCCTTGCGACCAAATTGCTTGGATGCAAGCATTCACCGCTCCTCGATACTTGGCCTTTGCTGAAGATAGTGCTATGCCAGCCTTCTTTTTGCTTGACCAAAAAATAGGGCCACCACCAAACATGAATACATATATGGAAGTTGACTTCCAATCAATAGAATCACCCGCCCAATCGGAATCTGTGTATCCAGCTAGCTCTAGCTCGGAGTGTGCAGCATAGTGAATGCCATAGGTCCTGGTTCCCTGAATATACTGGAGGATACTCTTGGCTTCCTTCCAATGAAGATCATGGGGCTTCTGCATTTATCTTGATACATCATTCATGGCATAACAAATATCAGGCCTAGAATGTGTCAAGTACAACAAGCTACCAATCAGCTATCGATAGATAGTGCAGTCCATGGGAGGTGTGTGTTTTCCTTCTTCAAGGCTGATCCCTGAAAAGAAAAGGAATGGTGTAGGCCTACATTAATCCATGTTAAACTTGAATAATAGGTCTGAAATGTATTTGTACTGAGTGACCATAATCCCATCAGAATTTTTCTCGATTTTGAGCCCCAAAAATTGTTTTAGAAGTCCCAAATCACTCATTTCAAAGGCATTGTAGAGAGCAGTTTTGATGGCTGAAATGGAGGCAACTGTGCTACCTGTGATCAGTAAGTCATCAAAATATAAAACAATGATAATTATATGATCATAATTCTGCTGTAAATACACATTTGGATCTGATCTACATCTCTGAAAGTTTTGCGAGAGAAGGAAGGCATCCATCTTGGAATACCACTCTCTTGGGGCCTGTTTTAACCCGTATAGTGACTTCTTTAGCTTGCAAACCAAATATGGATCAGTGATGTATCCCTAATTCTGCTTCATGTATATCTCCTCATGAATATATCCATGCAGAAAGGCTGAATTAACATCCATGTGATGCACCTCCCAGTGCTTGGATGCTGAAATAGCCAAAACAAGGCAGATGGAGTCCATTTTTGCAACCGGTGCAAAGGTCTCATGGTAGTCCACTCCTTGGAACTGAGAGAAACATTTTTCTACTAGCCTTGAATTATATTTTCAGGTTCTTCCATCAGCAGCAACCTTTGTCCGAAACACCGACTTGCATTGAACCAATTTCCTTCCCAGAGGAAGAGAAACTAGCTCCCAAGTAGTGTTTTTCTGAAGAGAATTCATCTCTTCATCCATGGAAACTTTCCATCTCGGATCATTCCAAGCATGGTATTAGGATTTTGGATATGAACTAATCATGAAATATCAATTTTCGGACAGCAAATTATCAAAACAATAGAGCGCAATACCTGCTCTTTGGAAATCAGATTGGGTTCTCCTTGGATCATCCAGATTTCCAATGTTGTCTCCTGCGGAGGAGAGTGTCTGTTGGGCCCATGTAGGAAGATGATTTTGCACTTCAGGTTCTGATTCAGAATCTTATGATTGCTGTACACTGATATCATAAATCAGAGGATCCAAATCAGGGTCATCACCCCCAATTTCATCATCCAAATACTCAGTAGAATAGGAAGAAAATTCAGCAGTTTTCTCCTTCACTAGTTCTATCTCTTGAAGAGGCTCATCGAACTTGACACTTTTCTCGATGATGATATTTTTGGTATTGATATATAGCAACTTTAATCCTTTATATTCATTAGGGTACCTAATACATAGACATTCTATGCTTTGCGGTTGCAAAGCCCTTCTTTTATCAAGCGGAATCCAGGCCCATGCAGTGGACCCAAACACCCGTAGGTTCAACACATCCAGCTTGTGTCCAAAGTATGATTCGAACGGAGTCTTTCCTTTCATGGATGAGTCTGGCACCCTGTTTTGAATGTATTCTACAGCATGCATGGCTTCATCCCGTAAATTTTTAGCAAGCTTCTTTGATTCCAACATACAGGTGGTCATCTCCTTGAGAGACCGGTTCTTCCTTTCCGCTACTCCGTTCTGCTGGGGAGTGTAGGGAATTGAATGCTGGACCTGAATACCAATTTTGGAGAATATGTACATAAAATCATTACTAACATACTCCCCTTCATTATCAAATCTCAATATCTTGATCTTAAGCCGAGAGGCATTTTCGATCAAGGCCTTCAATTCAGAAATGTTTTCACATATTTCTTATTTCTTTTTGAGAAAGAAAACCCATGTATAACTTGAAAAATCATCAATAAAAGTAAGGAGGTACCTTGATCCACTCATGGATGTGACATGTATTGGACCATTGATATCAGAATGTATCAGCCCCAATATGCTTGTAGCTTGGTTTGCCTTCCCCTGATCGAACTTGTGCTCACGGTGTTTTCCAATCACACAGCCCTTGCAAATTCCCGTGGTTGCCTTGATTACCGAGAGGCCTTCAACCATGGAGTATTTCTATAATTGCTGCAAATATTCGAAATTAAGATGTCCATCCTCTCATGCCATAGCCTATTAACCTCATTTCCATGAGTTAGCAGAGCGGTGGGCTTTGTATCCGCAACAAAGTGAGAGAACTCATAGGCTTTTGCATGATGGTTTGCAAGGCCTTTAGCAATGAGTTTTTCGGATGCAATTTCTGTTATCTCAACATAATTTGGGCTGAAAGAGACTCTCTTAGGCATTCCTATATGTTTCATCTGATAGACACTAAGGATATTTACTGCTAGAGACGGTACATACAAAACATTAGAGAAAAAACCATTTTCTAGATCTACAGTACCTTGTCCTTCGGAAATGATGGTGGAGTCATCTCCCATGTGGATGGGGATGGATTTGCTAGTCTCCAAGGATGAAAAGGAGTCTTTTTCATCCATCATGTGATTCAAAGCTCCACTGTCAATCAGCATTGCTTTGGACTTTGAAGTGCTTGCCATGAGGGCATGGCCTTTCTCATGCTGTGGTTCCCCATCTTGGTGATCTCTCCTCCGAAAGCTCTTTCGAAGATTGATGTGATTCCTCTCAAGGAGAGAGGTTACTTCATCAGGATTTTTCTTCATATAGGCATTTTCAGGGTGAAAACCCTTCCCGTAGTAAGAACACTTGACTTTTTCTTTCCCATTGTGCCCTTTTCCTTTGTTCTTCCTTAAACTAGAAGATTCATCATGCTGCTAGTTTTCAACTCTAGGCTTGGGAGCATCAAATTTAGTTTTCTAATTTTTCTGCTGCTTTCCTTTACCCTTGAGATCTTTAGGCCCCGAGACATGGAGGGCTTGATCCCCATCTGGACAAGCTTGTCATGTTCATTAGTTAGGGACTCAATGAAAGCATTGAGTGTAGGCATCTTCCATCCGGGGGTTGTGAGCTTCCCCACACGGAATGTAGAAACAAAAGATGAATAATCAGCCTTGAGTTTGGAGAGGATGGCAAGGATGAGCTGATCATCCTCCTTCTCCACCTTGCATTGCTTCAAGAGTAAAACAATATGCTTGAACTTTGTAAAGAAATCATTCAGAGTCTCGAAATTGGAAGGTTGGAGAGACATGAGTTCATTTTCGAGTTGGTAAAATCTCAAGTCATCATGATTTCCATATAGAGATTCCAATTTGTCCCATATTTCTTTTAGTGTCTTCAGATCCGTAAGATGGAAGAGAAGGTCTTCGAAAATAGAGAGGCACAAGAAACCAAAGGCTTCATCCTTCTTGTTCAAGAATCTTGATTTTTCTATGGCAGATCCAAGCTCAACTTCAGTGTCCATGGCAACTCTAAAAATTCCTTTGGAGTGCAACTGAATCTCCATTTTATTTTTCCATGAGTGGAAATTGTATGGAGTCAAGAGATCTGCTGAGGAGGCCATCTGAATGTGCTGTAGCAAATGCTTCACCTGTAGAAACCTAAAAATCAAAACAGAAAGGGAAAAATAAGGTCGGATAACCTGTACATTCTAGGATTTCATCACACCCAGCATAGTCAATCAAGCAAGCTTGATCAACAAGTTCTTTACATGGGATATTGAGTGGTAAACCTTGGCTTCTGGTGCAATGCTGGAATTTTGAGCTATTGCTCACTTTTCATGGAGAAATCTGTCAAAAAGTTTGTTTTTGAGAGATAGATCTTCATCCCGTCGTATGATCTGATACCATATTAATATTGCACATTGATCTAGGAAAAAATAATCAATCTCATCAAGAAATAATCAACAAAAAACTCAGAAATGGTGTTAATCGGAACCATAATGGTTTCCTCTCCATATATTCAATAAACAATGAATTGTTACAATACCAATGTCAAGCAATAGCTTGAATCAATGAGAAATTAGAATACCTAAGGAGGAAATTTGAAATCTTAAGTGAGTCTGGCTTAACTGACTGTCAGCCATTCAATCACACTCAGTTAACCACTTGACCAAAACCCTAATTGACTCACCAAACCCTAACTAAAGTTGGAGTGCAATAAATGACTGAATCTCAACTGAAAGAGATCCAACACATGTCATAGCAATCCAACCATCAAGTGTTAGTGCTACATGACTTCAATGAACCTTGATGAGTTTAACTGAAGCTGAACTGATCATCAGTAGTTGGTGGAGGCGCCTTGTTGACTCTGGATCATTAAATAATAATAAATAATCATTAAATAATATATTTAATGAGAGGAGGCACCTTAAATGACTGGTTGAACTGATTGTAACCACCAGTTAGCAATTAGGTGCATTAATATCACTCAGATCACCCCTAGAGTGCTCCAGTTAGCCTCCTTGACTGTAGGAGAAGGATAAGTTAGCCTCCTTGACTATAGGTAGGCATGGGTCTGACTGGATGATGGAAATTAATGCTCCACTGATGTCAATTAATGTCAATTATACTTAGGATAGTGGTTTAACTAGGTTAATTTGACCAAAAGAGTGTGTATGATGGTAAGTGTCTCCAATAGGGAGCACCCCGTCTCGATATTCCTTTCAGGAAGTAGATATCCTCTACTTCAATTATTAATACATGAGCACCCACCTTAAAATAATGTTGCTCTGGATTCCACATCTGGAGGATATGCTCTAATAGGCGCTCATGCAACACCATGCTGGGTGTGTGGAAAAGATTTAGAAAACCACAGTCTCTCAACAGGGCTATACAACCCATGTTTCATTCAGCAAATGCATCATCATTGTCATGTTGCCTCTATTTCCAAATTACCATTTTTTATCAATGGGAACCTATCAAAAACCATCACAAGGCTAATTAGAAACATCATCAATCATTAAAATCATCAAATTTGAGCTAGTTTGCCTTGTACATATATTTTATTCACCCACGACTGGCACCGCCTGTGTCCCATTGAGGACATGTGGTGGCACCACTTGTGTCAAGTGTTTTAGGTGTGGTTCTAGAGGAGTACTGCTTATCCCGTAAGGGATAAGAGTGGTGCCTACTTTCATGGTTTTAGGGCTCATTAAAATATCCCAAAACACCTCCAAAAATAAAAAATGAAAACATGAAATGAAAGAGCAAGGTCTAAGCTATTACCTGGAACTGACGGTGCATAAATCCGATGGTAGATGCTCCTAGAATCGCCAACTGAAAATTTGACCAAGAAACTGCTCCAAAGGCTCTCCACTATGGGTAAATGGTAAAATGTTTTGTTTTTTACTATTTATATAAATTTTATAAGCATTCTAGGTTTTGGCATGTCATGGTTTTTGAAAATATATCAGTAATGTTCCTTTAATGTCGTTTATTGAAGAGTTTAACCGTTATTTTTTAAGTCGTTGCAGGATAAAGAGCAGTAGCAGTAAACGTTTTGGGAGTTTGTTTTTGACTTTTTCACACTACCATAAAATGGAAAAATTCTTTGAGCATTTATTGTGACACTTTGGTCATGCTCTTCAAACTTAGCATCAAAGGTCTATGTCCTTTTTTGATTCTTTTTAGGCTCGCAAAATTCCTCATCATGAAAAGAGAGCTAGTGGAGTCTTCTTTAAATTCTTTTTGGGCTCCTTAAATATGAAAAGATTGTCGAGTGATCTTGTCTTATTCACGCTCGTTAAAGCACTTGAAGAGTCAATCATCTGATGGTAGGTTATCACTTTTTCAGTTTAGATGAACTATTTTATGAAAAAGGACCCTGTGGAGTCTTCTTCCGTTGTCGTTCAGACTCTCTAAACATGAACGATACTAAGTTAACTTTCATTGGACTCATTAAATTAAACATTAAGAGACCCTCTTTTGGGAATGAAACCCTCCTCTCTCAGGTTCGTAAAACATATGAGTTTGGACTTGTCTTCGGATGAGCTACAATGAGTGTTTGTTACCCTATTTGAACTCGTAAAAAAGAAAAGAGGCACTCATCAACCATGATCGAGAAATTATGGGAAGGGAATCATTTTGCAAATAAATGGCAGTTTGTTGTTACCTTTGAACATGGCACTTGTCTGCATATCATTTCAATTGATTGGGTATTCAGTTTATTTCCATGACGATCCACTTTCATGACTCATGTCACTCCTTTGAATCTTTCATTGTGTTTGTCTGGTCTAGTCATGCTGCCAAGTCTTTTGTCGTGTCGCCTGATGTTCAAAGGGAATTTGAAGATGTTTACCTCTGTAGTCAAAACAGTCTCTGTGTCAGTACTTTTGATTCAGTATTATGGTTACCTTATTCACATAATTTCAGAACTTTTTTCCTAGTTTAGTGTCGTCAATGTGGGATTCATCATGGCCCTCCTTCGACGAGACTATTCCTATTGACATCAGCTCATCATCTGAGAAATAGTCTTAGAAACAAATTTAGTACCTTGAGATCCGTATGCCTCAATGACAAATTCTCTCGCTCTCAACATAGTTTCACATCATTGACCTTTGATCGATAGAATCAACTGGGTGTTTGACATCAAGACATCCATTCACAGTCAATAGATTGTACTAGGTACCTTGGGAATCATTGACAATTTTTGGTGATCTCCCTCGTACTTGTTAACAGTTCACATCATTGGTCGGTAATCAAGTGGTTTCTACCATGTTTGACTTCACAACATTGTAATCACATGGATATAATCATACTTTGTGGAAAATGAGACAAAGACCCTGGGTATTTGTTTAGCACTCATTGCTCTCCCCAGTTTGCGATGAAGTTTTGTATATCAAGCATGGATCCACATTTGTATGGTCGTGGCTATGCTCAAATTTGCATCTGTATGACATAGATCTATGTTGTATATCTGGTAGCTATGTCCAAGTTTGAGTCCTCTATCACATGGATCTACGTTGTATTCTAGTATCCAAGGTTGTTTATTCCTCTCATGGATCTACCTTGTATTGGTCTATAGCCATGAGTTGGTTACATTTGTATATGAGTCAAAAGTATTGATGTATTGTAGATGCCTACTCAACGACATTATTAGATCAAGATAACTCTCGCCCTGAAGTGACAACTTGTTCTCTCAAATCTCTCACTTATCATATCCCTCTAAGCCTCATGCTTTGGGGGGAATTTCGTTATACCCAAATCCCGTCACTAACATGTGATGAGACTTGGAGTGGAAAACTTGCTCTAGATATCAATTCTACATAAAAAAACCCTAGTGTCATGCTTTCCCTTTAGTTGATGAGCAGTACCTTGTTTAGCACCGCCTAAGTCTTGTTATAGAAAAGTGGTGCCACCATGTATATGCTTTGTTCTTGAAGTGGTTCTCACTTAAACCACTATGTCATAAGGGAAAAAAAGTGGTACCCTTGGTAAAAATGGAAAAAGAGAAGATTCTTGAGACTTCTAGAACATGAGCCTCGTGTCCTGCCTTATCCCTATCAATCTGAGTTGGTTGGAGTTGAGATCCCTCTTGGTAGGATCTTATGGGCACCTCACCCACAATTCTCTCAACTATCCCTATCCATTGAGCCCTATAAATACAAACTCATGTCCCATAGTTGAGAGGGAGAACTGAATGGTAATGTTATGCTGTTGAATTGACTATCTAGTCCAATCCATTGGAGAGCACAAGAGAGCAAGTTGGAGCTATCGGGGATGAGGTATTTGTCTTGTGGAGGAGTTTGTCAACACTAAGGAAATGGTTGTAAGCCTCTTCATTCATTTCTTAATGCAAATCTGATTTCCGTCCCACATATTTGTTGTATTGATCTCGCATGTATATGTTACTAGATTCCTTAGTCACTAGTATGGATGTGTGAATAATGTTCTCGTAGATTTGATGTTTTTGTTTGTTTCACATGTTCTACAGGTACACAAGTTCATCATCAAAGCATAATTCTAGGTGTTTACAACATTCAGGGAAGGTCTTCATCCTTTGTCGTTCACTCATTTGTTCTATATCTGAACCATTTAGACTAGAGGAATAGCTTCTGTCCGCAGAAGGTGCAATATTCCTCACAATAGAGTCAAAACTCCCAAAAACAAAGCATACATCAAAAACATACTGAATAAAATAGTATTAGATAAAATTTCTCAGAGGTTCTTCCCTGTCTATGAGCTGAAAGCAAAATATCTCTCACACAAAAGGACACTGTGGATGGAAGAATCTAAGCCATGTTTTGAATAAGAGAAGAAATTAGGGAAGACTCAAAAGTACAAAAGTCTAGAAAGCATCAAAATAATGCAAAAGCCATGGGAATGAGGAACAAATGAATATATCTGTCCACACCATGTTATGATCTTGTGGTGTTTGAGCTAGAGGCAATCCAAAGGCAGGGATAAATGAACCTCACATATTTGCATCATAAGAGTTATCCGGACTTTGGAAACCTAGTTACCCTATCCTAGTGGACCATAATCAATGCTAAAGTTCTTAACCTTACAGTTCTAAAAGGTCTGGACATCTTAAAGAAATATTGAAGTTCGAAAAAAGTTGATTTAAACAAGAGAACCTCAAGGCATCTTTTGATTTTTAAAAATCAGTTTTCCAGAGATCTGTGTTCACCAGCAAGTCGCCAATTGTTGCTGCTGCAACTATTCCCAAAAAAAATTTACAATTTTTAGGACCCCTTTGAAAATCCTAGTTTTTCTCCTTAGACTACTTTGAGTTTGATTTTCAGCCTTTATGATTTCTATCCATCATAAAAAAGTTCCAAAGTTTCATTTTTTTCACTAAGGAAGAAAGTGGTTTTTGATCTGCAACAACGGATGGTTTCCTAGCTTGGAGCTGCTATGCCAAACTCTCCTTTGTTTTGAGCCACAATAGCAAACCAATTTCCATTAACAAGCCGCTACAGCTAGCACACTCTTTGTTTCAAAGCCACCACAGTGGATGAATTTTCATGAACGAGCTGCTATAGCGAGTGATTTTCAAATTTTTGTCGTCGATGTCTTTCACTCCCGATACAATGGAGGCTTTCTCGAGTCATGCCCACTACAGTAGTGGATCTCTTAAATCTTTATTTTTCTGGTCTCTGGGAGCTGCTACAACGAAAAGATTTTTGAGTCATGCTTGCTATGGCGGCATAATTCGTAATTCATCTTTTCGTCTATCCTCAGGAGCCACAATAGTGGGCATTGAATATTTTGTTAGCCGCTATGGTGGGGGGAGCTTTCTAATCTATAAGCCACTATGGTGAAAGGTTTCCATGGTCCTCTCCACAACAGCAGGAGTGCTTACAAGCATGTTGCAAATTCATTATTTGCTTCTTGAAGTCCCATCGTTGTGGAAGTGTTTCTCGATGCGTTGCCGCTACGACAGAGGAATTTCCTAGTCAGTGGCCCAATTCTTGTATGACCCACTATGGTGGAGGTTGTTTAAGTTCAGAGCCGCTATGGTGGCTGTCATTCTTTTTCTTCCTGCTGATATGTTTTCAACCACCGGGCCACAAAAGAGATAGTGGGTGAATAAGCGAAGTTGTGATCTGGAAATTGTGGGTGGATTAGTAATATCTAGCCACTATGTGGGGGCTATTCCCTTGTCAACTTTTTTTCTCTATCCTGAAGCGTTTTTGCGCCAACGACATTTTTGTCTTGCACGTGCAAGATTTAATGCCAGTTTTTTAATGTTTTAACCCTCAAAAAGCCTATTTATTTACCAAGTGTGAAGGTTTTTTTTTTACCATTTTATTTTTATGAGGAGAGTGAGGAGTTGGTGAGCAATAATCTCGTTTGAGCCTTTGTGTGACTCATGGAAAAAGCATCTGTGGAGCTCACGTGGTGCATGCTCACCAAGTACTTTTAGCCGAATGCCGAACCTTTGTCTTACCAGGTAGGTTTTCATTTTGTTTTTTTAAGTTGTTTATTTGGTTAGGCCGCAAAGCTTTAGGGTATGTTTGCGTGGGGGCAGGTTAGGTTTTTATGGCCCGGTTTAAAAGGGGGTTTCCCATATATTTTTTTTAGGTTTGGTCGTTTCAGGTTTAGGTTTTCCCTAGTCACAACCTTCTCGCAGAGCCCGTCCATTTGTCCAGAGGTGCTTCATCCTCAGTTGGCTAGGTTAATAATGAGCATCTAGAGAGCCAAGTTTTGTGTCGGTATGAGGCCAGTCTTTATCCCGCTCCTGGGAATTGGGGGAGGCCACATTTTCCCTATTTTAGGAAAACCTTGTAGGTTGTTGGTTTATATGTTTCAGCCGTGGAAGATTGGGCCTTGTCATTTACCCTAGGGCACCGTCGTTGTAAGCTTGAAGTTTTATTGCACTTGCAGCAAGCAAGGGTATTGCCGAGTTTGGGGTTTTTTCCCCTTCAAAGAAAAAATACCTAAGCTACCATGTCCAATGATTGTCGTAGCCATGAATCGTGTCGTATGCCCCCTGACCCAATGGACGTAAATGATGGAATAAGATAGAATGAGATTTTTCTTTGATTTGTGAATATATGCTTATTCATTTTTGTTTCATGCTTCCATTCAGACACAGTTTTTCATAACGAGAATGCTCATACATATATGTTTATATCACAGGTACATCTCACCTCAGACACCATGATGAAGAAGGGGAAGAAGAAGGCTAATATTGTTGATTACGACTCAGATGAAGAAGTAGTAGAAGCACCCCCACTGAGGATCGAAATTGTATATGAAGACACCAAAGCAGTGGTGATAGCTGAGCACGAGTTCAAATGAGGCCAGATTCATCACTGGTTAGTTGAAAAGAAAGTTCTAAAAGAAGGGCTAGAGGATTTGGCTCTTTATGATAATGTGCTAAGATCCGAAATAACCAAAGTGACTACTAGACCTGAAATGTTCCCTTGTGCATAAGTCATTGGATGGATTTTGCCTAGGGTAGGAACAATAGGAATGTTGATTAATGATATTGAGAATAAAGCTTTTGCATCCTACTCCCCCACGTTTCTATCAGTTGCTTACAGCTTTCCAGAAAAGGAAGTCACCATGACCAAAGAATGGGTGAAAGGTTTGAAGTTTGATTACACTGTTAAGGATAGAATGATGATGATTGACGGGAAAAATTTAAGGAACAAGCAGTTAGGAGAATATGAAACAACTCACTTAAAGACCCCTTACAAGCTAATAGTACTGTTGTTGAACAAAATTTATGGCAAAGCCAATGGGAGGTTCTACAAATTTGGCTGGATTGCACTGATATACCACATAGCCATGAAAGGAAAAATTTTCAACTGGGCCGACATCATAGCCAAGAATTTGTCTACCACTATCAAGGTAGCCCAGGAAGGTTTGCACCTCAGCAAATCTGAATTTTACATGCCTTCCTTTCTAGTAGACTGCATACTATACCTTCATTGGTTTGAAGGATTCAAGTTTACATGGAAGGGAGGGAATGCCCCCATATGTATATCCTATCAGAGGTTGGGGGTGCACAAGTATCATAATCATTATCAGGTGATCTGTGAGGAAATATTGATGCCCTAGTACAAGTTGATATTTATAGAAGAATGCCCATGTTTATCTGAAGGAGATTTATAATCTATTAGAGAATATGGAGATTACCTTTGCACAGAATAAGGCACGTATTTAAGGATGTATGGGGGAATGACAGCTCCCTTATTACTACCTAGATATGCAACCGATTATATATCCCACAAAGAAGCTCTCAGACATCTCTTTCTTAATGGATTTGGGAGCCACCTATTTGATTGGAAGAAGGTTGTTTACCCACCCTTACCCTTTTATGTTGGAAGTTACAAGTTTACTAAGGTGAAGAATGCCCCTGAATTTGTCAAGGAGCTTGAAAATTTCCATTTTAGGGAGAATTATTTTCATAGAAATGACTCACAAGGAAAGGTTGCTGCCTACAAGGAAGCACTCAAAGTAATTTGAGTATGATGATTATGTAGATAAAGAAGAGGAAAGGTATAGGAACATTTACAGTTTGACCGTTGTAAACTAGAAGTTCAAGTTGAAGACAGTAGTAGGTGGAGAAAAAAGCAGTGGAATCAGCACTCTAGTATTAAAGAGTCAGGAAGAGGAGGCTGCTAAAAAGGAAAAAGAAGAAACAACCTGAAGAATGGCAGAAGGGTCCAAAAAGATCCTAGCTGAAGAAAAGCAGCAAGAAGAAGAAAAGAGGAAGAAGGAGGAATCCATCCAGGGTAATATTGCTGAGTTGGAGAATGCTATAGCTCACAAAGCTCTAAATCCAGGACTAGAAGGACGAGACCTAGAGGAAGTCACAGAAGAGAAAATTAGGAAAGGAGAATAATATCTAGGTGGTGGAGAACAAGAATAGAGCTTTGCCTGGGATAACCTAGAAAACACCCCATCCACCTCAGGAACCATACTTGCAGGAGAACATCTTCCCATATTGGAAATGGGACTAGTGCCATTTATCCCATCTAAAGAATACGACGTGGCATGTTTAGAGGATGTACGATTCGATCCTAAAACAAAGTTAATAGTGTGGAGAACACAAAATACACTGAAAATGGGAGATAGAACCCCAGTCACCACAATCACAGAGAGAACAGTTGTCAAAAATGTTGAATATAATTCAAAACAAATGGATTACATGGGCATTGCCTCTGCGTATGCAAATTCTCACAATATCGAGAAACTAACAGAGACCCTTGATCAGTTCAAGGGAAAGATGGCTGAGATGAAAGTTGTTTTGAGAAAAGACGAGAGAGTCTGTAGAGAATCCAAGATAAAGTATGCATATACTCTCTCAGACTATGAAAAGCTACAGCAAGGTTACCAAATTTTGGGAGACAAATGAGACAATTTAAAGCAGTCCAAAATGAGCCTTATTAAAGAAAAAGGGGAGTTGGAGAATAAAATTGTAGAACTAGAAGCACAAAAGTCTGCAGCTGATCAAAGAGAAAATAAATATGAAAACCAAGCAGTAGGATTAGAAGCTCAAAAGGGTTCTTTGGAGGTGTTGTTAAGGGAAGCAAATAAACAAAAAATAGATATTGCACCTTTCACAAAGCAGACACTTTTGCTCAGGAACAATATTTATCAAACACAGATCCAAATCGTGGAGGCAGTTTTGAAGGTTAGGAAAGTAGACGCTCGACAGGAAGAAATCTTAGTAATAGCTTCTCAATTCAAAGACAAGACTCAGAATGTCTTGGAAATCATTCAGAGAATATTGACATGAGGTTTGCTCTGATTCCGCAGTGAAGATTCATGGCATCTAATGGAGAATTTGCGGTAAGCAAGTTAATTGTTGATGTTTCAAACCAAACGTGGTTTATCTTTAGGACAAATCGATGCTTGGGGATTGGTCTTCTTTCATTATTGCATTAATATAGAAACCATCATTTTTTGAGAGGAGCCGACAAGGTTGTTTTTAGTTAAAGGAAATTTAATTAGGGCTTTAATTTATTTTATTTTAATTAAAATTATTTTATTTTTATTTAAATTTATTATTTATTTATTAAACAGTACCAAAGTTTAAAACAATGAAACCCTAATTAGTACTAAGCCATAGTTAGGTTTATAAAGTAGTTTTTTGGTTTATAAAGTAGTTTTTTAATGATAGTTAAAAAAAAAATTATGATTTTTTATTAAAAGATGGTTTTTAATTATATTAATGTTTTTAATTTAATAGTTAAATTTTTTTTTTATCTAATGAAGGTTTAAAAAGTAGTTATTTATTTATATTTAAAAAAAATTATTTGATTTTTTTATTAAAAGATGGTTTATTAATTATATTAATGTTTTAGTTTATTAATTATATTAATGTTTTAATTTAATAGTTAAAATGTTTTTTTATCTATTGAAGTTTATTTAAAATTTTTGATTAATTTTATTATATAAAACATTTTAATAAATTTTTTAATTTTCTAAAAAATTTTTATAAAATTTTTAAATTTTTTTAAAATTTTCATTTAATAAAATTTTTGAATAAAATTTTTATTTAATAATTTTTTTTTGTTTTTAATAAGGAGTTTATCATTTTACCTAATTAATTTTACAATTTCAATTAATTAACTCTTATTATTTAGTCATGTTTTTAATAAGTATTAAGACCTAGTTAAGGGTTTAATTAAAATAGGTCTTAGTTAAGGGTTTATCAGTTAAATTAACCTAGTTAGGTGCTTTTTTAGGGAATAATATTAACTTTTTATTTTTATTTTTATTTTTTGATCGGCTTGGTTAGGTTAGGCAACCAAGATCGGCTAATGGACAGGCCGTTATCTCTATTTAGGCAGTTAGGGTTTTTAACAATATCAATTGCCTCTCTAATCATTTGCCGTGACCAGTTATCGACTTGCTCTAACACCTGCATATCCTTGACTTTAATTGGGTGTTTTGTATTATGCGAGTGATCAGCTAAGGCTGACTTGTGGGTTCTATTGAGGCGGATATCTGCACAATGTTCTTTAACCCTAGTACAGATGGACCGACCTGTTTCACATATGTAGGCTTTACCACATTCGCAAGGAATGAGGTAAACCCCCTTTTTTAGACACAGGTCAACCGGATATTTTACTGATCTAAGAAGTTTCCTGATGTTGTTAGGTGGGGAAAAAACTGAGTCAATGTTTTTCTTTTTGAGGTGTTTAGCTATTTTGTCTGTAGTCCCTTGAATGTAAGGGAGAAAGGCAAAAATACTTCATTTTCCTTTTGGACGTCAAATGGTGCGTTCCTTTGTGTCATTGGGGAAACTTGCAATTTCCCATTAAGTTCTTGATATTTTCCCATCGCAGCACCTCCTCTTGTTATGAAAGTTTTATCTGGCTCCCTTGGTTCAACAAAAATATTCTAGATATTCTAATTGGGGTTTTGATTGGTATTTTGCGGTGGATTCAGATTTCCCACATTCCCATCCAGCCATTTCGTAATCAACTACATATATTGCTCGATAGTATGATCAAAATATTTGCAATACAAGCATGTCATACTAGGTATCATACAGTCCCTTGCAAAATGTTTGGGTTGCACACATTTATAACATATAATTTTGCTCTCCCGCGACCAAATCCTCCTCTTTGTACTCGACCTCTAAAATTTTCATTGCCCCTGGGGTGAGGGTATTGTTGTTGTAGATACTGGTTTTGAGGATATTAAACCAGCGGATAAAGAACCTGAGACCCTTCAGCCTGCAATTGTTCATCATTCTTCATTAAGTAAGTATGAATTGTTTTCTCCTACAATAGCTGACATGCCTTGCAATATTTCTCATCATGGCCTACTGATCAAAAAAATTTGCAATATAAATTGGCCTATGTACTTACAATCTTCTCTAAGTACAAACACTCTTCTGGATGATGGCCTCTAGTCTGGCATATTCTACACCAAGGTACCCCTTGTGTATTTATCGAGCTTAGTGCTCCCTATGTGAAATAATTCATATATGTCAGGAAGTTTTCTTTGTGGTGTCCCTTTGTTCTACATATGGTACATGAGATATCTTCTTGTACTTCCTTCCCTTTCTTGATATCTTGAATTTGCAGCATAAGGTTGGCTAATTGCAACTAGAGTTGCACTGGATTTGCATCATTCTAGCACCAGTCTCTCCAATAGGTGATGATTCCAATTTCATAGCCAATTTAAGAGCTTCGGTCTGTGACATAATATTTTGTTGCATGAAGGGGATATGGATGTGCAAAATAATGTTGCAATAAATCATGATTTGTGTTGAACATCTGACATCTACAAACTTACTTTCGCCATCAACGTCTTAAATCTCTGATCGAAATCCCAAACATATTCTATATACAATTCTTTAATTCCTTTAATCTATGTAATGCACTGCAACTCAAATTTGGGATTTCTAAATACATTTATCAGTCCTGCTCATATTTGATCTAATGTCTAATGCTTGAACTCTACGGGTTGTGATCAATTGAGGCTTATTGATGGCTTCATATTGGACCTATCACACGATCCACATGACTTCACATATAAATCAATGTTCCTCATGGTCTTCTAACCCATTTCCATATCATTCCTAGCCATTATATTCATTCTAGGAACTGCTTGGCTAGGGAGAATCCATTTTCTTCTATTCCCACTACTACGACTTTGATTAACAAACTCACTGTGTTATACTATGAAATGACACTTTTCCGTCTGATTATTGACACTAAGCATGTCAGTACACAAAAGGACATTATGAATTCAAGTGTCTTGAAAACTATAGACGAAGAGAAGCCTTAATGCACATTACTTCCTTCATCCTTTAAGATGTTTCTAAAGAATTTTTTCTTGCATTCGTGACTTCTGTCATTGCAAGTTGTGAATCATTCGTGGGTAGTGCCATTTTCCACCCAGGAATCAATGATCAAATGTTGTATTCATGGGTTTCCTTTATAAGAGTCACAACTCATTTGTGAGCTTCCTACATATGCACCCGTGAATACCTTAAGACAAAAGTTAAAAAATAAAACATGATTAGTTAAGGAAAGTTGGTATTGAAAATATAACTTCCCCAACCTCCCTAACCATCCTAGTCCTCGTAACCTCTCCTCTTCAAGATGTATAAATAGAGGGGAGGGGTACAAAATGGGGGAATCGAGTTAGAAGAGCAAGGTTATGCTGGAGGAATAAATTGGAGAAATGCACAAGAGAACTCAATTCTTAGTCAACAAAGAGGCTTGTATTCATCTATAGTTTTTAGGCTTCTTCAATCCATAATTTCCTTTTATGTGCCGACATGCTAAGTGCCAGTACTAAGATAGAGAAGCGTCATTTCATAGTATAATACAGTGATTTTTTTAGTCAAATTAATAGTAGTTGTGGGAATAACAGACAAGGGATTCCCCCCTATCCAACCAGTTCCTAGAACGACTATAATGGCCAAGAATGATATTAAGTTACCAATGATTAATGGAAATGGGTTAGAAGACCTGAGCAACA
Source organism: Pseudotsuga menziesii (assembly GCA_001517045.1). NCBI lineage: Eukaryota > Viridiplantae > Streptophyta > Pinopsida > Pinales > Pinaceae > Pseudotsuga > Pseudotsuga menziesii. The sequence continues at coordinate 91,218 of LPNX010363460.1, read as the reverse complement.
TTGGTTTCTATGTGAAGCTATGTGGACCATGCAACAAGTCCAAGATGAAGCCATCAATAAGGCTCAATTGATCACAACCTATAGGGGTCGAGAATTGGATTGGTATAGGAAATTCTTTGTGGTTCTGATAAGATTCCCATAGAAAAAATTAGATCAAATCCGAGAGGGACTAATAGATGAATTCAAAAAGCCCAAATCTGAGTCGTGGTGCATTATAGAGATTAAAGAAATTACACAACTGTATACATAATCTGTTTGGGATTTCGACTAGAGATTTAATACATTGATGGTGAAAGTAAGTTTCTAGATGTCAAATGTTCAACACAAATCATGGTTAATTACAACATTGTTTCGCACATATGGACCCCCTTGATGCAACAAAATATTGTTTTGTAGACCGATGCTCTTAAATTGGCTATGAAATTGGAATCATCACCTATTGGAGAGATTCATGCTTGAATGACGCAAATCAAGTTGCAATTAGCGAACCTTACACTACAATTTCAAGATATTAATAAAGGTAAGGAAGTACAAGAATATCTCTTGTGTACCAGATGTAGAACATAGGGACACCACAAAGACAACCTCCCAATATATATGAATTATGTCACATAGGGAGCACCGAGCCTAATAAATGCACAAGGGATGCCTTGGTGTAGAATATGCCAGACAGGAGACCATCGGTTAGAAGAGTGTTTGTACTTATAGAAGATTGTAGGTACATGGGATACTTCAATCTATAATTTCCTTTTATGTATCAAGATGCTCAATGTCACTACTTCAGACGAAGAAGTGGCGTTTCATAGTATAACACACTTGGAGATGAGTTTCTAATATTACCTCTAGATATGTACCTAGGGTAGTGGGTATGGTGTACTCACACTCTAGCTATTGAGCTTCTTCTTCTTCATATTTTTTAGGTATAGATGTGTATTCCTCTTCCACGTCGCAAGAACCTTTTCCAAAGTGCGATGTCGAATTGTAGTCTTTCATTTTGGTCATGCTACAACTTCCTCTTTTGGTCGCAATATTTTTCCTCTTTCTCGACCCAAATATTTTTCCACTTCTTATAGGTTCACCTTCTATTTCAGTCTCACTATCACTAGGAAACTTCTCAGCTTACTCTGCTCCATTTTTCCTGAACATATGTTGTGAAATATCCTAGATATCTATGCAAAAATCCTTATTTGTCAGACTCCATTCTTAATATCCCTTTCATGCACACAATCATATTGATCTAAACCTTTAAATACTTCAAATAACGAACTCTGGGTACTTATAAATTTTTTCTTTTCTCCTCACTATACGATTATGTTGTGTCGACGACAATTTCAGTGATGTATCCTTCCAAAATATTGACAACCCATAACTAAAGTTCCCTAGATATGGGTTTGTTCACACTTTCCAACCATTGAATCAACTGAGAACTCCAATCTATTAGCTCTCCCCCTTCAAAGTTTATGTGCTAGGTTGCTAGCATCAACAACCACTCATACAACAAAGCAGGAAATTCACAAAATAAATTCTCATGAATATTTGTATAGAGGTATCGTTCCAACCTCTCAGTTAGATTCATCGAATATCATTCACCTTCTTTCCATACAAATTCTACTTCCTTATAATCCACCAAATCTTAAATTTCTGGCTTTGTCGGGTTCCACAACATATCCCCACTAAAATTATGTACGGTCTCAATAATGGAACCATATGTTGGCTTCTATCCTCTAGTCGACCTAGGTTTTGGTCCTTGGTCATCAACAAAGACCCAAGTATCGGCTCGATAGAGTAGGGATCAGCCAACAACACCTGTGACAAAGATGGAGTCTCACCCAAGATATCCTTAGTGGGAATTGCGACAACCAGATCTCTACAGTTAGGTGGGGATTTCTACTCTCATTGTACCTTATGACAATGCTCAACCAAAGCTAGGGTTTGTACTTCTTATCCCTTGTCTTTTCATTCAATATACTAGTCTACTTATTAGTCAACAAATATCATAATAATCAACATAACAACCTTATTACAAATTCATTCAATAAGAAGTGTGACAGACACATATGAAGGATTCTTCATAAACAAATGCAAAGTGACACATTCATATATACTTATTTACAACATACATGCAACATACATAAGCACATTAATCAATGACACACATAGACAATGGTTAACATGTAAAACCATCTAGGAAAAACCACAAAGGTGCTCTTCATATGGCATGATAAATATATTAGCACCTTTTTTTTGTGCACTCATCTTGCAGACTCTTCTCTAGGTATTCTTTACAATTCAGATAGACTTTTATCCTCTCATTCTCTCAGGTTTTATGTCTAGCAAATTCTTCTCTCCTTCACTCCTTTGTGGATCTACACACATCTTGGATCATTCCTCTAGCTAATCGGCTCTCCTCTTCTCTTTTATACCAAATAATCAATAACCAACATTAATTCCGCACATAGCTTGGTTTTTTCCTTTTATAAAGCTATACATGTCCTCATCAACCGAATCTTTTTTATTAGCCGTGAGATTGCCATTTTTATTCTCATACTTTTAGTTATAGCTTAAAATAGGCACTAATTTTCTCTTCTTCTTTCTTGGTTTCTTTAGTAGAGGATTCTCTTATCACCAATATTTTCATCATGGATATTCTTCCATCACAGCTTCTCTTTTCTCCAATCTTTCCGTCATGGAAACTCTTTCACCGCAGGTTTTCATTTTTGTTGAATTTCCTCTTTCATCTTGCGATCAGATTCTTTATCTTTTAGAGCATAAATCTGGCTGAATTATACCTAAATTTTGTTTAGGGCCAACTATACAGCACCATTCTTTGTTGGAAAGGAGTAGGACAAAAGAATTATTTCTCGGATGAAGGAGAAGTATAATACCATGCAAGATAAGAGGGGCTTTTCCATAGCCTTCATTAATGACCAACGTGTTATATTTGTAGCTAAGGTTGTGTCGAGTAAGATTATATGGAAAATAAAATGGAACTAGTGCCCTATTGGTGCTATCGTTGCCACTAAGAAATGCGATGTAGGAATGAAAATGAATTGGGCAAAATTTATGATGAATGGATTATTAACCGATGCCATTGATGGACATGATGAGGTACCCCTTTTACTTATTCTTAGTTGCTCATGTTACTTTATTTTTTTCACATTGGCATCAACGCTGAACTACCAAATCATGGAAGTGAATGTCCCATGTCGAGGGGCACGCTATTAAAATTTATGGTTTGATGAGAATCGGCGACGACAACAAGAGAACAATATTGATTTTAATATGCATGTTGATGCATTAATGCATCAGATTGGGAGCTAGCCAAGGAGTGTTGTTATGACTATCCAGCTATATATGAACTTCATTAATATTATTGCAAGGGATCACCATATTTATATTTAGCCAAGGAAAGATCCTCAGCACCAGTGGTTAACCACTGTGTTCTAGATGTCAGAGAAAAAAATTGATGTACTAGTTTGGGATTGGCTTGAAGAATGGAAGCATCCTATTGCAGATGATCTATTATCTATTAAAACCGACCCATGAAAGGAAATTACCTCAAGGACACAGTCAGTAATCCCATAATAAGAAGATGACCCACCCAGCTCTCACCATAAAAATGATGAAGAATCGATCACTACCCCAACAGATTTGTTTGTGTCACTAAATCAAAAAACAACTAAGACATATAAAAAGAGCAGGGAAAAACAAAAATTCGTTAAGGACTCCACCTCGATCAAGTTGACTGACAATGACTAAAGTTGCTGAAGTTGCTGATGAAACAAGGAAGAAAATTTATCGCTGTAAAATCGATCTCTTTAAGGGAGTCACTGACTTACTGCAAACTATATATAAGGTCATGAAGGAAGTTAGGATTGCAGTTACTAACATGCCAGCACGATCATAGGAATTTTTTGTATCTGATGTTTGAATGGTCGAACTACCAGTGTCGCGGTAGTAGTGTAAATTCTAAATAGTTTCCAAAGCACTTGATTTGGGTGCAATGGAGATTAACAACACGGTCGAGGACATCAGCTATGTCAAGGTAGATATGGTTCCACTACCCATGTTTATGTTGCACAGTATTCAACAATCCAAAGTTGAATGAATCAAGGGCTGGGAACATACGATGCATGAGCATATGAAGTAGACAAAGAACAGAGTATCATCACTCAAAAATCAGTTGGAGGAAAAAGAGAAGTAAGCGCAGAAGTGGAAGTAGAATACACATCGACTTGAACAACCTATTAGCACCTGTGCTAAATTTTGAATATTTTTGCAGATGTGTTAGTACTATTTTGGGATAAATAGTTGGAAAGGGAGTAGGCCAATGAAAGGATGAATAAGGCCTGGAAATATCTTGTCATGGGACCTTGAAGTTGGTTAATGAGGTTCTGTAGGTGTTTTGAAGGATCATTCCTAAGTTAGAAATGAAAAATAATTGAAGATTACATATTTGAACCTTGCAAAAGTGGGTACGTAAAAACGTGAGGTTATATAATGACAACAATGAAGGGTTTAAATGCATGAGCGAAGAAGATTAATGGCTGATTATAATTCCACCAAGGTAAGATGTACAGGCCTGATGAATTTTTGTAAGGGTGAAAACAGGTTAACTTGTAGGAAGAAATTAGCCATTGGATAAACATATGAAGATAGATCTATGATCCCGAAAATTTCCATTGTCTCGACATGCAAGGAGGAATAGAATTCTCAAATCCATGAAGTAGTTGGGAGTCCACACATTTCAACAGTAGTGATTGAGGGTCAAAAGAGATCAATGATGGAAATTCATTTCATTGATCTAAGTGGCATGGAAAAAATAGCTTTTCATATCTATGAAATCGCTTAAAGGCTTGCATGTTTCTGTTGGGAAATAGGGCAGACCCGGGTTTAATCCTTTTATGTCGCACCAACAAAGACCCACAGTGTTGGCCCTTTTGGCAACAACCTGCGCGCAGGTTGCAGTCTCACTCGAAACAGCTATGGGGTGCCGCAGAACCAGGTTTCTGCAAGCACAGAGGGATATTACTGTACCTTAGCCTTTAATAAACTTATTAATTAACAATTACACAGCTTTGTCATTCACTCATATACAACTTCGTAGACAGATAAACAACCGTGACTTGCTTAACCCGCTACGGGGAATTCACAGCGAAGCTTATTATTAGCAGTGATCTAAGTTATCAAATGTATACAGTTATTAATGCATAAAATACAATAGGAAAAGAAACAACACAAGGAACCACAACACCGGATATAACGTGGTTCACCCCCAGTGTAGGGGTTACATCCACAAACTGTGTTTTATTCAACTTGCTACAAAACCACAGTTTGATCTGTGCACTCAGCTGCAGATCCCTTCAATCCTTAAAATCTGTGCACACAGCAGCAGGCCTCTGCGCACACAGCTGCAAATCTTTCCTTAATATTCTTACAACCAAAACCCTCTGCGCACACAGCTGTAGAGGTCGTCCACGTACACAGCTGGGACTTAACCTTTCCTTACATAATCAGCCTTAGCTTTGCCTTTCTTTATTTACANACCTCTCTTATTTACCCAAGTGCCTATTTATATCGCACTATTTACAAAAACATGGATTCAAACCATGGGCACCCAAAACCCTAAACCCTGGTCTTAAGTCACGGGTTTATTACAATAGCGAACTTTGACTCAACCCCCGATACCCCTAAGACTATTTTGAGTCAAAACTCACGGAGTTACCCATATTAAGGACCGCTGAGGTGCGTGCCCCAACAGGCCCCTAAGACTCACCAGTGTCCCATCCCGGGGCACTTATCTGCTCGGCTGGTGGTAAAATTTACTTGGCGAAGACACTGTGCACTGGTTCTTGGAGTCCTTCCTGTTGGTTGTCGGCTATCTGCGTCTTTCCTTTTTGACATTTATGCTAAGCAGGGCCCTGCGGATCCATCTACAACCCCATCCTTTGCTCGGGTTGGTGACACTTAACCATCCATAGCTTGGGGTCCCCTGGAATTGCGTGTCACGCTGCATAAGACACACAGCTGCCACGGTTTTGCTATGACGGAAGACTTCAAGGCGGGGCTCCCCAGAGTCGGCTGGCGAGGTCTTATGGACTTCATTGCTCCATGTTAGAGCGAATTTGTGCCTTCCTTCGCCTGATTTAGAGTGAACTTCTGCCTGCCTGTGTACCTAAGTCGAATATGACTGTTCTGGCGGATTACTCAAAAGGTTCTGCAGACCTCTCTCGCTGAACTCTCGTACTAGCTCCTGGACGTCACAATTGTTTGACATGGCTTTAGTCAAGCCAACTCCAAGAGTGCTTCGAGGAAAATTTCACAAGCCAATGTAGCTTACTTATGGAATTCCGTTACAACATCTATCACATAGTGTAATAATGACACCAAATCTGCTTGAATGCCAAGAATCTCATCACACTCGGCCTCAGATTTTCCCAAAATCACATAATTACAGGTATTGAGAGTAGCTCACGTGCCGCTGCCACCAATTTGATTTTGTCCCATCCATCACATTCTACGCTGCAACACAGTTGGGACCTACGACACAACGACCACCTTCCACTTCGACACAGTATGACCCTGTGATCTCTGACCAACCTTCGACTTTCCATACTTCATCCTTTAGACTGCGACATTCCCTAGTGTTATGAGCAGCTTCTCTTATGGGCTAGTCCCTGATTTCAGCTGTTCTGGGTGCGTAGACTTCTCTTTCTTGGTGCTACCTCTGATTCTAAGTACCTGGCCTGTCCTTGTACTTTTTTAGATGACTCCCATTTATCATAGAAGGGAGAAGTTCTCCATTTAACTTAGCTAGTTGTACTACGCCCCCATCAGTAACTTTTTGTACTATATATGGTCCCTTCCAATGTGTCTTGAACTTTCCTGGGAACTTCATGAATTTGCTATCATAAAGGAGCACAAGATCACCCTACTGGAATTGTTTCTTCTTGATGTGTCTGTCATGCCACGCTTTTTCTCGATCTTTTTGCACCTGTTGCTGGAAACCTGCAATAAATCTATCTTCTTCGAGTTCTAATATCTGTTTCAGTCTCTCGGTCATTATGGCTGGGTCATCCATCTTGGTAAAGTAGATATTCTGAGGCTGGGAACAATGTATTCCATGGGCATGACGGCTTCTTGCCCATAGACCATTCGAAAAGGTGTATGGCCTGTCAAATTTTTGCAAGTAGTTCTGTAAGCCAAAAGCACTGCGGGGATTCGAAGGTCCCAATCGTTTCTGTTAGAATTACAAATCTTTGTCAAAGCATGTTCAAGGATCTTATTAAAAGCTTCGATAGTCCCATTTGCTTGTGGATGATAGGCCGTACTCTTCTGATGGTATACTTGAAATTCTTCAGTCAGTACTGCAATAGTTTTATTTAAGAAGTGTGATCCTTGATCACTCATAAGGACGCGAGGACACCTGAACTTGGATAAGATGTGATCAAAGATGAATTGCACAGCTGTAGCAGCGCTGCAGTTCTTGACTGGTTGGGCTTCAGCCCAACGGGTGAGGTAGTCAGTAGCTGTAATAATATATCGCGCTTCGGACTTCTTCGCGGGGGGATTGATAGGGTCGACAAAGTAAATATCCCATTTGTCAAAAGCTTGTAAGATTACCTGTGAAACTAGGGGCATTTCATCTCATCTGGATGGTTTGCCTGTCCTCTGACAGACGTTGCAGCTGTGGCAATATTCTCTTGCATCCTTATGAACTGTGGGCCACTATAGGCCGGCTGTCAAGATCTTCTGTGCGGTGGCTTTCCCTACATAATGACCTCCTACTACACCAGAGTGTGCTTCAACCAAAATTAGTGGACATTCATGCTCCAAGACGCATCTGCGCAGTATTTCATCTGGTCCCATTTTATACAGCTGTCCCGCTATTAAGGTGAAGTCCATTGCGCGAACCACCAACTACTTCTTCTGCTGTGTGGTCATCTCGGGGGGTGTAAAACCTGTAGACAAGTATTGAACAATATCCTGAAAATAGTCATCAACCATTTGGATAGCAAATAGCTGGGCGTCAGGAAGACCTTCGTCCAAATTGGTAGGTTCTTCGCCTGAGTCGAGCCTCGACAAGTGGTCAGGTCCTAGGTTAAGTCTTCCAGGCTTAACGATGATCTCAAAATCATATTCTTGGAATAGGATCAACCACTGACATATTCTTCCACCTAGCATAGGCTTATTAACCAGATACTTCAAAGTAGAATGGTCAGTAAACATCTTAAAATGAGATCCTAGCAGATAATGTCGAAACTTCTGTAGTGCATATACCATAGCGAGACCTTTGCGTTCTGTCGTAGTATAGTTTTTCTCTGCTATGGACAATTTTCTGCTTGTAAAAGAGATGGGGTGATCGATATTACCTACTCCTGACTGAGCTAGCACAGTACCCAGAGCAATGGAGGATGCATCGACATGCACATGGAATTCTTTGTTCCAGTTAGGAAATACTAGAATAGGGGTAGTAACCATTTTTTCCTTTAAAATATCTAAGCTTTCTTGACACTCCGGTGTCCACTCGAACTTGATATCTTTCTTCAGCTGCTTCTCCAATGGGGTGGTAATCTGAGCATAGCCTTGGATGAATTTCCTGTAGTAGCCGGTGTGACCCAGCGTCGTGCGAAGTTGTTTAACGGACTTCGGGGGTGGCAGGTTCACAATGATAGCGATCTTCGCAGGATCCATCATTAATCCCTGCTTACATACAACGTGACCAAGTAGAATACCAAATGGTGCACAAAAGATACACTTTTTTAGATTCAGGGAAATCTGGTGCTGTCTACACTTGTTCAACATAAGCCTCAAACTGGTTATATGGTCTTTTACTAGCCCAAAAATGGTCCAATCATCAAAGTAAACTTTGAGGAATTTATGTATGTCTTCCTTGAACGCGGAGATGACGACTCTAGAAAATATAGCAAGTGCATTCTTTAACCCAAAGGGCATGACAGTATACTGGAAGGATCCCATTTCGGTAGCCAATGTTGTCTTATGTCGGTCCTCTGGAGCAATTCGGATCTGATGGTAGCCAGAAAAACCATATGTAAAGGAGTACACTTCTTGATCCCTGACATTGTCGAGCACTTCGTCTGTAAATGGGGTGGGAAAGGGATCATGCAAGTAGGCATCATTGAGTTTTCGTAGGTCTACACATATTCGGATTTCACCCTTAGTATTTTTCTCCTAGACTACCATAGGACTGACCCACTTAGATTCCTCAATAGGCTCAATTATTCCTGCGGCGAACATCTTATCCAGCTCTACTTTAACCTTTTCTTTATACTTCGGATTCAATCTATAAGGACGCTATTTCACAGGTTTTGCATCAGGTTTCAAAGGGATCTTCATTACGCCAATATCACCCAGTATACCCTTCATTTCGGAAAACTTTGTTGGAAAGAGATCTTGGTACTCGTGGAGAAGTTGGGTTACCTTGCTGACCATTTCATCATCCCAATAGTCGCTGATTGTAGCAAGCTTAGGCTGCTCTTCGGATCCAATGTTAACTGTGCCCGTCTTTAGAGGCTGAGTTACTTCCGGGGCTTCGACTACTGGTCCATGCACGTAGCAGCATCCTTCTGACTCAGGGATAGCGATGTTGTGCGGGTCGTCATCTTCGTCAGCTGCAAAGTTATAACATTCGACTGCGTGGGCTTCTTGTGTGGCCCAATCAGGTCGATGTTCTAGTACTTCTTGGTCATCAAATACCTTAGTATGAATTATCCTGATAGCTACATCTAGTGCTGGACAAACATCATTAGTAGAGAAAGTATGCATAAAACTATGAACAAGACAATCCCAACTTACAGTGTCTTGGCGGAGCTCAGCCTCCATGTACCAATTTTTTGCTATTGGTTCTAGCGTGTGCACAAATCTATGTACCCATTCATTTCGAGGGACATACTTCCATGCCTCGTAGAATTTTGCCAAATGTTCCTGAGGACTAGAATTTCCATCGAACTTGCTTTGTAGCTCCTCTGTCAGGCCCTTAAATCGCAGGTACAGGAGCTTCTGACGAAATTCCTAGCTAAGGATCTATTTCTTATGGGCCTTCCACCACCTGGCTACCGTGGCTCAAAATACGGAGTCCAGAGCCGCCGGTTTCTGTGACTCAGGTATCAAGCCGGAGACCTGTGCGATGAACGGGTAAGGATCGGTCAAGCCATCAAAATTTGGGAAAGGGTTGGGTTGTGAATTGAGCCATCTGAGGGACTTGGTAGTTCGGGCGCAGCTGCACCCATGGGGCTCATGTAAGCGGTTCTGCTAGCTCTCTAAGTCATCTTCAGAGTCCGTCATACAGGAGCTACCAAAATCCCAACCTGAGGTAGGAGGATCCTCATAACCGTCTTCCTGTGCGGTGAGAGTGTAGATGGGCGCCACATCAGTCTGATCCTCTGGTCGGAGTGGTTCTGTGTACCGTTCCCCTTGTGAGGGATCCAGGGGTAGGATGACTCTCAAGTCTTTCCCTTCAAATATCATCTGTCGCTTCTTTAGGTTAATAACTGCAGCATTTTCCATTGCCCATTCAATTCCTAACAAGGCGGGGTAGGGATTGCTGTCATCAATGATCTCAATTACTTCGAAGTCCACAACAGTACTGACCCTGGCAAGATCTATTTGGATACTCAGGAATCTTCCTAGAGGCACAATCCTTTGCTGGTTGGCTAGCCTCAGCTGGATAGGGGACCAGGCGAGGGTGGGTTTTCCCATTTGTTCCCAGGTTTGTTTAGTTAACACATTTACATCGAACCCTAAGTCCAAGATAACATCAGCCATGTCATATGCTCCTATCTGAGCATTCAATCTCATTTCCCTGCCGGTTCTGCTGACTCTATGAACAGTTTTTTCCGGACCAAAATTTTGCTGAGGTCTGCAGGAAGCAATGACTTTCTGTAACTCAGTCAGAGCATCTTGATTTCTTAAAAGCTTGAGGCAACTTTGTAAAAAGGAGGATAGGGTACTTATGTTATCCAGCGGGGCTTCCTGGGGTCGTGAAGACAGTTGCTGTGGTTGCGTAGGTGCAACGGATGTGCTAGGGTCAGCAAAATCTTTCTTGACTTCCATAAATGTCTCTCTTTCTCATGTGATATCAAATGCTGGGATTTTCGCCGGAGCCTTACGAACCCAAGCGTCGGCCGGCTGGTTTTCTGTATGCTGTGGGTGTGTCATAGCTCCACTCCATGTGACAACATTGATGGTTGTGGCAGGTCTGGGTTCAATTGAAATCATCTGGATGTTCTGCGTAGGGGTACTCTGGCATGCCTGAATCTTAGCTATGAGCTACGGGCACTGCTCAATCACATGATCTACAGCGCGGCAGTACCGACATGTCATAGTGGGGTTCCGGCAGTCGCGAGCCAAATACCCAACTTGGTTATAATTGTAACACACCAACTAGCTGTGGCCTCTTCCGGCCATGCCACCACGGCCTCTAGAAGAACCTCTACCGGAGGCACCCCCCTGGTAACCATAGCTCTCATTACTGGAGCCATCATTGTGCACCCGGTATGCGTCATAGGTGCGGCACTCATCCTCATTATGACCTACAGACTTGCATAAATTACAGTAGGGGTTCTTAGTTCCTTGTCCATACCTTTGCAATAGGTAACAGTTCTCAGGGCGGTGCTGACCTGTCGTTCTGCAGAGCTCACAATACAGTACTTGTGGTGGAAATGGGTTAGGCGCACCTGTATGCAGGTACTTGCTTACCAGAGGGCACCGTTCCTTGTCATGACCCTCAGTCCGACATTGCGTACACCAAACCACTTTGCAGTCGGGTGTTACCTTCTTCATCTCGTGAAATTATAGGGCCATCGCTGCTAGCTACGCTTGGATTTGAGCAATACCAAAATCATTTCCGACGGGGGCAGTCTCGAGCTTCATTGCGATTTCCAGAGCCTCTTGATGGTCAGCAACCTTCTGTTGCATGAGGGGAGTTCTAATATGTGGTAATAAGGCTGCAATAAACCATTCCTTGTGCTGTGCAGGACTAATGGTAAAGTTGACTTGGTCCAGTAGAACTTTGAATCTCTTTGAGTTCAGTGATGCTCTGCGATTTTGATTTAGGCTTCTTAAATTCTTTGGTTATTGCTGCCTTAATATCATCTAACGTAGGGCTCTGAGTACTAGAGAATTTCATAAACCAGGTCAAAGCCCAGTCCCGGAAAGAAGTAATGAGCTGCGCGGCTCTCACATCCGGGTCTGTAATTTTCTTCCCATTCCATACTGCTTCACATAAAAACCAGAACTGTTCTGGGTCCTCTGATCCCGTGCCTTTGAAGATGGGGAGCTTAATGTCATCAATTAGGTGGGCCATGGGGGTTCTAGGAGGGTTGAGAGGGGGACCGGATGCCGATGGGGGGGGGGTTTACGGGGGCAGATTGACTTGTGACCGGAATATGCAGACTGGGTTGACTGTCAGACTGTGATGGAATTTCAGGGGTAACAGGGCTTCGCTGCAGGGTGATCGGAGGGTTTCCAACCAAAGGGTTTTCTTCAGAGTCTGACTCTTTAGGATTTACAGGGGAAGACATGGTAGCCTGACCTAAGGTATAGGATTCAAAATCTCTTTTGTACCTTTTACCACTTCGCAGCAAACCACTTTGCTCGTCGAAGGTATTATCACTTGCAAACATATGTTAGTACTACTAAGCTAGCAGTCTGATTCAAACAACAATATACCCTTTTTAGCCAATAATATTTTAATCCTCAAGCTTAATGAATTCAAAAACTTACCACGGGGGCCTTTGAAGAACTGTCGTTCAGCTTCGCTGAAGGAGGTACTTGTGTCAATGGCAAACTCTGTCACGAAGGCTTCCAATGTTTGCATCATCCAGAAATCAACAACGCGGGATACCTTGTTGTTCACGTGTTGCACAAGATTGACCCTTGTGGGGGTCCACGTGGGAACCCGACAAGCTTGAAAGTTCGTCCTTCTCTCTGCTAATCTAGACAACCACTGGTGCAACTCTATGTGGATACTACCAAAGAAAATTTCATAAGCATCACAAAAAACATACCTTTGTGAAAAGTCACATGCGCTACAACGCGGATTTGTATTCTCTTTCTCAGCAAATTTAAGATAAGTCTCATCAAGCCAATCCCTAAGTTCCTTCGCAGAGGGCCTCCAGAACATAGCCCTCGAGGTACGACGTAAACCCCTCTTGAGCAAATACTGAGTTCAACCGGCAACGGAACCAATTTGTTGGGAAATAGGGTAGACCTGGGTTTAATCCTTTTATGTCGCACCAACAAAGACCCACAGTGTTGGCCCTTTTGGCAACAACCTGCGCGCAGGTTGCAGTCTCACCCAAAACGGCTATGGGGTGCTGCAGAACCAGGTTTCTGCAAGCAGGGAGGGATATTACTGTACCTTAGCCTTTAATAAACTTATTAATTAACAATTACACAGCTTTGTCATTCACTCATATACAACTTCGTAGATAGATAAACAACCGTGACTTGCTTAACCCGCTACGGGGAATTCACAGTGAAGCTTATTATTAGCAGTGATCTAAGTTATCAAATGTATACAGTTATTAATGCATAAAAGACAACAGGAAAAGAAACAACACAAGGAACCACAACACCGGATATAACATGGTTCACCCCCAGTGTAGGGGTTACGTCCACAAACTGTGTTTTATTCAACTTGCTACAAAACCACAGTTTGATCTGCGCACTCAGCTGCAGATCCCTTCAATCCTTAAAAGCTGCGCACACAGCAACAGGCCTCTGTGCACACAACTGCAGATCTTTCCTTAATCTTCTTACAACCAAAACCCTCTGTGCACACAGCTGCAGAGGTCGTCCACACACATAGCTGGGACTTAACCTTTCCTTACATAATCAGCCTTAGCTTCGCCTTTCTTTCTTTACATCAAAAAGCCTAACCTCTCTTATTTACCCAAGTGCCTATTTATATCGCACTATTTAAAAAAACATGGATTCAAACCATGGGCACCCAAAACCCTAAACCCTGGTCTTAAGCCACGGGTTTATTACAATAGCGGACTTTGACTCAACCCCTGATACCCCTAAGACTATTTTGAGTCAAAACTTGTGGAGTTACCCATCTTAAGGACTGCTGAGGTGCACGCCCCAACAGTTTCTATGGTCAGGATTGTAGGTGTTTTAGATCAACAACGAAGGTGAATTCTGGTGATCTAACATGCTTGTGGAAATTAACTTTTACAATTTGTGGAATCGCTTAAATGGGTTGCATGTTCTAAAGGAGGAGATATAATCGGGGATGAATCTACAATGGAGAGCGATCTCGCTGATCCAACATGCACGGATAAAAGCACAAGCAATCTCAATGATCCAACATGCGCGGATAAAAGCACAATTGAAATCTATGGAATGTGGTAGGCCATTTAAAATTGAAGGACGAAGATTTAAAGTATAATTTGATCAAGGGCTAAAGATAATTCCACAAGGTGAAATTCCACAGAGAGAGGTCAAACTAAAGCTTTGTGGGATTTGGTATGGGCCACATATCCCAATGGCCCAGATATAAACTCAAGCAATATCTACAACAAAAATGGGTTTCGTTGATGCAAGGAGTATGATATTTAGGAAGGATTAGATTTAGCGAAATGCACATGAGCTGCACGATCCAAAGGCCACGATCAATATATGGTGAAGATCAGTGGTAGAAGCTTTTTCCTCTAAGGGAAGCTGCAAGGAAAATAAGAAGGTAACGAGGTATTAGCAGAAAATAGTAAATTAAGTGGGTGGGAGGATCTATGATGAAAAATAAGTTAGACAAGATGGAAGGATGAGAATAGTTTTCCAATAAGAAGATGCAAGAAGAGCTACTTCACCCCCATGGTAAAAAAACCAGTCAGGCTAAGTCAGCTAGAAACTATTGGAGTAGTTCTGAAACATCATTTTTGATCAAGTGAGCTCACGTCCCAGACACCGCATCACTATTTTTAATCAATCATGTGTTTTATTCCATATTTATTTTTTTATGTTTAAATCATGGCGAATATGCTACCTCAAAGTTGTTAGGATTTGCAATGAAGATTCAGGATTGATTACAAAATTTTCTAACTGAATTTGGATTTATTTAGAGGTTGGTCTTGGGAGCCCATTATACTATAAATGTAACCTCAACAGAGGAGGAAAGGGTTGGAACTTTCATTCATAAGCCTTCTGTGCTTGGGATTTTGTAACGCTGTAATTTTCTTGGAAGTATTAATCAAATTATTTTATGATTTTTTCTGAGATTCATCAAGTTGTTCCATGTTCAGTTGTGTTTTCATGTATTTCACATTTCCATGTATGTGTATTGATGCTAATACATTTCTATATTTTATGTATGAAATGCATCCTTCTTAGGGGCTCCTTATATCAGAAATTGTATTTGTTATGTGTGTTTGATGGTTGTGATATAATTCATCCATTGCTAGACGTTCTGTTTCAGTTATTATCCTCTACTGTTATTTTTGCTAAAGGTGTTTTCAAGAGATTCACCCATAGATAGGTGCCTCTTGTTTCACTGGGATTCTCCTTTGTTCTTCTACCATTACATCAAGTTATTATAACTAAATATAAAAACCATGTTGCCTAATATTACATAAGATAATCAACACTAATTACTATTGTAATCCCCTTGAATATTTTCAGCCTATGACTCCATTGCCCAATGGTACGTCTGGTTTGTCTGTCTTACCTTATTTAAATTTAAAAATATCTTGTTCTTATCAGATATCTATCCTTCTGGTTTCCTATTTAAATCCAAATGTATACGTGAATGTTCTTGTGACAAAAAGATATCCCTCTCTGACTACATAGGCTAGAATACAGTATAAATATTGGTTTGAAATGGTTACCCCAGTGATTCTCCTACCAAAAAAATAGGAAAATTATTGGGTGATAACATCTTGGCACCGTTTTTGGGGAATAATCACTATTATCTCCTTGAAAAAACAACATTATCCTAGTTCTACAACCTGGTTGAGCAGTCGGTCATAGACACACACTTGGTTGTATATGCTCTGGCGACTCCACTGAAAAGTTTTTGGAAGGTGACTCCACTGGAAATACTAGTAGCCAGAAGGACCAATACTAGGAGAAATCCTGATGCTAAGTTGTTTCAAGCCTAGTTTGGAAAGCCAATAAGATGCAGAGGTTAGCCAGAACCTTTCCTTTACCTGCTGAAAGTGTTTCTTCATTTGATGATATATCTTAGCATTGTGGTGAGGAATTGGAGCTGCCCCCCCCTAAAAATAAGTATGAGTCTAGTGTATATGAATTAATCTTGGACCCATTTGCATTCAAATTCTCTCGCATATTAGTTTCCTGAGATATCAAAGTCTCTAGGTGGGAATCTTCAATCCTTGTATGGCCAAGAGTGCCCCATACCTACCTATGAATTAGCCCTATTAAATTCCACTTCCATAAGACATTTTGCTTCCGCATACTTGTCTCTCACTGCTTCCAAGCTAAATAAGCCTTCATCATCCAACCTCGCAACTCCTCTCATTCCTACAGTTCCTCACGGCATATCAGTTTCCATTGCACTGGCTACAATACCTCTCAGAAACCTCATTGTAATCCCAAGGATGGAAAATATATTCACCCCTATTATTCTTCCTTCTTCACTTCACGACCTCGCTCTGGGATACTGCCAAAGGCTCAAGCAATTCAAATGGGAAAGGGGGTATTCAGCTGAGGAACACTTGGTGTGGTTCTCAGATTGGGTAGACCTAGAGGAGGTAGACCATGATGATGTTAAAGTCATATTTTTTTCCCAAAGTCTTGTTAGAGAAGAAATAAAATGGTACAAAAATATCCTAGACAAGTTTATTAAGAGATATCAAGCCTTTGAATATTCTTTTAAGGACAAATGGGCAGACAAGAAGAACCCTAAGAAATATCTGTCCCAATACCATTCTATGAGAAGGACGGAGAGTGAATCTATACAAGAGTTTTCTGATAGATTTATGAAGACATATAATTCCATCCCTTCACAGTTCAAACCTCCCCCTGGTTCTCACCAACTCCAATATGCTGAATCATTTGACAATGAGTTTAACTTATGGATAAGTGAAAGGATATCAGCCTCCTTAGCTGATATAATGAAATATGCCATAGAGGTAGAGGTAAACCTGAATGCTTCTAAAAAAAGGAAAAGGGATGAGGGAGAATGGAGAAGAGATGAAAGAGAAAGAAAAGAGAGAAGAAAAGATAAATAACTTGAACAACCTTCTACCTCTAACTCACAAGAGGCTAGAATGGATGTGATGATGAAAACCATGGAGAGGTTGATGGAAAGGCGATAATAGACCACCTCCCATGGAAAATCAGGAGTAGCAAAATATGAACCAAAATGTGAGAATACTACAAATCCTCCAAAATAGACATAGAGATCAAAGTAATCCACCTGATCCACCTATCAAGCCCCCATTTCAAGAAAATTATGTGGAGAAAGAATATGAAAATCAAGCTGAGGAAGAAATCCAGTGGTTGGATACCGAATCATGCTTTACCTTTTTTACCAAAGAAGATAACGATAAGTCCTTCCAAAAGGTGGGGGATCTTCCCATTGAGGAAATAGAGGAGTTTAAAAAAGGATATCAGTTGGTTGTCATGGATTTACAAAGGCAGATCGACTTGAGAAGCAGAGAGGTCCCTATCATGAGAAATAAAGATGTAGGAAATAAGGCCTCTACAAGTAAGCCTAAAAATTACACACCCCCTAAGGATGGCTCCAAAAATTTGACAGAGCTCAAAGGGAAATAAAGGAAAGAAGATAATCAATGAAGCTCTAAGTAGGGAAAAACTTCTTTCACTCTAGAGGATGAAATTGATAAGATAAAAATATTTGTCCCTCTTACTGAATTATTGAAAGACTCTGAATATCATTCCAAAATTTCCACAGTATTGAAGCCCCTAGGGGAAATCTCTGCAGTATCAGATTCCCTGAAACTTCAAGTTCATAATCCTACCGTTCTGTTTGGAGCCCATGTAGATGACCCTTCTGATGAAGACATTCCCCCTTTCTATGTCAGTATGAACATCCATAATTCCATCTTGCACAATGCCATGCTCTATCCAGGAGCCTCGCACAATATGATTCCCAGGATAATCATGGATGAACTAGGGTTGGAAGTGACCAGACCATACATTTTTTTTTTCTTTTGATTCTAATAAAGTAAAGTTCCTAGGATTGATCAAATATTTGGTCATTTCTTTAGCCCAGATCCCTGCCAAAACCCTTTTCATGGATGTAGTTGTGGCTGACATCCCCCTAAATTTTGGAATGTTGTTTTCAATATCTTGGGCACCCAAACTCAAAGGTTCTCTTCAAATGGACATGTCCTATTCCACCATACTTGTCTTTTGGTTACAAAGAAGGATTTTTAGAGATAAAAAGTTGGCATACATGGTACCCAGCACTGAGAAGCCACAAAACCACCCCATATATTTGCTAGAAACTGAGATGGGATTTGCCATTTTATTCATAGAAGGAGGCAAAGACAGATTCAGTTCACAGAGCACTTCCTTTGTCTGCACCTAAACTACTAAGGCTAAAATTAAAGATAATCTTGAATTTTCTAATTAAATGACTAGGTTTTGGCTTGTGAATACAGTCTAAAGGTAAAATGGGGATCATGTATAAGGTAATCAAAGAGTAGAGATGACTAAGTTATGATCAAACAAAATATTATGAGCATGCATTATATAAACATAGAGTTTCAATCCTATGAGCACATAATAAACATTAACCCACTTATAAGAATTCTAGGATAGAAAATATTTAGCAGAAAATAAAATTATGAATCAGGTGTTCAAACTGAACATAAACAATCATTATGATAAAAGAACAAAAATGAGCTCATCCTGAATATAATATCATTCCAAGATATTATTTTACATAAACCTTAAAAAGATGAAATACAGAGCCTAATACAGATAATATGTAGCTTGATATCCCAAATCTATTTCCTAATTCCTTTCCTATTCTTCATTGTCATATTTATACAAAATGCTTTGAAAACATAAAAATTTGAGATCCAAGATTTAGGAATCGAATAAACCAAAAATAGAAAATATAGTACATATTCTATCTATATCTATGACTGATAACATAAAGTATGCCATCGATCACTAATAGCTGAAAAATGATGATAATTAACATAACAAGAAATCTTCCATCAAGGATTCTGGAAATATGACCTAAGTCCTACGCATGAATAATATCAACAGACTTTGAGTTGTATTCAAACACAATCAGTCACAACTACCTAGTTTCTTCAGCTAACATTGTCAATCCATCAAGTTCCTATGATCTCCTTAGTAGCCAAGAATACTCTACAACAATTTTTTGAACCTTGGTTTGGAGTTCTTTATTCTGACCAATGAGACCCTTGTTTTGTTGTTGAGTGAGTCTCTTCCTTCTTAGTAATTCCTTGGAATTTGTTATTAGTTATTGATAATTCGATTGATCTCTTCTAGATATTCCCTCATCCTCTTGCTCGCTATCATTAACTTTGCATTCGAATCATTTAGATATCCATTTTGAACCTTAAAATATTGTAATAATTTTTCCAAGACTTCAACTTCTTACAATGATTCCATAAATTTTTGATGTGTAAGATCCTCTTGTTCATTTAATTCTTCAATATCTTATGGTTTTGAATAGGTACGCACACCTAATTCAAGTTCAGAAACTTTTTGTTTACCTTTATCTTTACAAGCTTCCTCGAGAAAATATTGTGTATGCCTCAATTCCTCATGAATTTCCTTAAGGGTTTGATCTGTTGTATTGTTGAGTATATAATTGTCATTGATGTCAAAGGTTTTCAAAAATGACAAAGAAATAACTAGTGCATATGATGGTAGGAAAAACTCAGTGAAATACTAACGTANGCATGGCATAGTTGAGGATGTGGCATGACACATATGATGACATGGAATATGATGGTGTCCTAATGATGATGTCATAAAAGTTCATTTATAACAAATGCAATTGATGAGGTGGACATGGATGATAAGACATCATGAATGACTGATTTGAATACTTCCAAGATAGTGTCAACATTATGATGTAGACAATGGTTAATGAAACAAAGAACGAAGGTCAAGTGGAAGTATAGATGCAGTATCATTGACAAAGATGGTTAGAAAAATGAAGAGTGGAACTATAGAAGAGTGAAATGAAAGGGAAATAGAGAATATGTAACAATCGAAGAAACTGAGAAACTATATTTTCAAGAGTTCTTATAAATTCCTTATAATCAGTAGCATGTTGAAATTCTCTGTGTATATAAATATTCAAAACTATTAGAAGCAGTCGTAGAGGATTTTCACAAAGAAATCGTGCAGATCCACAAAGTCATGGTGAAATTCACATTCGATTTTAATCTATGGTTAGGAAGAATCCCACACAAGATCCGATGGTTAGGAAGCATCCTGTAAAAGATAGGTGGAAGGACAAAGTCCCACAACGACTAAGATCGGACGGCTAAGATTAGTTCCACTGAAAATAAATTGACGGTGTGAAAGAAAAATGTGGAAAGGGAATTGCGGAAGTAACATTTAAAATTTTTATGAACCTGCAACCTGCAACCTGCAATGTAGAATATCGAAGGTCAGGAAAGACTCTACAAGATATCGACGGTGTGGAAGAAATATTGCAGAAAATAGCTTGCAAAAAGGAGCTTGCAGAAAGAATCTTACGCAAAGGAGCTTGCAGAAAGGATGTTGTGGAAAGGAGCTTGCAGAAAGGAGCTTGCAGAAAGTATCTTGTAGAAAGGATTTTGTGGAAAGGAAAAAGACAACAGTAAACATCCTGCATCCTACATCCCACAATCTGGATATCGACGCTGAAGGAAAAGGCCGATGAAAATAAACGGTGGGAAATCATTGAAACAAAATCTTGGTGTGGAAAGGATATTTTGAGGTGGAATCGATGGTTAGATCAAAGGTCCATATTGACTTATATATAGGATCAATGAATCTGATTGGATCAGGAAGTTGATCCTATGGAAAGAATTTTGGCGGTGCGGAAGCACTTGCAAATGTTGGGCAGAGGTGCGGAAATGGTTTCGAAGATGCGGAAACGATTGCTGAGGTGTAGGATCAATGGAAGAACATGAAAGGAATTTCTGAAATGTGTGATATTCATATATGAAAGGGCACAAGAGTGAAAGGTATGTTTGTTTAGTTTGAAGAGATGCAACTGTTGAAAGAAGCTTAAACGGTGAGAAGTATTTAAGCAGTGTCCTAAGTAAGAAGGAAGATGTCTTTGCAGTTTGAATTGCATGATCAGAATCAGAAACTAGTGAGTGTGACATAATTCAGTGGGAGAGAAATCATGAGAAACATACTAGGGTGGTAGGGTGACGCTAGGGAAGGCAATAAGCTTACAGGGTGTTGTAGCATACTTTCAGTTGTAGTTGATAAACCAGGGGGTCGTAGCCTCCTTCCAATTGGCATTGGTAAATATGGTGTTGTAGCATCCTTTCAATGATAGGTGATAAACCAGGGTCTCACATCATCCTTCCAATGGGCACTGGTAAACAGGGTGTAAAACCATCCTCGTCTCTAGTAGCAGGAAAAACTATTTGTAAATAACAATTTTGTAGTAATAGGACATATTGGTGGTTTAACCTATTGGGATTCCACGTTAAAATTGTGTTCTATGTATTCTTTTTGTTGTGTTTATAATGATAGATTTAAAATTTATTAAAATAGTAAAAATATAACAATACTGATTCAGCCCCCCCTCCCAGTATTGACCAATAAACCAACATACTCTTCATCTGCAACTCGTATATCTTCATCGCTGGAAGAGTATTCTATGATAGTAACAACATATTTTTGAAAATTTTAATTTATGATAACCTTCATGTTAATCCTCAGTTTATTCTTAGGTCTACTTTTGTGTCTCCAATTTCTTCCCCAATTCTTGGGAGTAGGGGTATCATCATTTTTTGTGCGAGAAGAAAATTTTGGGGCCATGTTATTTTATTCAATCTCCCTAAGATTATTGGGAGAAATCATTTCTTCATTTCAAAACTCACAAACCAATTCCCTTTGTACCTCTATTTTTGACATTTATGTCACAGGCTCAGTATCATCATTGACTTGATCTTCTGGTTGATTGCTTGCATGTTCGAACTTTTTCTTTTGCCCTCTCGAACCCTTGTATCTCTTCTCTGTCTCTTTACCTTCATTATGAATCTAGGTTTCAGATATATCTGGCTCAAGACCAGAGCAAAACAAAAAATGCTCCCATGATCTATTCAGCTTCTTTCACTTGGTGATTATTAATAATTTGATTAATCCATGATGAAGCACAAAGTGACTGGTATTCTCAAGGTGATTCTTTAACTTTGTGATCATTTTTATATGCTCTTAAAAAAATAATAAGGTATATTTAACCTAAATTCCCCATTCAGATGCAATAAAAAAATCAAATGATACATGAACACTATTGCAAATAATCCCTCACAAGTGATGTAACACTAGAAAATATTAAGCACATCCCTCCATTCTTCTTTTACATTATTCAAATGAATTCCTTTACCCCAATATAGATTTTCATAACCAAGAAACAAAAACATGCTTAAATTGACATGAAATAAATGTTTCTTAAACCATCTTTCACCTTTGAGGGTTATGCCCATTGCTTCTACAATTGTGGATTCATTTACTTTGTATATTAGGGTTTGAAAATCGACAAACGAATCCTTATAATTTTTTACAAAGGAATTTGCCACCTCCATATTATGACCACTGATCTTTTCATAGAGCGAAAACCACCTCACATTCTATATCATCTCTGCACACTTAGGGAATTCTTTGACCCACTTAACATTTCTTGGTTCGAATGTGCAAATGTTTCCATTGAATTTCTTCATTGCAATGAGTTTTTGTCCCTGCTAGGTCACATCTTCAAAGTTGATGAGTGTCCCTCCTGTTTAGGCCACGTTATGCAAACAATAAATTCTACACAAAATTTCATAAATGAATTGGAGTACAAACCCTCAGTTCAATGCATTTTATGATATCAAGAATAGATATTACTTCCAGATTCTGTCAATCATTATGAGAAGAGGATCCTCCACTAAAAACATGCCCAGGTTATGACAAATATCACAACCCCATTTCCAAATATAATCAATCTGGCAGCGCCAGCATGTAACCCCATTATGCATTGTGCTACTAGAATGTACTATGACCATATATAACTTTCAAAATATATGGATCATTCATCAAATGTTAAGACTTTATATCACATTTATACTAAAATTGGAATAATTAATGAAAATGAGCCACATTTTTCCTATTTATCATAACAAATAAACAAGTAAATGACAAATTACAACCTAAGGAACCTAATGACTAACCTAAGGAACTTAATGAATTTCAAGGTTAAAATGATCTTATAAGAAAAGACCTAGGGTAGAAATAGGATACAAATCCAGTGCTAACACAAGGCAAAGTTCATATTACCTTGGGACTGTGCACTATTACATTGTTATGAAGATTCAACGAACTTCTCTAAATCATCAGACACTTCGATGTTATGATTCTTAATCCGTTGAGACATGATGTTTATATTATTCTTGAAACATTTCTTTTCAACATTATTATAGCTGATTTTACCACACATGGTAAATCACACTTTCATGGCCTTCCCTATCCCTATGCAGACTCCTTAGACCCCTTGGACCATTTTTGTTCCCTTAATGTTTCCTAGATCATCCCTAAAAACATGCTTAAATTTCCATACATGACTTTTAAACCCTTTATCGTGTATATACGTGGGTTTGACCTCTAAAACCACATACATCGGGATGTGTGCAAAATGCCAAATTCTTTTGGAGTTTTCCTTGGTGTGGATCCGACTCACTGGTCTCCTTGCCTTTCATATGCCTTGAGATCGCTCGGATTCGACCTTTCAATACCCCATTGAAGAGCTATATAAGGAACCCTTTGGATACATTAAAGGCATATGAGGAATTGAGAGTAAGAAAACTATAGTCCATTGTTGCCAGAACTTGTCCTTGAGTCTGCATCCCCTTTGTCCCTTGGAGCACTTTTGTGTTCTTTTAAAGCTTGCCTTTTCCTTGTGAGCTTGCTATCAAGATATGAAGGATTGAAGTGGTGGAGGCCCAAGTGGGGGACTCAGTTTCTCCAATTCGTAGACGTGCCGGTAGAGGTTGTATTCATTGTAATCTTTGATTTTATATTAATAGAAATATCTTTTCCTATCCAATAATGTGTGTTTGAATGAATATTTTATCCATGGATGATTTCAAATGCTTATATGTTATTGATTATATATGCTAGAGTAGAGCTAACACAATTATATATAGCATGCTTGTCTTGTTTATTGAATGTTGAGGAAGCAATTTATCAATTCAAGCTGGAGTTGTAAAGCTCAATGGGGATCTACATCAACCGTCCGGAATAAGGTACGAATCGAGATCCTTTAGTATTAGTTGTTTGATTTCTCTTGCATATAGGAAAGGATTGATTTCTGGAGTTAAGTTGTCTGTTGTGGTACCCCAAGCCATAGGAATTTCTCTCCATAATAGAATTGGCGACTCCACTGGGAAGTTCCTAGTAGTTGTCCTTTGG
Source organism: Pseudotsuga menziesii (assembly GCA_001517045.1). Lineage (NCBI taxonomy): Eukaryota > Viridiplantae > Streptophyta > Pinopsida > Pinales > Pinaceae > Pseudotsuga > Pseudotsuga menziesii. The sequence goes on along the minus strand of LPNX010363460.1, from coordinate 66,606 downwards.
GGGTTTTTATCGGCATTCAATGTTCTTGAATTGCTCTTATTTCTCAGTTTCTGTGTCGGGTATGGGGGCATGTTTTCCTGGTAGTGTCTGATTGGTGTGAATTTTGTCTCAGCTTGTCTGTTTGACTTTATTTTTGTACATTTCTCTTCCTGTATGTGAGTTTTTAACTCACATTCGCTTATACACGCAGCTTTGACTGCTATATCCACGTACATACGCGGGTTTACTGCGAATAGTCATGTATGCCCTTAGTTTTTCTTTCTAGAGGAATATTGATTGTTGCTAGGTGAATTTTGATGATTGTTGAGTCTCCTTTGATACTGCTAGAGTCTGTATACACCTCTATTTCTGACCAGAGACATTTTTTTTAGGGTAAATTTCTTTTTTAATAATGTTCTTGTCATTGCATTTTCGATTTTTTGTTTTGGGATTAGTGCATTAAATTTATTTTACCTTAGTACTTTGTGTGAGTGATGTTTGATTGTGCTTGCCAATTCTGGGGGTAGTAGAATCATTCTTTTGCTTTAGTATCTCATTTTTATTCAAAAAATACAAAAATATTTGCTTTTTTGCATCACTATGCATTGCACTTTGCATTTTGCATGGTACTTGCACTAGATTTCCTTAGAGTATTAGTCAGGATTTCATATAGGAATGATTGCATTTGTTATTTGAAGAAAATTTTTGCATTTCACGTAGTAGCATGCCTTGTTTTTCATTCGACACAATGCATTTGCATTGATTGTTAGTTGTGCATTTTAATTCATGATGTGTCATAACACCATTGGTTGCACGACCATCTACCTCTTTTGAGTAATAAAGACAAATAAAATCAACGTTTAATTAAAATGGATTACACTATTTCCTTTGATAGGGTGCACTAACAAGATTAGGATTTAGGGTCTTGGAATAGTTCATTGTGAGTAAATTCTCCAAGACCACTAAACAACAACATGTTTGTGTCTGTCCAGGTG
>LPNX010363460.1:53895-65558 GCA_001517045.1 Pseudotsuga menziesii | reverse complement strand
TCCTCTCAAAAGGGAGTTAAGCATGAGGCAGTGTGAGCGGTTATTGATTGGGATGACCCCTAGTCATAACTGAGTAGCACCAGAGATATTTCTAGGATTCTATTTGTATCTAGGGGCTCTTTCAAGAGTTCTGGGCTTTTCTACCCTGCCCATACGACCAATCCCTCCTGTGACTGTTCACATGAGAATTGATTATATTGAGGTGACCTTAGTTACCTTACCTAGGATATCGAGGGTGTACTTTGCAGGGGTTATTCTGTAGGTGTCCCAGCCAGGTTGGGGTCAGATAGCACAGTTTCTTTACACATTGAAGATGAGGGCCACAATAATTGGTTACGAACCTCTGCTTGTTGTGTATGGTAGTCTCAAGCCTCTCCTAGGTGAGACATACCTACTTCATTTAGGAGCTCACTTATCCTACCCTTGATTGCTTGTGTTTGGCTTTAGATTTTATTAGTGTATGATTTGTGCACATTATCTTTCCTAGGGTTTGCATAATTAGTAAGTCTTTTGCATTTTTTGAGTCATTGTGTATTTAGGTGCAGCTCCTCGCTGTTCTCATCATTTAGCAGGACTTCCACCTTCTACATCTCCTCCTCCTTTGGGAGAGAGAAACACACGGTCTAAGTAGACCACTTCGCACATTGATTCACACACGATGGGAGATCATGAAGATGGTATTCCTGAGCTGTCTTCTCTAGCTCAAGTGGAGGACGGAGAGTTTACTCCTACATTTGATCCTTCACCTAATATTCCGACACATTCTGGGTTTGATCCTTCACATGAAAGACCTACTCACTCTAGCTATGATCTCTCATTCATAGGTCACCGGTATTGGATGTTAGGTGACGAGACTCATCATGAACCCGTGAGAACTAGTTATGGTAGTTATGGTATGTCTGGTATCCCTACGCATGATATGGCATTTCATGTTGAGTCAGAGTTTTAGCTTAACACTATGCCTGGGGGAAATCCTATTCCTTATCATGCAGAGAGGTTTGGGAGCATGAGTCACATTGCACCTTCCATCCCGATGGTGGAAGCTACATCACATATTCCTCCTAGACCTGGTGTTAGTAATCCTATTAGGATACCAGAACCTCGATGAGTGACTATAGGGAACACCATGTACATAATTTCACATGTCCCTTCATCCTCTATTCCTTTTTCTTCGAATGCTATTCCTCCCCCTCATTCACATCATCCTTCGGGCCGAAACGTTGCTATGAGTCATGTCCGTACTGCTACTACTTGCACAGTTGTGTATCAGAGTCAAGTACCTCCTGTTGTTTTGGGAGGTCGTATTCCTACTTTTGGAGGTCATGTTACTACTTTTAGAGCATATATTCCTACTTACAGAGTGTCTCATGAGACATCTCATGGGATGTCTTATGGAGCATATTATGGGAGGAAGTATCAACATGGCTATTCACCTTATGGGTATGGGTATCAACAACCCACTTACTCTCTGAATTATGGCTTCATAGCCCCACATGGTCAAGGTACACCACATTATGGTGCTTCCATGCCACCCTACACGGGTCAAACAGGAGGAGGGAACTATGGCCAAGGCCATGGTGGTTATGGTAATTAGGCTTATGTGAACCAAAATTATCAAGGAGCAGGGCATCGACCTACTCATCCTAGGCTCCCTTTCCTCGGAATGCTAAATCTTCCTGACTTGTCGAGATTGATGAACGATCCCATATCTCATGACCCAGCTTGGCTGGCTGCCCCTAATAAGCTTCCCTTGGACATTCCCAAATTTGGGGGAGAACCAGGAGAAGATACAAGTGAACATGTTACTACATTTCACCTATGGTGCTCTTCAAATTCCTTACATGAAGATTTGATCTGTTTAAGGCTATTTCAACGCACCCTTACAGGGCCTGCCGCAAAATGGTATATAGAGTTACCTACAGGGGCATTCACGTTTTTTGATGACCTAGCTATGGATTTTCTCAACCACTTCCAGCTACCAGTGCGTTACGACATTGGTACGAAACTCTTGTCGAAATTTTGGCAGGATAAATCCACACATATATTAGACCATATCCAAGAGTGGCGTAGATGGAAGAGATTGATTAAAGCCTTCATACCACCAGAGTTTCTCCTCGAATGGTTCCTTAAATCGTTATTGCCTTATATAGTGAACGATATTTCTACATCCAGAGTTCAGAACAAGGAACAAGCCATTTTTAGGGCACAGGAATTAGACTTGATTTATGCTCAATATGGTTTGTTATATGAGATCATTCCTAATTCTCCGCATTCTAGTTTCGACCCTAAGGTTAAACCTGGACCACATGCTAATGGAATTGTTAGTTGTACGAGTGCCAAACCTACAGATTCGGTTGTGAAATAGGTCAGTCAATTATCTATCAACCAATTTGGATCGGGACAAGCTATGGATTCATCTCAATCCACCCAAATAGTGAGTGTGCTTTCGGTATAGCCATCGGACCATAAGGGTAACCAACAACCCAGAAGGAATAAAAAGAAGGGTAAAAATAATCGTAAGGGTGGGAATAGGAATGAAAATTCCAACCCTAATGATAAGAACGCTCGAAATTCTTGGGGGGACAAGTAGCCTAAACGTAAGGTTAATTTTCCTTGCAAGTTGTGTAAGGATGACCACCTCACTCACGTGTGCCCTAGGATTGATGAAGCCTCAAGATTCATAGCACAGGGCCCAGCTGTGCTGACCAACCTTTTACCTCATAATCAAAACATGAACTCAAGGACACATGATCAGTCTGGTGGTGATCAAGATCCATCGGAGACTAGTGGTCATGGTTGCATCAACATGGTCTGTGCTACTAAGGTTGTGACTCGTGCGAAGGACCATGGTTCATCACAACCCGACCTTGGAAAGGAAACTGATCCACCTGGGAGTTCTTTGCGTATTGAAAAACCTATGGATAAACCTAAAGTTGCACCTCGCATTCCTAAGGGAGTCCTTAAGCATTCGGGGCACAATATTAATGCCCAAGTTGCCCAGAACTATTCCGTTGTCAAGGATTTGGGCCACACTCCTTGTGCGATGTCTGCACTTGAAGTAATTCAGAGTTGTCCCTCGCAAAGGAAGGATTTTCTTTCTACCCTAGGTGTGAACGATGATAATTATTCCTTTGTGATAAAATTTGAAACCACGGGACTTCAGCCTCGCTTGCATTACTATGTGTCTCTCTTGATTCACATAGAATGTCTTAACATGATTGTCAAACGCACTGTGATTGATGAAGGCACTGCTACTTCCATGATGTCTTTGGCTTGTTGGAAGGCTTTGGGTTCCCTCGAGTTGTCTAAATCCAGTACCATGTTGACTTCTTTCGATGGAAGATCGTTTCGACTACATGGAATTATTACTTCTCTTAATGTCTATTTGGGGGGGAAGACCATTGCGATAGAGGTCAAGGTGGTTGATGCGCCCTTTGACTAGAATTTGTTGCTGGGTAGGAATTGGATGTACAGTATGCAAGCTGTAGCTTCTTCTCTATTTCAAGTTGTATGCTTTCCATTTAATGGGAAGATAGTTACGATTGATCAAACGTCATTCAAGAATCCGTCGATTACCACATCTTTGGGAGCTTCCATCCTGATTGTAGAGCACTCTCAGCCGACAACTAGGAGTGTGGGTGTTGACATGTATCCATCCCTTATGGGAAGCTTTAATTGTCCTACACCTGTCCTTATGATAGGGTCTAATCCCAGTGAGGCTTCGTTGTTGGTAAGATCAGTGTCTTTTCACACAACATATATGGAAGATCCTTGGATTCTTCCTCCATTGAGTCCTTCGAATGAGCCCATCGAGACAGACATGGCGTTTCCTACAACTATGATAGCTTGTCAAGCTAATCTTCCATGTGTTGCAGAGCCTAGTCCTTCCTCTTCATGGATGGAGGAGGAGGACCCATATGTACTTCCTGTATTTCTCACACACAGGACTACCTTGATAGGGTTTTTCCTTCTGATGAGGCCACTATTGAGGCTATGTCTTGGGTTGAGCCACCTTGGGAAGAGTTGCATCATAGATCTTATTTTTTTCTCGAGCTTGACCGTTTGGAGTGTGAGGACTATAGGGAGATTCTTAGTGAGAGAATTGGTAGTCCCATGGTTCCGTTAAGCTCTCCTAGTCCGATGGATGATGGAAACATGGAGAATATATCTCCTACCATCCCTATCAATATCTCTCACGATCCTGGCAAGATTGAGAATGTCTATATTGGGGAAGAATGTTCCCATGCTAAGATTCAAGAGTACACGAAGCTGTTTAAAGAATTTCGTGATATCTTTGCTTGGTCTTACAATGAAATGCCAGGTATCGACCCTTGCGTTGTTGAACATGAGATTAAAACTTACCCTAGTGCTAAGCCTGTTTGATAACTCTTGCGTGCGGTGAATCCTAGGAAAGCACCTGTAGTTAAGGATGAGATAGAAAACTTGTTAAATGTCGGTTTTATCTATCATGTTCCCTTGATGGAGTGGGTTTCAAACCCCGTTCTAGTTGATAAGAAGCAGGGAATGATCCGCATATGTACTGATTTCTGTGATTTGAATCGTGCCTGTCCTAAGGACTATTTCCCCACACTGTTTATTGATCAAATTTTGGATGAGTGTGCAGGAAGCTAGGTATTTTCCTATATGGATGGCTTTTTTGGATACAATCAGATACAAATTAAACCTGAGGACCAACATAAGACTGCCTTTATTTGTCCTTGGGGAACCTTTGCATATCAGAAGATGCCTTTTGGCCTTAAAAACACCAGAGCCACTTTTCAGCGGGCTATGACCTTGAACTTCCATGATCTCAAATCGATTATTGAAGTCTTTTTGGATGACCTTGCTGCTCATTCTCGCATGAGAATGCATCATTCCCACCATTTGAGATTAGTGTTCGAAAGGTGCCACCATTATTTGGTCAATTTAAGTCCTCACAAGTGCATCTTTTGCATGAAGTCTGGTCACTTATTAGGTTTCATTGTCTCCAAAGAGGGTATAAGAGACGACCCTTTAAAGGTTGAGGCAATACTTCAATTGTCTCCCCCGAAAAACATTAGACATCTTCAATGTTTGCAAGGCATGGCAAACTTCTTACGGAGATTCGTCGTGAATTTTGCCAATTTGACTAGAGGCTTTATGCATCTTTTGAAGAAGGATGCTACATTTTGCTAGGATGAGCAAGCCCAGGAGTCCTTTGATGCGCTTAAACAAGCCTTAGCATCGGCCCCAGTGATTAGTCCACCCGACTATAGCCATGACTTTCTACTTTATGTGGCCACGTCCATGGAGATGATTGGTATGGTTTTTGTTCAGGAGGACGAGGAGATCCAAGAGCATGTCATATATTATCTAAGCCGGAACCTCATTGATGTGGAGATCCATTATTCCCATGTGGAGAAGCTTGCCTTAGCTACCATCCATGCGGTTCAAAGATTGAGACACTATATTCTCCTTCACTAGACCTTGGTTGTTTCCCATGTCAATCCATTTTAATTCGTCCTCACTAGAAGGATGATAGGGGGAAAGTATAATAAGTTGATTGTCATCCTGCAAGAATTTGATCTCGAGTTTGTTTCAGCAAAATTGAAGAAATCGTTGATTTTTGCAGAGCTTATATCTGATTTCCCGAGTGAGGAGGAGGAGGCTTGTGAAGATACGTTTGTCGATGAGCACATCTTCTTGATCTCAACTTTGGATCCATGGTATGGAGACATTATCATATATGTACAAACATTGAAGGTCCCTACTCACCTCTCACGAGATGAACGACAACGATTATGTCATATATCCAAGAATTACCTCATAGTGGATAACACATTGTACCGTTCTGGGGTAGATTCCATTTTACATAGTTTTTTAACTCATGAGGAGGCTGAGCTTGTGCTGAAAGATTGCCATGGAGGGGGGTGTGGTGGTCATTTATCTAGGCTTTCTACAGCCCAAAAAATATTGAGTGTGGGTTATTTTTGGCCGTCGATCTTTAAAGATTGTGTCAATGCAGTTAAGAAGTGCCACCCTTGCCAGGTGTTCGCACATAATATGCGCTCGTGTCCTGCCCCATTACATCCCATTATCACCGCTGGCCCCTTCACTAAGTGGGGGCTTGATTTCATGGGCTACAACCTAGCTTCAGCTAGGGGGCATCATCATATTATCGTGACTGTTGACTACTTCACAAAATGGGCTGAGGCTATGCCTATAGTTAAATATGATGGTGAAATAGCCACACACTTTATATTCAACCGGAATATTACTTAGTTCGGTATTCCAAAAGAGCTTGTTACTGACCATGGTAGGCACTTTCAGAATCTCATGATGGTAGAGTTGGCCTCGAAATTAGGGTGTAAGCAGGAGCATTCTTCTTCTCATTACCCTTAAGCAAATGGACAAGTTGAATCAGTGAATAAATCACTCAAATCTATTCTCCTATGAACCGTCGCACAAAGCAAGACTAATTGGAATATTATGTTATATCCTGCTTTGTGGGCTTATAGGACCACGGTTAAGACTACCATCGGTTTTCCTCCATATCAGCTTGTGCATGGAGTGGAGTCTATATTGTTGGTTGAGTGAGAAATCACTTCTTTGAAGCTAGCCATAGAGCTCTTACCAGACACCTCTCCATTAGAGGAACGTTTGGTCCATTTAGAGTAGCTTGATGAGTAGTGCCGAGATGCTTTAGTGGCTCTAGAAGTAAATAAGTGTCACGTTAAGGTCCAGTATGATAAATCTATCCATCCAAGGAGGTTTAGTGAAGGAGATTTGTTCCTTTTGTGGGATCAAGCTAAAGAACCCTTGGGGGCATGCAAATTCAACCACACGTGGCATGGTCTGTACGTGGTTAAATGTGTGTTAGAGAAGGGATCTTATGAGCTAGTAGATTATGAGGGGATGGCCTTGGCGGAGCCTAGAAATGGGCTCTATCTTAGAAAATTCTATGCATAACTTTCAACAAGGGCTGACTATTGTATATTATTGTACATCATTTTCCATGTTTAGGTATTTCTTATGATGATCAGGTTTGTTGATTAGCTTCTGTTTCTTATGGAAGATGTCAATGAAGTCTTCCATCTATATAGGATTCGCGGATGGTGCAAGCCATCACACTCAACACTCAGCCTCTGCTACTTGGGTGATTTATACTCCTATGGGTCAGGTATTGTCTTCAAGAGGCATATGTTTACGGCCCTTTTTACACAATGTTGCTGAATATAGTGCCATTATCGAGATTCTACGAGATGCCATTTCACATGGTGTTCTATCTCTTGACATACGTCTTGATTTGGAGTTAGTAGTGTCACAGCTTAATGGCTTGTATCATGTTAGAGATCCAACATTATTATGGAGATTCTTACATGTGAGATTGTTAGAATGGAAATTTAACAGCATAACATACATCCATGTTCCAAGAATTAATAATCAAGTTGCTGACTCATATGCTAACTACATGTTAGATTGGCATTTGTTTCATAGACAATAAGCTCATCAAAAACATACATTTTTACACATGTAAATAAATAAACCAATCATTATAAAGGTTTTTCTTTAAAACATCCAAAATGTTGTAATACATAGTGTCATAATACAAAAATGGGGCTCTCGAGTCACCAAAATATAAGTACACGATAGTACAAAATGCATCACTCCTAGGTATCTAAGCCTGGGGAGGAGGACGGGGGTTCTAATCATGGAATGTCACCACGGCCCTAGCTAGCTGTATAAATAACTGCACCCATGCTCGTGGCAAACCCACCACCTGACACTGCATGGCCTTAGGCAGGTCCTCGACCTGCGCCATGGGTACCCTGTGTGTCAACCTCACGAAGTTGGTATGAATGATTTGGAGCGTCTGCTCCGCATCCACACCCGTAATGTCATCTCCTCTTCCCCTCTGTCTATGATGAGGGAAGCCTTCAGGCCACCTTGGTCCTACATCTACATATATATGATGGATGTCACTATGTGTTGTCACGTAAAAACATGTCTTTTTGATTCCATATATCAAAAAACACAAAAACATTAAATAACTCAAAAATCTTAAAAAGAGGGTTGGGATTCGTTACCAATGTCACCGTATGCCGATCCTGGTGGTAATGGCATGTCAGGGTCTCCCCAAAAATATATACCCACATAGGGGTAATCATCGATGGCAACTATATGCTATCGCCACCATGGAAAGAAATCAGCTGGATAGGGGTTGGACAACCTACCTCCACCCAGTCTGTGCATCGCATCTGCCCAACGTTGTTGGGCCGAATCTCGAACCCCGTAAAGAGGAACATCAACTCTAGGGCTCAATCCTAAAACAAGCTCAAATAAAAACGTTCTCAGTATGCTACTGAAACCAAAGTTTCATACTCTGCCCATATTGCACTCACTGAGCTGGTGTTTCATGTTTCCCAGTAGTGCAGTGCTCCAATCGTACACATGGGTCTCATGCAATCCACTGCATAGAACATCAGAGGCCATGAGGCCTGGTGGAGTGAAGCTAGCCCTGCTATCCTACCTATTGTTAGTAGTATGGCCTTTAGGCCTAGCACCTGTATGGAGTTAGTTGGGATCTGACTCCTAACCTTCTCCATGCCCGGATAACAATACACAACTATGTACTCATCTATGGTGATGCCACCTCCGGGCCATGAGATCATAGGTTCACCACTTCCCCACATCAGGAAAGTCCAGTAATAAAGTATATGTCCTCCACTTCTATGGTGAGGGACATCCCATCAATCTGGAAAGACTCTGAGTCGGGATCCCAGTAGTCTGCTAGCATCTGCAGCAGTATTGGTTTGGCTCTTAAGCCATCAAGACACCAAAAATTGTAGAGCACGCATTCACAAATAGCCTGTTTTTGTGGAAATTGAACCCAGTGATAGAACAATTACACTCACAATAATTATCAATTGTACATGCAAAATCACTCACAAAAGAGACTGAATATGGAGCTGAACACTAAACTGTATTGAATAAGTGTACAATAGCCAACCCTGTAACATCATAGGCTGCCACAATAAATAATTACATAAGGGATTCAAATGCATGAGGAGGCAATTCAAATCTAGTCAAAAGCAGGTTTCCTAAAATTAAGCAAATCCCCCATAGGTGCATAAAGCAGTTTCCAAAACTATCAAGGAGCTCACGAATTGACAAAAGCACTTAGGCAAGCTAAAAGGTAATGGAAGGACAAATCATACATAATTTTCATAGGAGAAAAGAGTGGAGGATGTGGAGTACAAAAAACTAGTTAACCTTACCTAGTCAAACTTTCCCAATTGCCTTAAAGCACTGAAAAAGCAGGCAATAAAGCAGAAATAGCAGAAGGGCACTTAGGAGGCCAGGAATAAAGTAGATTTTATTCCAATAGGTTTCCCAAGCACTCCATGAGTCAGAATTATCAAGTTTTACCACTATGGATGTGCAGATGACAACTTGCATAAGGTGGAACATGGAAACTAGGAAAATAAGACAAAAATGGATTAATTAATGTCTAAGGTAGCTAACTATGGGTTGATTATTCTAACACCCCCCTTTAAGCCTGACTTATGAGTAATATATCAGAAAATTATAGGGCCTCGCAACAAGGCTTAGTCACCGTTTACATACTGCATGTCCATATAACCAAGGAAAGAGGCAAAAACCCAGTGGGAAAATCCTCCCTTAAACATGGACTTTAAAACAAAATTTGGAAATCTTGTCTTCACTAATGCTTCACAACATGATCAGCAATTCCTAGAAGTGATTTGAGATTTTTGAATTTCTTCTCACAAAATTCTTTGGTGAAGATATCGGCTACTTGTTTTGAAGATGAACAGAAGAGTAGGTGAATGGTGCCATCATGCACAAGCTCTCTGATGTAGTGCATATGGATCTCAATGTGTTTGGTTCTCTGCTTCTGAACTAGATCATTGAAGATTTGAATGGTACTCTGGTTATCACAGTAGATAGTAGTTTAGTATTCTGATTCGAAGCCACACTCTCCAAGTAACCCCTGCAACCATAAACACTGAGTTGTTGCATTTACAACTCCTCTGTACTCTGCTTCTGTAGATGAGAGTGCAATAGCACTCTGTTTCTTGCTTGACCAGTCGATTGGCCCTTCTGCAAGCATGAACACATATCCCGATGTGGACTTTTTGTCTGTGTTATCACTTTCCCAATCACTGTTAGTAAACCCAATCAAATCAAGATCAGATTTAGCTTTATAGAAGATCCCATGTGTCCTTGTTCCCTGAACAAAGTTAAGGATCCTTTTGGCTGCTTTCCAATGGATCTCATGAGGCTGATCCATATATCTAGAAGCCACACTTACTGCATAAGAAAGATCAGGTCTAGTATGTGTAATATACAGCAAACATCCAATCAATTGCCTATACAGTGTATTGTTTACCATAGGTGAAGAATCAGCTTCTTCAAGCTTCACTCCTGAAAGGAAAGGAGTCTTGCTTGGCTTGCAATCCTTCATTCTGAATTTGTTCAGAAAATCCAAGGCATACTTGGACTGGTGCACCTTGATTCCAGCTTTGGTTTGAGCAATCTCAAGCCCCAAGAATTGGCTTAAGAGCCCCAAATTTGTCATGGAGAAGGCTTGGTTCATTGCACCCTTCAAGGAAGCAATCTCATCGTTTGAGCTTCCTGTAATGAGAAGGTCATCAACATATAACACAATGATCATTAATGAACCATTAATTAACTTCAAATAGACATTTGGATCTGATTTGCATCGAACAAAATTTAGTGATAGCAAGAAGCTATCAACCTTGGCATACCAAGCCCTGGGGGCTTGCTTTAGCCCATAGAATGACTTCCTTAGCCTACACACAAGAGATGGGTTAGTAGAAAATCCTTGAGGCTGCTGCATGTATATCTCTTCAGTGAGATATCCATTCAGGAAGGCACACTTAAAATCGATGTCATGTACCTCCCATTGCTTTGAAGCTGCAATGGCTAAGGCTAGCCTGATGGAGTCCATCTTTGCCACTGGTGCAAAGGTATCATTGTAATCTATGCCATGAACCTGTGAGTAGCCCTTAGATACCAATATGGCCTTGTACTTCAGAGGTGAACTATCAGCATCAAATTTGGTCTTGTACACCCACTTACACTGAACTAGCTTCCTCCCTGGGGGAAGATCAACCAGCTCCCAAGTGTTGCTCTTCTGGAGTGAGATGAACTCTTCCTTCATGGATGCTTGCCATATTGGATCTCCTGATACATATTCATATGTCTAAGGATTTGATTCCACCATCAGATATAATTTCTCAGCAAACATAGGATCCTTCATGCACAGAGCACTCTCAAATTGAGATCTAGTCCTCCTAGGGTCATTAGGATTCCCAGCTAGCTCTCCTGCTGCATGAATGGTATTGGCTGCCCATTTTGGCCTTGTAGGGTTGTTAGGATCTACAATAAATTCATCACTATCAGAAATATCAGAATCATCATGTTCAACAATCTCTTCACTTACATTCAGAGGTTCTGGTGGTGAAGAGGCTTCTCCAACTTCCACTGCTGCTAGGGGTTCTTCTTGAAACTGAACACACCTTTCAATGAAGGCTTTGTTTGTGCTCAAATTTATCATATTGTACCATTTTGAATCTTTAGAGTACCCAAAAAATAGACACTCTTGGATTTGGGGCTGCAAAGCCTTTCTCTTTTCTGTC
>LPNX010363460.1:38115-52587 GCA_001517045.1 Pseudotsuga menziesii | reverse complement strand
ATTCCATGAAATATGCAAGGCTAGGCATCTTCCAGGTTCGAGCTGTCAACTTTGTGGCATAGAAGGTCGAAACAAACACTGAATAGTTAGGGCCAAGCTTTGAGAGTATGGCCAACAACAGATGATCATCCTTCTTTTCGATCCCACATTGTTTTAGCTAGAAACCAAGTGCTTTGAAATTGGAGAAATAGAGTTGCAGGGATTCAAAGCTATTTGGACTCAAGGAGATCAGTTCATTTTCGATTTGATGTCCCCTCATCTCATCTGTCTTTCCAAAAATATCAACAAGATTCTCCCATACTTCATTCGGTGATGTCAATCCATCAAGATGGAAAAGGAGGTCTCTGGAAATACTCAGACACAAGAGACCATAGGCCTCATCCCTCATGTTGTGCCATTTTATCTTCTCTGCAGCTGCATTGGGCTCTGCTTCTATTGCCATAGTCACTCTATAGAGTATTTCTCTCTCAACAATATCTCCATCTCTGCTTTCCATTCAAATAAGTTGAAGGGAGTGAAGATGATCTTCTGAGATTGATCCATAGCTCAGAAATTGTCCCGGCTGTCAGTAGAAGGCTCCTAGTTACTGATGTCGAACCTGCAAAACAAATTGGAAGGAGAGAAATCAATCGATAAAGGCTTTGATACCATGTGGAAATTGAACCCAGTGATAGAACAATTACACTCATAGCAATTATCAATTGTACATGCAAAATCACTCACAAAAGAGACTGAATATGGAGCTGAACACTAAACTGTATTAAATAAGTGTACAATAGCCAACCTTGTAACATCATAGGCTTCCATAATAAATAATTACATAAGGGATTCAAATGCATGAGGAGGCAATTCGAATCTAGTCAAAAGCAAGCTTACTAAAATTAAGCAAATCCCCCATAGGTGCATAAAGCAGTTTCCAAAACTGTCAAGGAGCTCACGAATTGGAAAAATCAATTAGGCAAGCTAAAAGGTAATGGAAGTACAACTCATACATGGTTTTCATAGGAGAAAAGAGTGGAGGATGTGGAGGACAAAAAACTAGTTAACCTCACCTAGTCAAACTTTCCCAATTGCCTTAAAGCACTGAAAAAGCAAGCAATAAAGCAGAAAAAGTAGAAGGGCGCTTAGGAGGCCAGGAATAAAGTAGATTTGATTCCAAGAGGTTTCCCAAGCACTCCATGAGTCAAAATTAGCAATTTTGACCACTATGGATGTGTAGATGAAAACTTGCATAAGGTGGAACATGGAAACTAGGAAAATAAGACAAAAATGGATTAATTAATGTCTAAGGTAGCTAAATATGGGTTGATTATTCTATCTGTTGTGCCATTAGATCACCATGTACTGCTTCTTCTACATCCCCGTGATCATCTTCTCTCCATTTTAGAACCATCCTGCACATTGAATTCAAGTTTGAGTCATTAGAACACTTAAAAAACCTTGAACACGGCCTCATACATGACTGTTTGCTAAACAACCACGTATGTACATGACTTTGAGGGATTTTTCCGCGTATATCCAGCCCTATACACGAAAAAATCCTTGATTTCCACATGGGCCGTGGCGCGTGCCTTAGAATGGCCTAGAATCCTGATTTGACAATGGAAAATTGTAAGATTTGCATGAAAATGAAAGAGCAGAGCATGGGTAATTACCTAAAAAAACAGTAGTGGATTCCGCCAGCTGGATCTCCCAAAATTTGTTGTTGAAGTTCTAACCTCAATTGGGTAAAAAATTCAAATGTTATATAATGTTTTTAATTTTTTACTATTTACATAAATTTTTCAAATTTTTGAAAATTTTTACCCCCTTTTCTATAGTTTGGACCCTTTCTAATCCTTTTGGACCATTTTGAGCACCGTTTCGACCATTGTGTTGACCCGTTCATGTTGATTTCAAGTATCATGTCTAAAATGGCATATAGGTTAGGTTTCACTACTGTTTGCATTATGCATGACCTTATGACCATTTCATTATAACCATAGGTGTGAACCCATTCTATCTTGTCACGGAACCTTCTTGCTATTTTAGAAGTGGCATGATTAGAATGGTAGAGCTTGAACTTACATGGGTGCCCTAGTTATCTCCTTAATTTTATTTGGTGCCCATGCCGACAATTTTGTCCTTTAGGGTGTGGGAGTCCATTGTATAGTATTGCCATGACATTTTGCAAGAGCCTCATACTCCTCTTGAACTTTTGCTGGCCTATTTCCCCTAAACTCCCTTATGTCAAGTTGTAATTGCATTATCATAAGCTTTACCTACCTTATTGAGCCTTATGTCGGCTTCCCTGACTTTGAGTATCATCCATATAGTCTGAGCTTGTCTCATGTCTAGCCCCGTAGAGCCATTTTATATATCCTTTGCAGCTTGATTCCCTATTTTACCGGGAGGGGACTTTCACCCGAGTGTTGCTATCCTACACATGTATCCTTACATCAAGCATAGGTATGTTCCACTGCTTGGAACTAGTTTGTTTTCTTATTTGGCACTCGTCTCCTCCTAGTATGTAAATATAAAGCAATTTTATTCTTTTTCAAGCTTTTCAAATATTTGAAAAAGTCCAAAAAAAAATTAAAAAACCAAAAAGTTGGACAAGGAAAGATGTTATCTTTGGCAGCAGTCGAGTCGTGTTGCCTTCGAACATAGCACTGTATATCACATCCGTTGGTTGGGTTAATAGTTTGACTTTAGGAGCTATACTTGTTTATCTAAGTTTATCTCCATCGACTGGTTAAGATTCCAGTCCCTATGGATCCTTTGTCGATGCCTCCTATGTCGCGGAGATGTCCCAGTTTTGCATATCGAGTCTATGCTGCATAAATTCAGTCACCATTCACTGTTATGCTCTTGTTTGAAGGAAGTTGAAACCTAAGTCGGCCATTCCTCAGTTATCTTGACTTTGCATGTTGGCCATTCCTGGTACATTTACTGGTTCGTGCACCTTATGATTGAGTCCTTCCACATTAAACAGCTTTGTTGAGTACCTCATGTTGGATGATGTGGGATGCCTTAATGCCCTCCTTTCAGTGGATTTCATCCCATCGACTTCAGATCATTTTTTCTGGGATAGGAATCTACAGTCACTTTCAAGTGCCTTGAGACTTGCAGTCATCAGTGGTAGATTCTCTCACCATCGACAATTCTT
This sequence comes from Pseudotsuga menziesii, assembly GCA_001517045.1. Taxonomy (NCBI): domain Eukaryota; kingdom Viridiplantae; phylum Streptophyta; class Pinopsida; order Pinales; family Pinaceae; genus Pseudotsuga; species Pseudotsuga menziesii. Next base: position 49,439 of record LPNX010363460.1, on the reverse strand, counting down.
TGGGAATACATCAATGTCCCCTGAACGATGGATTCTCTCAAGTGTTCGACCTCAACACATTTATTCACACTTGTTAGTTTGCACTCTAGTACCTTGATTTCCATTTTCTTTAACGGTGGGTGATCTCGCATCTGTTAACAGTATACATCAATGACTGGTAATCAGATGATGGACTACTATGTTTGACTTAGACACCTCTATTCACATAGTATGACATGTACTTGTAGCAATTTGTGTAGAAGACCTTCTAGATTGGTGGCATCTAATATATGCTACCTTCTTGATCGTGCCAATGTTCATGAGATTTCAGCTCTCGTGACTTGATTACAGTATATGTCAGACATTTCCAGCCATTATGGAGATCTTGATTTGTTTTATATCTTCAGTCTTCATGGAGATCATGATCCTTTGTATATCTTCATCATGGAGATTCTGATCTATGTATATTGTACGTGGTGATGACCACATATGTCATATTGTATCATGCCTATTCATGGCCATTGTACTCTTATGTATCCGGGACTGCTATATGTATTTACAGTTATATGTAGAGTTGTATCATTGTATAGTGCTGATTGGATGGCTGGTTCTTCCACTGGGTTCTTCATCACTTCATTTCTGGGATGGACTTATAATGTATTTCGGCCATCGTATGACCCCTCTGACCTCACACGTTAGGGGGAATCTGTTATAGCTGATTTTACCACACATTGTGAATCACACTTTCATGGCCTTCCCTATCCCTACGCAGACTCCTTAGACCCCTTGGACCATTTTTTTTCCTTTGATGTTTCCTAGATCATCCCTAAAAACATGCTTAAATTGCCATACGTGACTTTTAAACCCTTTATCGCGTATATACACGGGTTTGACCTCTAAAACCACATACATTAGGATGTGTGCAAAAGGCCAATTTCTTTTGGAGTTTTCCTTAATGTGGATCCAACTCACTGGTCTCCTGGCCTTTCATATTCCTTGAGATTGCTCAGATTTAACCTTTCATTACCCCATTGAAGAGCTATATAAGGAACCCTTTGGATACATTGAAGGCATATGAGGAATTGAGAGCAAGAAAACTATAGTCCATTGTTGATGGAACTTGTGCTTGAGTCTGCATCCCCTTTGTCCCTTGGAGCACTTTTGTGTTCTTCCCAAGCTTTCCTTTTGCTTGTGAGCTTGCTATCGAGAGATGGAGGATTGAAGTGGTGGAGGCCCAAGTGGGGGACTCAGTTTCTCTGATTCGTAGACGTGCCGATAGAGGTTGTATTAATTGTAATCTATGATTTTATATTAATATAAATATCTTTTCCTGTCCAATAATGTGTGTTTGAATGAATATTTTATCCATGGATGATTTCAAATGCTTATATGTTATTGATTATATATGCTAGAGTAGAGCTAACACAATTATATATAGAATTCTTGTCTTGTTTGCTGAATGTTGATGAAGCAATTTATCAATTCAAGATGGAGTTGTAAAGCTCAACGGGGATCTACATCAATTGTCCAGAATAAGGTACAAATCTAGATCGTTTAGTATTAGTTGTTTGATTTGTCTTGCATATAGGAAAGGATTGATTTTTGGAGTTAAGCTGTCTGTTGTGGTACCCCAAGCCATAGGAATTTCTCTCTGTAACAAACATGAAAACCCTTGCTGCAATAAGAACACTTGGATGTGATCCATTTCTTCTTAACTTTCTTCATTTAACCTTCATAGGTAGGCTTTGAACTTTCATCTTCATTGTCTGACTTTGGTTTCTTCTGTTTCACTATTTGCTTCTATTTCCACTTTGAATTCTTACTTCCTTGAACTATAATTATAAGACATGGTTGTACTTTTGAGAGAGGTGCATGATCCTACCCCTATGTATCATTCACATGGTGAAAATTTTGCACTTTCTTATCATTTCGGTGAGTTGGCTCGTTCTCCTACATCCTACACTTCCATATTTTTCAGCATTCATCCTAATGAAGTATGGATGAAAGGTTTCTTTTTTATGGTTCCACGTGAGGAGTATGAAATTTATATCTATCCTTTTGATGAATAAATGACTAGAGAACCTCATTCTTTACATTTTCATAAACATCCTTTGTTAAATTATCATGATATACATAATGTATGCACCTATGATGCTCACTTGAGTCACTTGAAGACTCGTAATTTTCCTTGATCCTTACTTAGTCCTTTTGATGCTGGAGGAACTTCATCCAACAATTGGGTGAAGAGATATATGATTGAAGAACCTTATTATTGGTAGCAACATCCTTTTTTCTTTCTTGATGACATGCATATACATGGTTGTATTGATGAGACTTCTTTAATCCACTTGAAGTCTTCATGTTTTCCTTGCTCCTTATTTCATTTATATTTGAGTGGAGGTTCTTCATTCACTTCTTGGATGAAAGAAAACATGGATAATTATTTCAATGCATATTAAATTATTTTCAAGAAGCATTATAGGACATGTTATCCTCACCTATGTCATTGAAGAAGATTTGATATAATACGTTGTGCTTGTGTGTATGGGCCACATGCTGATCTACTTACTTGGATGTACAAGAACTTTCATGATTCTTTGATGGGGTACCTTCTAGATGTACATTTTTATGATGTTTTTATGTATATTTATTATCTATTTTTTTTAATCATGATGTTTGGAATGGTGCAATACAAGCAATGGGATCCTAGTATCGCTTGGTTTCAATATTTGGGGAAGCAAGCAGTATGGGAGGTTGAGTCACCACTTGAGAAGGTGATTCTAATTAGAGTAGTGAAACAGAAATCATGGTGGATCCTCTCTAAATTTTTCTTAATATATTAAAAGACTCAAATTTTGATAACTCAGTACAACTTCAAATAACTATATACTGAGAAATAAGGGGTTGAAAGTTCAGAATTTTTTTCCAAAATATGGAGGAAAAGATTATTTGTGCAAATTTTCTTTAGATGGAATTAATTGATATTTTGGTGTTTATTGGTGATGTCATATGATATATCAATATGAAAAATACACATCTCTTTACTTTTGGGAGCACAAAACTGGAGTACATGAGTGCCACTACTCAAATTGCAACTAAAAAAAATTCAGCAGAACCATAAGAGAGAGCTTGGTGCAACGAAAAGAGTACCAAGTGAGGATGAAACTTGGGAATATGAAAAAAAAATTCAGCATCCAAAATTGAAATTGTTTAAGGACAATAAATATCAGGTGGGGAGGACTATCATGTTCCAATCCATATAATACTACTTGCAAACAATGTTACACCAACCTACTAGTTCTCTCGGTTGAAGTGGAGGCATGAATTTTGTAATAAGGGAGCTATGGGACCCAAAAAGAAATTATTTTACCATATTAAAATTTAAATGGGCCACGTAAATAATAAATTCTAAGAAAATAAGGTGGCATTGGTTCATGAAGACACTTGGAATCTTGTGGATCCTTTGGGTGACTAGATTCCCCACACACTCGATATTCATCCAAACTCAAATCCATGGGGAATATATCTTTATTGGATGGTGATGTGGTGTCAAATAGAATACCATGATCCAGGTAATTCAAATTATTAAATGATAATAACTCCCAAGGAAGAGGAAGATACTAAGAATACAATGTGTGACACTTGGGAGCAGACTCCATGCACTCTATGGAAGCTAAAGATGAAAGATTCTATGAAAAATATGACAATTTCAGACCTAATTGAAGACCTGTGAAAAATATGACATGACAGGGCTAAAAATAGCCACCAAGAGGGAGAATTTGGGAGTTATAGGAATTCATTCAAATTGGGGAAAGAATTGGTGCATGAAGAAGAGGACACATGTCATAGGAGTTACTAAACCACTAAGATGAGTTGAAGGAATACTATGGAGGGAAATTCGACATTAGGAGGCCTCATGAAGTTAATAAAAGGATTTCATTAAGGAGGATGGATTTTTATTTTTTTAAATTGTCCTTTAGCATTTTGGAGAGATTTTGCTTGTCAATTGCACGGTGAGTGTTCACTCTACCTACTCATGAACCAATTTAGAGGGATTTGGATTCCTTTCCAAGCTGGTTGATGGAGAGGACATTAAGACTTGTCATGGGATTTGAATTAAGATGTTTCATTTTCAGTTTGAATATCCATACAATTCAAATTCTCATCTATATCCTTATTCTCTCATTCCTTCTTCTCTATTCCCCAACACTCTCATGTTCATGGAACACTTGTTGGAGTGGTGCTTGCACTTTTCTGAGTATATTTGATGACCAAGATTAGTTATATGATTTATTTTTCTGTACTCTTATTTCCATATGATCTGTAAGTCAAAATATAAAAAATCCATGTGTGAAAGGCTTGCATTCTCATGCTCTTGAATAACTAGTTTTCATGTATTTGGATTCCATTTTGAAAGTGTTATATATCAGATTTGTATGAAGTAATTTATCTAATGTTTAATTTTGTTGGTGCGTCCTTTTGAATTATGTTTATGGTATGTATATTTCATGTCATTATCTGAACCATTCAATCTACTTTTCATGAGTCAAAATTGAGTTATTAATACCATTTCCCCTTAAGCAAATTTACTGAAAGTTACCATATAGTTGTTGTGCCTTATAACCAGTTTGAAAATATTAATAACCATGAATAATTTTATGCATTAATGTATGATATTCATCCGAATAATTTTTTCTTAAAGAGGGGAGGTTCATACTGCATTTGGAGAGACAAAATTTCCATATACCCTTGGCGGTTTTAACATCGATTTTCCTATTATTATTTTCCTAACATCAATCCACCACTATATTTTCATCACTATAGATTATGTCAATTAACAAAATCACCATTTCCCTCTGAGATTCAACACAAATCTCAAGAATGGAACCTCCAAGTCTTCAATTCCTATCCCTAAAACTCAAACAATTTTCCATTATCTATCTATCAGGTCAAATTAAACCAATAAAGGGTTCAATGTCATTTTCCCCAAATTCATTCCCTGAATAAATTTCATAAATATTTTGGGAATAAATTCTATATAAACACATTTCTTTCCCATTATAGTTCCATTGTTGCTACCATTTCTCCAACATCAATCTATCACACACCCAACACACACACACATGTATGCATGTATGCATGTATGCATGTGTGTGCATGTATGTACATGTATATATATGTATTTTGTGTGTGCGTACATTTGTATACATGTATATATGGATGTGTATTTATGTATGTATGTATGTATAAAAAAACATAGATAGTAGGGTATTGGGTCATACACATAATATTTTCCTCTTGACAAGTGGATTCTCGTGCTTCCAGTTAGTACTTTACATGCGAAAAGTGTTATCCAATTAATTGCACGTTCCATCTAACTTCAAACTCATTTTTTTTCAATTGACCACTAGATTTTCATCACTACAACTTTTGGAAATTAACAAAATGACCATTTCCTACTCAGGTTCAACATGAATCTCAAGAATGGAACCTCCAAGGTTTCAATTCATATCCCCAACATTGAAACAATTTCTCGTTATCTATCTATAGGATCAAATGGAACCATTAAATGGTTCAATGTCATCTTCACAAAATTATTTCTTTGAATTACTTTCATAAATAATTCATGCATAAATTCTAGTCCTAGTGTTGACACGATTTCTCTCATACCAATATATCACACACCCAAACTACCTCTACTATCGAGGTGATGGAGTTATCTAATACCAAAGTATGATGTGCCTAAAAGACTCAATTCATCTTCAGAGACCATGAGGCACTCTTAGGTGAACTTAATACCACCAAATATCAATGTTATGACACCATAATTATAATATATATTCTTTCTATGGAATTAAAATGTTCATTGGAAACAACACATACATAGTAGACAATAAGAACTATGTATTCCATTATAATTATTCAACTCAATCATCCCATGAAAAAATAAACATGATAAAAAAAAACCATACTCTTAAACATAATAATTATATTTTCATATAGCAATATAATAGAATGTATCCATGGAATTTAACATGAATATAAAATTATCTTTTGAATGTCCTCCAAAATAGTAATCGGTAAAAAACATTCCACCACCCTTAATATTTTTATCCAACTTATATATCTTTGACAAAGGTTTCCCCTAAGCTGGGGATATCATTCCATGAGGAGTAAGATTAAACTCTTGTATTTTAAGCACAACCACACACAACTCATAGCACTACCTCACCGTGTTGAGGAACCTATCCTATACCCAAGTGGTGCAGAAAACCTCCTCCACATTTGACCTGAACCTTTCACTCATTCACCATCAACATGTAGAATATCTGGGATGGTGTATTGTTCTCTATTTTGCAATCCCTGAAGATATCACCATCCCCTTTCAATGCTCAAAGATATGTCAACAAAAAAATCAATGTGATAAGGATCTAGGGATGTCAGGATGCAAGCCAAGAATTTCTAGATTCTGGGCACCAAATCGCAAGTACAAATTTATCAAGGTAACTGGGATACCATTTATTAGGGGTGGGATCAGGTGATTTATACATGGATTTCATGGTATCAAAAACAACTCTAATGTTTTAAGTAGAGCTTCCTTAATCATATCACATGATACTGAAATGGTACAAAATTCCCTTGAGCATGCTCCTTAGATAATCAAATGATCAGAATGATTAAAAGGATACCCATGATGGATGATTCAAAAAAAGATATATTCTCAAGATAAACATGGCAAGTTGCATTAAATTAATCCCACTCACAAATACGCTAATATTCAATTAGGATAAGGAATATACAAGGTTAAATGATAATAAAAATAATTAGGATAATTAGGTGACTAGGGTCATCCCCTGGACCTCTATTTACATTCCCTCTCCCGTGGAATCATAGACCCCATTTTTTCTTCTTCCTTCCTTCAGCTAACAACTAGTAGGAGATTTATATTAATAACTTCAAAATGAATATTTACAATATCCTTGGTCATCTACACCATAAAATTAGGATTCTATCCTCATCATTATATACAAACTATAAATTTACATTTTGGAGTCAAAAAAGGGTGTTATACAAACTCACCATATAAGGAACTGTGATACACTGATTAATGAACTATTAATTTCACCAGATTCTTGGCATTGGATTACTACTAAATGTGCCCCTCTCCTACAAGTCCCATTTGTTTGAAAAGGGGTAAGATCCACAAGGTGTGACAAAGAAGATATCGACAGGTGGAAGATTCAACCATGTGATACAAGATACCGACAAGTGTGGTTGGTTTGGTAACATTAGTTATAAGTTTTGTTCCAAAGAAGTTAGAGAGTCAGCCTATGTGGACCATTTTGTAACGGTGCAAGCCTATAAATAATAATTAGGTGTATATTCATTAGATGAAATCAGATCATTTGGATTGATTAGAGCATTGTGTCATTAAGAGAATCGAATTATTTTCAATTATATGCGATCAATTGATTTGAAGATGAATGTAATTTCATGGTCTGAATCTATTCGACCAAGGGATGCTTGTCTTTTGTAATATGGTTTTGAAGCTAATAGAAGGAAGATGTTGATGATGAAATTATTGTCTTTTTCTACATATCTCTTAAGGTGTGATCTATGATTTTCCATGTCTGAATATGAATGCTGTGAATTCTTGTTGTGTTTATTGGGTTAATAAATGTCGATGTCTTTGTTAAGTTGAATTACTGTGAATGACGATAACTAGATCTCATGAATGATGTGCGTAAACCCTTGGATATCCGAATAACACTACGGTAGAGTAAGACATAGTGAAAAATCCCTCTTCCTTCTATGGAAACGTGGTTCCTGCAGCCCTCCCTCAAACATCTCGGGTGAGACTGCATTTGCTTCATAGATGTTGCAACTTGCTGGATAGGGTAAAACCTATCTGGGCCGATGTTTAAGGAAATTTCATCGATGGGTGTCGACAGATATGTGGAGTGAACCCCTGTCGACTAAACTATGTCAACAAATGGTTATGTTATCGAGATAATAGTGTGAAGAAGAAGGGGACATGTTGTGGAATCTAACAAAACTAGAAATACAGGACTGGTTCAATCATAAGGCCCGATATTTCAGAGCAGAATAAAAACAGAACTCTAGATTGTTAGTAGAAGAGTGGTTGGGGAGATATATCTATTCTGATACTGATGAAATTTTATTCATTTAGTTTCCAATAATTTTGTACAAGTGGTTGGCACATCTTACATTCTAGAAAATAAACATCCAAGGAGGAAAACCTAATCAGTGGACCCCTGAACTAATCCAGCAGCTGTGAAGGGTAAACACTAGAGATTCAAGAGTTGTTGAGGTGTGCATAGACAAAATTTTGAAATTATATCACTGAGTTTTTTGTTGTCACAATTAAGTCCTACAATGATGCATAGATGGAATTCTTCAAGGGACCAAGAGGGAGATTCCTATTGTCTTTAAAACTATGGATTAATATGCTCATACGCGAAAAGGGAGTACTGAAGATGAAATATGACAAGTAAAGATATGGTGCACGAAGGTTATGGGTAACACAAAGAAGAGGGTTGGATGGAATAATATGGGGTATATGGATGGAAGTTACGACAAGACTATGAGGGAAGTTGAGGAAGAGTGTGGTATCCTATGAAGTGGGGTGAGGCTTCGACAAAAGAAGAGGAGGAACACTGAGGAGAGTCTTGGTGCGACTGTAACAAGAAACTATGAGAAGAGACTACAAGGGACTAAGAAACCCTATAGTGATGAAGGAAATGACTAGGATATTCCTGATCCTGAGGTAGGATTGACCCAAATCAACAACGTACCTACACCTCTGTGCATTGCACCAAATTCGAGAGGAAGAAACACAAGATCATTACAAAATTGTCCTATTTGTCATCATAATAGTAAGAGTAGTGGATAAGAAAATATCGAAAGAAGACCCATAATGGCAGGTGATGACGTGAAGCTACCCTTGTCCCTGGGTAATGAGACTGAAGATCCCAAGCAATATTGGTTCCTATGCGAAGCAATATGGACAGTAAAACAAATACATGACGAAGACATCAGGAAAGGACAAATAGAGACAACCTTTAAAGGTCGAGCATTGGACTGGTACATGAAATTTTTATGAGTACCAACAGGGAATTTGCAGAAGACCTTGGCATAGATCCGGAATGGACCTATGAAGGAGTTTAAAAATCCAAATTTTGAGTCGCAATACATTACCTAGTTGAAGGAAATGAAGCAATATCCAAATGAGTCTGTATGGGATTTTGATCAATGGTTCAAGACACTGATCGCTAAGGTTAGCTTTGGAATGAGCGATGTACAACTTAAGGAATGGCTTATCACAGATTTGGTACCACACATCAGTATGCCATTAATGCAATAGAATATTGTGTCACAAACATAGGCTCTAGATATTGCGATGAAGTTGGAATCTTCACCACTTGGCTAAATTGGGGTTGGAATGACCCATATCCATTTGCAATGGTGAAATTTACTATTTAGTTGGGCAATACCAAGAAAGGAAAATAATTCTATGAAGAAGTAAGGTGTATTCGATGTCGAACAGAAGGGAATCATAAGGATCAATGCCCAAAATTTTGTGAATACTTATAAGATGGAGACCCTAATCCACTAAGTCAAGGCAGACTACCATGGTTTTGTATTTGTCATACTAGAGGACATCAATCCTAGGAATGTGTATACCTTCATAAGGTCATGTTGAAGCCATCAATTCTATTTTGCAACTTTTCTCGATTAGTTAGCCATGAAGAAAAGGACTGCAGAGCATATGACTTGCTCCAGGAGAGAACCATGGATACGTATTTTATGAAAGGATAAGAACACCGACCTGTGGAAAGACCAAAACAACAGTCAGAATCATATTTTTCTCAACAACAACCACAGTTCACTCAATCACATCTGTAGTACAACCAGATGCAGTATAACCAACATCAGTTGCAATATACTCAGTCGTAGTATACTCAACCGTGGTATGCTCAACCACAACCTAATCAGCAACAACAATTCAACCAATTGCAATATCAATCATAAGGAGGATTCTATGGATGTCACAATGGAGGATTCATTTATGGAGGAGCTATGGGATGAGGTCATGAGTAAGTAATGTGTTATAATTATGGATTTTTGGGACATTACCAAAGATACTTTTCAAATTTACAGACTCAATGTTTATTGTAGTGTCGTATATCACATTGTCTAAGAATGGCCACAACTGATTGTGAAGTGGCAAGCCAATAACTAGCCACAACCACACCTGAACCAAAATGCAAACCAAATTCAAAATCAAAATCAGGGACCAACTGTAGGAAAAATATTGACGGAACCCAAAACTTAGCCAATAGATGTCAGAGTGATAACTCGAGGAGGAGCAATGATAGGAGTTGATGGATCATTGCCAAATATTTGACCAGTGGCTCAAAATAATGTACAATTCGACATTGGCGTTGAGAAAGAAACCTTCGTCAACATAAGAGACATACTAAACAAAAACAATGGTAATTTTCCTATCTATGAAATTCCACTAAGTTTTGATTCGACATTTATGTCAAAATCATCACGGAAAGTTAGTACATTACAAAATTTTCTATAAAGTTGTATCTCGCTTGCAAAGGATCCCGATGCATTAGAGAAAATAGAAAACTTATTGTATCGATAGGAGAAAGGGCGATAAGATCACTGGGTGAATTCTTTGCATAAGAAGAAAACATGAAGGGAAATGGGGATGAATGTCTAGATTAGTGATTATGATGTGGATTGAGTAATCTTGGGTCTAGGGTTAGACGTAAACACTTCGATGAAGAAGACATGGGAAAGGATGGGGAAACCGTAGTTGGTTTGGTCTCCTATACAACTACGACTAGAAAATCAGACTACGATGTCGCCAATTGGTAGAGTACCACGCTTACTTGTTGAAGTGAAGGTATTGAAGACCTATGCAAACTTCAACATTACGGATATATTCAATGAAATTAGCTCATATCTCATGCTATTGGTGTTCGGGAAACACGAACAATGACATAGGAAAGGTCAAGACGGGAATGAGTCAATTATAAGAGACTACCAACAAGCTGACGATACAAGGTGGAATCTATTTCAGGGGAAGTACAAGTGATAGAAAGTTTGACTCCAGACTGGAAGGGACAAGGGGCTAGTTTACAGTCTTCCATGTGAAAGTGGAGAAGAATGTCACAAGCATACTTAGACTGGGAAAGAAATATTATTTCTTTAGTTTGCAAGACTTGGAGAACAAGGAAATAATGCAAATGTCCTAAGTCTAACATTTCAAAATTTTGCTTAAGACTGGATTTCACATGGGTTAAAAC
>LPNX010363460.1:18885-37985 GCA_001517045.1 Pseudotsuga menziesii | reverse complement strand
ATAAAGAACAAGTATGATGAGATGGTTTCCTACTTTCTTGGTATAGACATTGGGGTCAGAATGGCATCTAGAAAAACCAATGTCAAGGAGAAATCTATCCATTTTGTCATACCAAGCTCTAGGATCTTGCTTAAGGCCATATAAGGATTTCTTAAGGAGACAGACAAGGCTAGAGTTATCCTGAACATATCCAAGAGGTTGTTCCATGTAAATTTCCTTATGTAAATCACCATGTAAAATGAAATACTTGACATCCATTTGATGGACTTCCCAGTTATGTAAGGTTGTAAGGGAAAGAACAAGGCGGATGGAGTTCATTTTTGCGACAAAAGAAAAGGTTTCATTGTAGTAAATCCCTTCAACTTGGGAAAAACCTTTGGCAACTAACCTTTCCTTAAGTTTTTCAACACTTTCATATAATGCATACTTAGTTCTGTAGACCCATCTACATCTATCAAGTTTTCTTCCTTTTGGAAGAGGAACAAGATCCCAAGTATAGTTCGTCATTAAGGAACGATATTCTTCATCCATAGCTGCATCCTAATCTGGATTTCCTGAAGCTTCTGCAAAATTTTATGGATCATGATTCTCAAAAAATTGAGCCAAATGAGAAGAGGCTCACTGAAACTAAGAATGAGTTTGACGTTGATCTCTAGGATCACCGAAAAAATGACCAGCTGCTTTGAATGTTGAACGAACCCATCGAGGAAGTATTGGTGCTAGTGCAACTAGAGGAACATGAGCAGGTGGATGTGGATTTTCATCCTCACTGTCATCATCAGAAACTGGAGTTGGAAGCCTATCAAGGAATTTGGAAGAAGAAGAAGAAGGCACAATCACCCAATCATGCTCGCAGGCCAAAGATGGCACACCTGCCAAGTTAGGCTCGTAGGCCAAGATATTTTCATCAAATTTAACATCTCTTCTAATGATTATATCATGGGAATGTGGCTGAAGAAGTCTATAACCTTTTACATCTTTAGAATATCCAACAAATATGCACTTTTCACTTTTAGGCTCCAATTCTTTCCATTTTTCATCCGGAATGTGAGCCCATGCTTCACAACCAAACAAACGAAAGTGACTTACATCTGGTTTAATTTTACTCCATGCTTCTTTCGGTGTTATACCTTGTAAAACTTTAGTGGGTGTGCGATTAAATATGTAATTTGCACAATTTATGGCCTCAACCCAATATTCAAGACTTAGTCCCTTAGATTGGATCATACAATTTGTCATTTCTTTTAACGTGCGGTTCTTCCATTCAGCTACACCATTTTGTTGTGGTGTATATGGAACAGTGTGTTGTTGTTGGATTCCTTGTTCAGTGCAAAAAATAGTGAACTTTTTGTTGACATATTCTCCTCCATTGTCATATATTAACTTAATAATTTGATGACCATATTGTTTTTCAATAAGGGTCTTATAAGCCAAGAGCATGTTAAATACTTCGCTCTTAAGTTTCAGGAAGTAAACCCAAGTGCATCTGGAGAAGTCATCAATGAAAGTTAAGAAATATTTGAAACCAGAAAAGGAATCAGATGGAAGAGGGCGACACAAGTCACTATGCACAAGCTCCAAGGGAGCTAAGGCGTGCCAAGAGGCACGTTTGTCAAAATTGTCCCAATGATGTTTTTCGAGTACACAACTGGAACAAACACCATCCTTGCAAGATACCATCGGAAGACAAGTCACCATATTGTCTTTACATAATTGTTGCAATGAACGATAATTTATGTGACCAAATAGCTCATGCCAAAGTTTGCTCAAGTTATCACTATGAGAAACAAAAACTGAAGGAAAAGGTGATGACCCAAAGCTGTTAAATTTGTACAACCTGGTAATATCATCAATAGTTCTGGTAGCAAGGACATTTTTAGGATTTTTAAAATACTTGATTACAACTTGGTGAGGTGTAAATGTTACAGTTTTACCTTCGCCTGAATGAGTAATTTGATAGACTAATAACAAATTGTAGGAAACTTTTGTAATACATAGTACATCACTGAAATGACCATTTTCTACTAGAACTGTTCCAGATCCTACAACACTTAGAGATCTATCATCACCAACAAATATTTGCTTGGTATACATTCATGCATAGTAGAAAAGATGGATTGATCCTTAGCCATATGATAAGATGCTCCAAAATCAATGAGCCATTTATTTGAAGTAGAAGAAGAAGATGCAGTATAAGAGTAACCAGAAGCAAAAAGTGAATGTCCATGAGAGGTAGATTTTAAAGACGAATATAGGCTGATGTAGTGCTTCTTCATTGCTACTTCCAAGGCTGCCATCTTCTTGAAACACTTAGATTCATCATGATTATATTTCCCACAAAAATTGCAATGATGCTTAGTCTTCTTTCATTTTGTCTTGGATCCTTTGTCATTTTTTAAAGAAGGAGCTGACTGAGAGGGTTTGGGACCCTTGTTGTTTGGCTTATTATTGCGAAAATTTTGTTTCTTGGGAGGCTTGGAATTTTCTTTTTGTTGGGACAATAAGGCTTTCCCAGATGTATCTGCATTGTTATAGTTATTCCAAGATGAATGAGCTTATCTTGCTCTCTAATTAAGGAATCAAAAAAGGATTCAAGACTAGGCTCTTGATAGCTAGATGCAGTCAAATGATTCTTTCATAGAGTAGAATGTAGATACAAAAACATAATATGCAGGTCCAAGTTTGGAAAGAATATGATAAATACATTGTTTTTCTTGTTTCTTAATCTTGCATTCTTCACATAAGAGTCTAAGAGTTTTATACTTAGATAAATAGTCTTGAATGCATGAAAAATCACTTGGATCCAAAGAAATCAATTCATTCTCAAGTTGGTGACCTTGAATTTCATTGTGTTTACGAGACACAGATTCCAAATTTTCCCAAGCTTTATCAGGTTCATCAATTCCAGATATGTGGAATCGCAAATCAGTAGAAATTGACATCCCAATCAATCTATGAGCTTCATCACATCTATTTTCCCATTTAATTTTCTTATCATCATCAGTGGGTTTTGTTTCTTTCCCTGAGGTAATTCTGAAAAGTCCCCTACTTCGTAGAACATCCTCCATACAAAATTTCCATGAGAAATAGTTAGAACTTGTAAGTATAATATCACAAGGGGTGGCCATACTGTAAAATAATGGCTGAAAGAACATAAACTAACTGGCTGGATGCAAAGAGCTCGAAAAATTAGGCTGTTTAAAAAAAACTGCTCTGAAAACTGATTCTGTATGATGAAGTTATGCTTGATCAAAGAAAATGTTGAAGATGTCCCCAATAGTGACATGGCATATATTAACTTGACCAACTAAAAAAAAGAACCCCCCTCTTGCCAAGATCAACCTTTGACAATCACTTTACAATAAAGTTGTTTTTAAGTGAATCACTTTTGTAAAATGAGTGATATTCACTTTTACAATAATGTTACTTTTTAAATAGTGTGACAATAAATTAAAGACTTAAGTGACTCACTTTTTTATTTTATTTTATTTAAGTGAGATGCACTTTCACAATAAGTAACTTAAAAATAGAAATTGCATGCACTAAAAAGTAAGTTGATAAGACTTGAACTCAAGACTTATCAAGGAATAAAACAAATTTGAACCAAGTGAGCTAAGTTTAAAAGGTACATAAAAGAATGGAAAGAGGAAGGGGGCTTTTCTTTTTTGTTATTCTTCTCTCTCGTTTTTCATGCTTGCCCTTTTCTTCCTGCAAATCACAAAAAAAACAAAAAAACAAAAAATTTTTTTCACACAATGGGGTTAGATCTTGGTTAGCTTACCCGAAAGTCTACATTTTCAATTTTTCTCACTGTTTCTGATTTGTTGTGATCGCACAAGGTGCACGACAAAGAGCATACATAGCCGAGAAGACAAGAAAAAAGCTTTCCCTTTCTGTTTATGATTCGCCGTGATTGCGCAAGGTGCACGGAAAAGAGCATATGAATCCAGGGAAGGCAATAGTCCAAGACTAAAACAATAAAGATCTAATAATACAACTGATAAAATATGAGAGGTTTAAAAAAAAATTAAACAAATCCATCACTATAACATTATACCTTCAGATTTGCCGAAATAGGTGTTTCTAGAACAAACGAAAACAATTTTCGATGAAACGAAAAATATTTCCCAATGGAAACGGTGCTCCATACGCAGTAGAACAGCTCCCACATCCCACAAATGCATAAAAACTCCAGAACCAAAAACCCTTTCAAAGTTTCAGCAACACTAGTTCCAGATCTTGATCAAAACCAAAAGTGACTCTTCATAAACTCTCTGATACCATGTTTGGGTACACAGGGTACTCCCAAAAGACCAAACACTTTGAGCAATCGATTCACACAAATAGATTACAGATCAACACACTGATGTTTGTCATGTGGTTAAAACCCTCAAGAAGAAAACAGTCAACGACCCTAGCCAAATAGCTACTTGGAAAAATTTATTATGCAAAAGAAATAAAGTTACATGAGCTTCTCATAATCGATCAACTAGCCAAGGACCCTCCATGCTCTTTAGATAGAGATCATGGACCAATCAGGTGTTAAGCCACGAATCAATGGTAGGTATGATCTAAGAGAAGTTGAACCGTCGGATCACTTTATGTCTAGAACATAGCGTGATCGTCGGATTAGAATATTTACAAATGCATACTAATGCATACTAAAGAAAAACACTTAACCTAATAGATATATTACACAAGTCAATCTTAACTAACTCCTAAGTGTCTAAATATCCTAACAATTGGGGATTGAATGGGTAAATGAGAATTTGGTAGTTATCAACTTCAAGAAGAGAGTAATTACTTTTGAGAATCATAACATGTAGATCATTGCCCCATTATATCACAGTGAAGGCCAAATATACGTCAAACCATTGAAAGATGAAGTTATAGGAGAATGGGATAATTCCTATAATATCTCTGAAGACTACATCCATCCCACCGCACATGGAGAGATAGGATGGTGGAGTACCATATCCACATCATCACACTCTAACAATGAACTAGAGAGTTGGAAGAACATGTTCCATGAAGTATCAGTAAGGAAATGTGGGCAAGTCACCCAATCACTGCAATGGGTAGCAACATAGGTCATTGAACTGCCAACGTTTGAACAAATTCCTAACTTGGCTGGATTTATTGACGAATTCAAGGATAAAGTATTAGAACCTCTGCGACTGTTGGTACTAGATGAAGCATTGAAGGATACTATGGAAATATTGTGGGATACACATAATATCTCGATAGTAGACTGAAATATATGTCGCAAACTAATGGAAATTCGATTTGGGGAAGCAAATAACTACCAAGGAAAGTAATATGCTGGAAGAAATGATTCAAATGATCATATGGTCGCATGCCAAACTCCATGAGTATTGAAGCCGAAAGAGGAATGGATCCATGCATTTGTCCATAGGTTGGAAGAAATACTAAGGAGATGGTACGTTTCGGTAGATCTGCAAAGGGAAGTTAGAACATGGAAAGAATTGACTGTCAGCTTCAGTCATACTTTCAACTTTGCGAATGATGATCCACTCATACACATCTCACTTCAACACATCTAAAATATCATATTGGAAATAAATATGGTGGTATTACCAACAGGATCACATGAGACTCCAGTAATGCAGTTGATGTCAGAATGCTACAATGTGACAAGAGAGCCAGACAATGAGGATGATCCAAGATATATCAACATCTCATAATATGAAGGAAGTTGGGATATCACAACACCAGAAATACCATGTAACAAAGTTAAACAACTACTTAAGATAAGAAAGGTCAATGTTGGGACAACAGAGGACCCGAAGTTTTCTAATGTTGGGGATTACTAGGACGAGGAAACTATGGTGAAGATCACTGACTTGTTGCATGAATTCTAGGATTTATTTCCAACAAAAATTTTCAAGATAAAATGTATTTTTGGTGACTTGGGCAAAATGAAAATTCCCTTAAATCCAGATGTGAAACTAGTGAAGAAATGAACTTATAGATTGAACCTGCGATACAAGGAACACGTTAAATTCGAACTAGAAAGGATGCTAGATGCTGGCATTATCGAACCAGTGGAATATTCATAGTGGATCAATCAGATGGTAGTGCAAGACAAAAAGACGGGGGAAATCAAAATTTGTGTTGACCTAAGGAAGATAAATGATGCACGTTCACTGATGATTTATTGGAAAGATTCAGAGGACATATATATTCATGATTTGTTCCCAAGACCATTCACTGATGATGTATTGGAAGGATTCAAAGGACAATAGATATATTCGTTCATGGATGGATTTTCAGGCTACCACCAGATATAATTGTAAAGGATGATAGGCACAAGACCACTTTCGTAACTGAGTGGGGATGTTTTCAGTACACATTGATGTCGTTTGGTCTCAAGAATGCACCTGCGATCTTCTCGAGGATAGTTGTCACTGCATTTAAAGACTTCATTCATAAATTCCTTGCAATCTACATGGATTACTGGATCATCTATTGGTTGGTAAAATACCACATTGTGAACCTTCATTTGATGTTAGAAAGATGTCAACAACATCATATCTCACTGAATCTGAAGAAGTGTATATTTTGTGATCCAATTGGGATTTTGTTGGGACATATTGTATGCAAGGAAGGTATGTTTGTCGATCCTTCCAAGATCGGGTTAATTTTCGACATACCTACTCCAACAATAGTAAAACATATAAGGGCGATGTTGGGTCACAAAGGATATTACCGGAAGTTCATGAGGGGATACATAGCAATCACAACACCAATGGAGAAATTGTTGAATAATGATGTGAAGTTTGAATGGGGTGATGAATGCTAGAGAAGTCTCAATACTCTGAAGCAAAAAATGGTCGTAGCATCGATATTGGTCTTTATGGATTGGGAAAAGGAGTTTCACATCCACTTCGATGCTTCATCGGTCACATTAGGAGTAATTTCAGTGCATCCAGGAGACAGAGAAATTGATCAACCAATTACATTCGCAAGTCGAAATTTGTCTATTGAGGAAAGAAACTACACAACGACATATAGGGAAGGATTGGAGATGGTGTATTCCTTAGAAAAAATTTTCCACTACCTATTAGGAGGACATTTCAAAATTTTTACGGATCACTCAGCACTAAAGTATGTGGTAAACAAGCCTATGTTTGGGGGAAATATTTTTCGATGGTTACTATTCTTCCAAGAGTTCAATTTTGAGATCATAGTGAAGTTGGGATGATTGAATGCAAGACCGGATCATCTATCAAGGATAGAGACAGGCGAAGAGCCAGGAAACATCGAGGATGGCCTACCTGATGCGCATTTATTTAATATTGGAGTCGTGGATGACCATTATGGGAAAAGTATCCATTTTTTTATGATAGCCAAAGCACCGGAGGAATTCATCACAAGTCAAAAGAAGAGACTGGTTGTCAGAACTTCAGATTTTCAGATGATCACAGGTCATCTCTACAAAATGGGGTCCGATGAAATTATGCATTGATATGTTCTACTGCATGAGCAGGAGAGAATATTAGTAGAGGCGCATAATGGAATGACGGGAGGGAATTATGGAGGTTGTGCAACAACTAGAAATATACTCTGAGTTGGTTTATGGTGGCTCGACTATAGAATGAAGTGAGTCATGAAATCCAATACCACGAGGAAATAGCGCATGACCAATTGGTCAAGTTGCGAGAATAGGTAACAAAGGAGGAGTCAGAGATAGAGCGATTGAAGATAGAGTAAGAGGCGGTTATGAAGGAAAAGAAAAAATATTTTGATGGTTAGAAGCACCTGGAATGAGCAATCTCTGTCGCATGCAAAGAAATTCTAGACATTACCTCAGAGATGTTCATCGATGAAAAAGTGTTGCAATTAAGACAAATAGTCCCCAATTTGAGGAAAGAGAACAAGGAGTTGCAAGCACGAGTTGTACCGAGTGCATTGCCAGATAAACCAGTAGAGAAAAGGAGTAAAATAGAATATGTGGAAACACATATACAGAAGATGAAAAAAGATACACAATCAATTGCAAAAAAAATGACACAATTTTGGATGAGTGTGGTCCAAGATGAGCAGCTGCAATAGTTGGGTATGCAGCTTAGTGAGTCAGAAGCACGACTGACAACGTTGAGTGGATCACTTAAGATGATGCCCCCAATTGTGCAGGTAACTAAGGAATTTGAGCTTAAAGCGCTGCAGCACTGTGTCAACAAGGAATGAGAATGACATCAATGGAGGACTACTAAGTCGGATGAATTGCAAGGGACTGCAAAGAAGCTAGCGCTCAAAGTTGTGGAGGGACTTGTAAACAGCAGGGAAGCATGAGATAAATTGGCGCAGGTATCTGATGAGCTCCCGACATAACAAAAGTTAGAGGAGTGTGAAACACTTAGTGCAAAGATCAAGGACGAGGTTTAACAAGTTCAGACAGAGCATTATACTTTCAAGGCCAAGTTGAATGCACCATCTGCGTCCACCTGAGGTGGATCGAGGGTGAGCCACAAGATTGTGTTGGGGGCATGTTTTCAAGGGTATAAGATGTGCAAGTTGAGACAAAGAAGACATTGTACGGTTGAATATTCAACCATGCAAAAGAAGATACCGATAAGTGTGGTGAGTTTGGTCACATTAGTTAGAAGTTTTGATCCAAAGTAGTTAGAGATTTGACCAATCTCGACCATTTTGTAATGGTGCAAGCCTGTAAATAACAATTAGGTTTATATTCATTAGATGAAATCATATTAGTTCGATTGATTAGATCATCGATTCATGAGGAGAATCGAAGTATTTTCTCTTGTATGCGATCAATTGATTTGTGGATGAATGTATTTTTTTTGTCTGAGGCTATTTGACCAAGACATGCTTTTCTTTTGTAATATGGTTTTGAAGCTAATAGAAGGAATATGTTGATGATGGAAATCTTGTCTTTTTCTCCATATCTGTTATGGCATGATCTATGATTTTCCATATCTGAATATGAATGATGTGAAGTCTTGCTATGTCTATTGGGTTAATATATGTTGATTTCTTTGTTAAGTTGATCTGAGTTATGTTGTTATTGTTAATGTGAATAATGATAATTAGATCTCATGAATGATGTGTGTAAACCCATGTAGCTATGAATAAAACTGCAATAGAGTGGGACATAGTGTGCAAGTATACTTCCTTCTATGGAAATGTGGTTCCTGCATCCTTCCCTTAGACATCTCGGCTGAAACTACATCTGCTTCGCAGGTGTTCCTGGATAGGGTAAATTTTTTTTGATTCAATGTTTAGGGAGATTGCATTGATGGGTGTCAATATATCTATGGAGTGAACCCCTATCGACTAAAGTGTGTGAACACCATTCCCATATATTTGTATTTGATGACTTCTTAATCTAGATATTTTCTTAGTTTTCCAAAGGGGTTAAATTTTAAAACCACTACCCATATAGCATGTAGAACTTCGATAGTAGACTGAAATATATGGAACTTCGATTTGGGGAAGCAGAGAACTACCAAGGAAAGTAATATGTTGGAAGAAATGATTCAAACGATCATATGGTAACATGCCAAACTCCATGAGTATTGAAGCCAAAAGAGGAATGGATCCATGCATTTGTCCATAGGTTGGAAGAAATACTAAGGAGATGGTATGTTTCGGTAGATCTACAAAGGGAACTTAGAACATGGAAAGAATTGACTGTCAGCTTCAGTCATACTTTCAACTTTGCGAATGATGATCCACTCATACACATCGCACTTCAACACATCTACAATATCGTGTTGGAAATAAATATGGTGGTATTACCAACAGGATCACATGAGACTCCAGTAATGCAGTTGATGTCAGAATGCTACAATGTGACAAGAGAGACAAACAATGAGGATGATCCAAGATATATCAACATCTCATAATATGAAGGAAGTTGGGATATCACAACACTAGAAATACCATGTAACAAAGTTAAACAACCACTTAAGATAAGAAAGGTCAATGTTGGGACAACTGAGGACCCGAAGTTTTCCAATGTTGGGGATTACTAGGACGAGGAAACTATGGTGAAGATCACTAACTTGTTGCATGAATTCTAGGATTTATTTCCAACAAAAATTTTCGAGATAAAATGGATTTTCGGTGACTTGGGAAAAATGAAAATTCCCTTAAATCCAGATGTGAAACCAGTGAAGAAATGAACTTATAGATTGAACTTGCGATACAAGGAACATGTTAAATTTGAACTAGAAAGGATGCTAGATGCTGGCATTATCGAACCAGTGGAAGAGTCATAGTGGATCAATCAGATGGTAGTGCAAGACAAAAAGACGGGGGAAATAAAAATTTGTGTTGACCTAAGGAAGCTAAATGATGCAATTCTTCGTGATTTGTTCCCAAGACCATTCATTGATGATGTATTGGAAGGATTCAGAGGACAATAGATATATTCGTTCATGGATGGATTTTCAGGCTACCACCAGATATAATTGTGAAGGATGATAGGCACAAGACCACTTTCGTAACTGAGTGGGGATGTTTTCAGTACACATTGATGTCGTTTGGTCTCAAAAATGCACCTACAATATTCTCGAGGATAGTTGTCGCTGCATTTAAAGACTTCATTCATAAATTCCATGCAATCTACATGGATGACTAGATCATCTATTGGTTGGTAAAATACCACATTGTGAACCTTCGTTTGATGTTAGAAAGATGTCGACAACATCATATCTCACTGAATCTGAAGAAGTGAATATTTTGTGATCCATTTGGGATTTTGTTGGGACAAATTGTATGCAAGGAAGGTATGTTTGTCAATCCTTCCAAGATCGGGTTAGTTTTCGACATACCTACTCCAACAATAGTAAAACATATAAGGGCGATGTTGGGTCACAAAGGATATTACCGGAAGTTCATAAGGGGATACATAGCAATCACAACACCAATGGAGAAATTGTTGAATAATGATGTGAAGTTTGAATGGGGTGATGAATGCCAGAGAAGTCTCGATACTCTGAAGCAAAAAATGGTCGCAGCACCGATATTGGTCTTTATGGATTGGAAAAAGGAGTTTCACATCCACTTCGATGCTTCATCGGTCACATTAGGAGTAATTTCGGTGCATCCAGGAGACAGAGCGATTGATCAACCAATTACATTCGCAAGTCGAAAGTTGTCTATTGAGGAAAGAAACTACACAATGACATATAGGGAAGGATTGGCGATGGTGTATTCCTTAGAAATTTTTTTCCACTACCTATTAGGAGGACATTTCAAATTTTTTACGGATCACTCAGCACTAAAGTACATGGTCAACAAGCCTATGTTTGGGGGAAATATTTTTCTATGGTTACTATTCTTCCAAGAGTTCAATTTTGAGATCATAGTGAAGTTGGGACAATTGAATGCAAGACCGGATCATCTGTCAAGGATAGAGACAGGCGAAGAGCCAGGAAACATCGAGGATGGCCTACCTGATGCGAATTTATTTAATATTGGAGTCGTGGATGACCTTTATGGGAAAAGTATCCATTTTTTTTATGATAGGAAAAGAACTGGAGGAATTCATCACAAGTCAAAAGAAGAAACTAGTTGTCAGAGCTTCATATTTTTAGATGATCACAGGTCATCTCTACAAAATGGTGTCCAATGAAATTATGCATTGATATGTTCTATTGCATGAGAAGGAGAGAATATTAGCAGAGGTGCATAATGGAATGACGGGAGGGAATTATGGAGGTTGTGCAATAAATAGAAATATACTCTGAGTTGGTTTATGGTGGCTCGACTGTAGAATGAAGTGAGTCATGAAATCCAATACCACGACGAAATAGTGCATGACCAATTGGTCAAGTTGCGAGAACAGGTAACAAAGGAGGAAGCAGATATAGAGTGATTGAAGACAGAGTAAGAGGTGGTTATGAAGGAAAAGAAAAAAGATTTTGATGACTGGAAGCATCTAGAATGAGAAATCTCTGTCGCATGCAAATAAATTCTAGACATTACCTCAGAGATGTTCATCGATGAAAAAGTGTTGCAATCAAGACAAATAGTCCCCAATTTGAGGAAAGAGAACAAGGAGTTGCAAGAACGAGTTGTACCAAGTGCACTGCTAGAGAAACTAGTAGAGAAAAGGAGTAAAATAGAATATGTGGAAACACATATACATAAGACAAAAAAAGATACACAATCAATTGCAAAAAAAACGACAGAATTTTGGATGAGTGTGGTCCAAGATGAGTAGCTGCAATAGTTGGGTATGCAGCTTAGTGAGGCAGAACCACGAGTAACAACGTTGAGTGGATCACTCAAGATGATGCCCCCAATTGTGCAAGTAACTAAGGAATTTGAGCTTAAAGTGTTGCAGCACTGTGTCAACAACGAACATGAATGAAATCAACGGAGGACTACTAAGTTAGATGAATTCCAAGGGACTGCAGAGAAGATAGCGCTCAAAGTTATGGAGGGACTTGTAAACACCAGGGAAGCATGAGATAAATTGGCGCAGGTATTTGATGAGCTCCCGACATAACAAAAGGTAGAGGAGTGTGAAACACTTAGTGCAAAGATCAAGGACGAGGTTTAACAAGTTCAAATAGAGCATTATACTTTCAAGGCCAAGTTGAACGCACCATCTGCGTCCACCTGAGGTGGATCGAGGGTGAGCCACAAGATTGTGTTGGGGGCATGCTTTCAAGGGTATAAGATGTGCAAAGTGAGACAAAGAAGACATTGTGCGGTGGAATATTCAACCACCCAGAAGAAGATACCGACAAGTGTGGTGAGTTTGGTCGCACTAGTTAGAAGTTTTGATCCAAAGTAGTTAGAGAGTTGACCAATCTCGACCATTTTGTAATGGTGCAAGCCTATAAATAATAGTTAGGTTTATATTCATTACATGAAATCATATCAGTTCGATTGATTAGATCATCCATTCATGAGGAGAATCGAAGTATTTTCTCTTGTATGCGATCGATTGATCTGTGGATGAATGTATTTTTTTGGTCTGAGGCTATTTGACCAAGACATGCTTGTCTTTTGTAATATGGTTTTGAAGCTAATAGAAGGAATATGTTGATGATGGAATTCTTGTCCTTTTCTGCATATCTGTTATGGCGTGATCTATGATTTTCCATATCTGAATATGAATGATGTGAAGTCTTGCTATGTCTATTGGGTTAATATATGTTGATTTCTTTGTTACGTTGATCTGATTTATGTTGTTGTTGTTACTGTGAATAATGATAATTAGATCTCATGAATGAGGTGTGTAAACCCCTGTAGCTATGAATAACACTGCAATAGAGTGGGACATAGTGCGCAAGTATACTTCCTTCTATGGAAACGTGGTTCCTGCATCCTTCCCTTAGGCATCTCGGCTGAAATTGCATCTGCTTCGCACGTGTTGCTGGACAGGGTAAAAATTTTCTGATTCAATGTTTAGGGAGATTGCATTGATGGGTGTCAATATATCTATGGAGTGAACCCCTATCGACTAAAGTGTGTCAAAACCATTCCCATATATTTGTATCTGATGATTTCTTAATCTAGATATTTTCTTAGTTTTCCAAAGGGGTTAAATTTTAAAACCACTACCCATATAGCATGTAGATAAAATCCTAACATCGTCCTCTACAAGATACACTTGTTAAATCTTACAACACAATCTATTATTTCAATTTGGTTTTATGCCTTTGGGAACAATTCGGTATGTGTCCTTAAATCAAACAAAGAAACAAGTTTCAACTTTCCATAAAATGAAAAAAAAGAATAAAATCAACAAAATATTGATTACGTTTGATTCAAGGCATTACAATAATACTAATGATTCCCCTCTCCCATGTTTCTCACGCATTAATTTTTTTTATTTGGCAATTCTTTAAACTAAGGTTTTACTCAATAATATTTAAATCAAATTTTGAGTTAAGGGGTCATGTTTTGAAAAAAAAACCCTGGGATCATGTGGATAGTGTGATCATTCCATCCTTATCCAAACACACTTGACACAAGAATAGAACAAAATTTATATAGTTGGTTTAGTTTGTATTTCCAATGGCCAATTCACCATGTGTCCTAAGTGATACACTTGACCTAAACACAATGGGAGGCACAAAATGAAGACCATGTATCAAAAATATCTTTATCAATTGTAGAACGTCTATTTCAATCAAGCCATCGTCCCCATATAGTCACCAAGGTCAAACATGCATTCCTCCAAGTTTTGTCCATGGATCCAAAGGTTCTTAGGATTTTGACCCTCAAATCATAGAGGTTCTTAGTTGTAAAGAAGTTATATTTGATTTATTCATGTCAATTCATTTTGAACATTTGTATCAAATGGAGTAGTGTAATTGTAATGACACACATTTTGAAAGAAAATTAGTGGATGTAGTATAAATTATTTGGCAGTAAAATTGTATGGTTTATGATAAAAAGGGTTCTACATAAAATGTTTAAAGCTACGGAGGTTTTCAATAGAGTTACAAGACGGTGATTGGAGAGAGAAAAAAATCTATGAACATCTGAGAACATTGGACCAATAACCTAGTGAATGAAGAGGGAATGGAAGGCTAAGTTATTCAATTCAAAATATTTTAATATTCATTGTTAAGGATGCCATTTGTTAACTTCCCATTAGTATGTGTTGGTTTTGTATTTCACGGGTTAAGTTCCCTCCAAGAATATTATCAAATATATCTATCGCATAGATTGTATGTGTGTTCCATCCAAAGCATGACTAAAATTTACCTTTTATACAATATTTAGCACGTTTTAGTGATACAAATAGTATTGAATTGTCGGTTTGCAAAAAAAATGGTTATATTCCGGTGGATTAGGATTTTTAAGTCAATTAAAAAAGAATAAATCGTATTTTTCATATGTTGATTTCTAAGTTCACTTTTCAAAATTTTGTCGATTTTAGAGTCATATATCCCATGCAATGAGAATTTTTTTCCAAACAACTACTATTATGTTTAAGCCTAAGTCTAATGGGCACATTTGTATTTAGGTCACTTGAGTGGAGAGGAAGAAATTTCTCCAATTTGTATAATGGATCAATCTCTTTAATATTTGATTACATTGTCTACATGTTTATTAATTAAATAATGATGCTTTATATTCATTTTAAAATTGTGTAAAGAATTGATGGTAATAACTCCCGATTCAATTGATTATTCAAATGCAAATGCCTATATTTATACATTTCACGAGGCGGTTGATTACCAGCCTTTTCACCTTCCTAGCTATTCATATTCCTATTATTTATTTACAATAATCCTGACGGATTATTCTAACAAGAATAAAACCCAATCTAATTAAAATTTTTAAAAATTATGAAACATTGCTTAAATAACAATTGAATAAGATACATATATCTAAGAAGCTTTATAAAATGACTTCCTACTTGTAAAGCGCATCTTTCCAATCTTCATTGGAAAATTTGATTCAAAATCAATGACCATTCAAAATTCCAATTCAATATTGTTTTCAAAAATTACTTGGGTTTCTCATAAAATGTTATGAGCTGTTATTTGTTTATCTTTTGAAATGATGATTTCCAAAATTCCAATTCAAAATTATTTGGTTTTCTCATAAAATGTTGTGAATTATTTTTTTGCTAAAAAGTTTATTGATTGGTTTAAAACATTTTTGTTTAAAAATTTAATAAAAATAAGTTTGATAATAAATATTTAAATATTTTTAACAATAATATTGATAAGATGAAAAAAAAAGGGTTAAATTTTCAATGAAAGATTTAGGTAGTTGTGATAAGGTTAAAAGGAGAGGCTATGTCCTTCAATAAGGCTACTTCTTTTCTTTGTGTTTTAATAGACTATTTTTATAAAAATTTAAGAACTTAAAATATATATATATATATATATATATATATATAAATATAAAAGTATTTGTTTATTTATAAAAAGTTTTTGTTTCTTGTAAATAAATCTGGTATATATGAAAAAAAACAAATTCACTAATTAAAAATAATTTTGAAATGTCATTGTTAATCAATTTCGATTCATATGCAATGCATTTTTCATATGCAATGCTTTTCTTTATTAAAATAAATTTAATGTGTTCCTTCCTCCTCCTACCAAGTCCAGTGGATGTGGATCATTTCCTCGGCCTCGGATCGATGCCTATCATGCTCCCTTGGCATCTCTTCCCCATTCCTTTTCCTAAAAGGCACCTTCGTTTCGTTGTCTCACATCCTAGATGGATGGACCTTTCCTCCATGCTACACTTTTAAAACTCTACCACGTCGCTATTCTACCATGTGTTTACTTAATGGCATTGAATTGCATTAACTTTACTTGGTATGAGGTAGGAAAAATAATTATATCCAACATATAAGAATACGACCTTTAGTTATATAGTTTGTTTAGAAATGGTTTATGAAAAGCAAGCTCACCAACAAGTCAAGGTTCCTCAAGAGGAAAGATGGAAATAGGGAAATTGAAGGAGTGTAGAATTTCAATAATGAACATTAAATGCTTCATAAATAGTTATGAGCACATTAAAATATGTAGGAGTGATAAAAGTTGTTGTAGCATTATCTAAATATGTAATCTAAATATAGACATAATTTGGTGTTAACATAATTATTTTACTTATTTTATTTATTGATCATGAATTTAGTTAAAAATTGTTTTTAAACAAAATATCAATGTGGGGATAACTAGTGAGGCCTTTGCATAGCTACTCAAAGATTTGACCCCGAGACTTTATGCTAGCTTAAACAACTCTCAACTACTTAAGATAACCCACCAAGCTATTAAATACAATCTTTTTGTAAATAAAATGTATTCATAATAAGTTTGTCTACTATTCATATTATTGCGCCGAGAGGATCTTGTAACGTGATGTAACGTTAATAACGTTTGTAACATGTCAGCAAAAAATAATAATGACAGTGAATATTATGGGAGAGATCTTGTAACATGATGTAAAGTTTGTAACATGTCAGCAAAAAATAATAGTGATAGTGAATATTATGGGAAAGATTTTGTCACACAAAATAAAAAATAATCACTTTTGTAACATTATTTTTATTAATAAAAAATAAATTTTCTAATAGGCCAAAATAAATGTCCGCCACAAAAACAATTTAATATGGGGAAGATGTTGTAATCTTCCTACCTAACAAAACAATAAAAAAGTAAAAATTTAATTATCGGTAAAAAAAAAATATGTGGGTCAAGAAAAAAACACAAAATTGAATTATCCGCAAAAAAATGTTGGCCTTGCACATGGTTCAAAACCATGTGCAATGCATTCTAAACAACCCATGGTTTTATTGTACATGGTTTAGGAGGCTTTAAACCATGTGAAGGCCTCCTGAACAACCCATGGTTGTAGGAGGGTCTTGCATATGGTTTTTAAACCATGTGTGGGGAAATGATGCAATGTTTGTTCCTAACAAAATAAAAAATAATAAAAAATATTATATGTCGGCCATAAATAATATTAAATATTAATAATAAAAATATTATATGTGGACCTTAAATAAAAAGATGTGTCTTTTGGTTTGAATCAAATCATGGATACCTAAGAAAAGGTTTGCACCTCAAAGGATTTGATCCATCTCGGTGCTTAATAAAACCTAGAATTTTAATCTACGCTCGTTATTTTATTTCATATTTTCTTAACATAAAAAATTTAATAACTAATTGTGTGTTGTATTTATTAACTTAGAAGCTATATATATGCATGTTTACAAGAGTTACTAATTACTATTCTTACAAGAGTTACTTAAATAAAAAGTTAAAAATTATTTATTGTGTTTATTAACGTGACAACTATGTAATGCCCGTGCATGAATTAATTAATTAAAATATAATCATAGCTAATATTTAAGCTATAGCTATGTAATGTAAGGGTTGCATTCTCTTAAAAAAAATTGCTTTTGAGATACAGGAATTTCTTAATAAAAGTTTATGTTGTAAAAAGTCAATCACCATATCCAACCAAGCAATTTGCAAAGGGGAGTGACCCCTAGCATAGCTCCTTCAAACAAGCAAGTCGAACCTACAATAAAAGTGTTTCACATATCTCATGATATCTCGTGTATACTATTCAGTTTATAATAAAGAAATAAGAAAAATTTTACAATTAGATTTCCAAAATGGAGTTGAATGATTTCAGTGATGAATATACTGATATAGTGGAATGTTTGCACTAAAATTTGTACTTAATACTACAAAGGTTAAATTCCAGATATCTTAAACAAATAAAATATAAAAAAAATGAAGTGAGAAAAGAGGAGATGCGTTTGAAAATTGGAGATCTCGACGTTTTGATCCCTACTCTGGGATCATCATCAGGAGACAATTAGAAGCGTGAATAAGAATATATTAAAGGAAATATAAGGATTAAGAATACAAGTTATACAAGTAAATAATGAATAACAGGTAATGATACAATGAGTAAACTATTTCATACATAAACCGAACCTAATACATTATAGATATATGGCCTCCAAATATCACGGAAAAATATTCATGAACAAAAACACTTTGAGACAAGAAATATATTAAAAGCACACCAACTCATGAGAATTTAGAGATAAATAATTTATCAGTAAACAAAATCATAAGTAGGGGAACCAAACTGATCTTAAGCATTTACTATAACAATGAATAAAAAATGGCTCATATCATATATTGAAAATCATACCAAAATACAGTCTTCAAATATGCTTAGAGACGATCAAAACATCCGTGTTGCAAAAACAAAGATCAAACCCCCTTACTACCTTCTTTTTACATTTATAATCATACAGAGGTTTTAGAAACAGTTTTCTAGATCCAAACTTTACGGATCAGATGTGCTCAAAATAGAGAATAAGATTTACATTTGATAATTACATTCTAAATATAACAAAACTAATTCCTGAAACATATTTTATAATATTTTATGCCACCTCTTCATTTTGATAAGATAGATAACACGAACCATTTAAAAATTTTGACTACTACTTCTATGATTCGAAACTATTCTATAATAATAATAATAATAATAATAATAATAATAATAATAATAATAATCTATTTTTAATGTCACCGCCAAGCGAGACACCAAATTGGTGTATGAGACCCCCTTGTTTGTGGGACACGGGACCCCCCTCT
>LPNX010363460.1:0-12806 GCA_001517045.1 Pseudotsuga menziesii | reverse complement strand
TGCTAAAGTCTACAGAGGTGTACATACACTACCCCCCTCTAGATTTGAACCCGTGACCTCCTAAGAGGAAACACATGCTCTTAACCATTAGGCCCACTCTATGAAAAGTTAAAAATTCTTTAGCAAAATAAGTGCATACCGGCACGGGTGCTTCTATAAGGGATTTCTTTACCTTATAAAAATATAATATGGCTTCCACTGTCCATTTGACCTCTCTGTCCGTTTTCATCATACTTGTAATTTTCTTAATAATTTTTGCAAAGTTCGGAATAAACCATCTCAAAAATATAATTTTCCGGGCGAACGACTGAACTTCCTTTTTATTTCTAAGAATATTGATTCTCAAAATGGATTTAACCCACTTAGGATATATCTTAATTCCATCAATAGAAACTATATGACCCAAGAGTTTACCGTTTATCATAGGAAATGAGATTTCTTTGAATTTAAAGATAATCCAAATTTCCTACACTTTAGAAAAGTGAGATTTAAATGTTTTAGTTGTTCCTCATATGATTTAGAAAACATGGTGATTTCATTTAAATAAATTACAACAATTTTTTCCTTTTTACTGACAAAAGATATATCGCTATCTTTTTGAAAAGTTGCACCTGCATTCATGAGATCGAACATCATTTTGTCGTACATGAATGTACCCCATGGAGTAGTAAATGTTGTTTTCTCTCTGTCATCTAGGTGTACAGTAATTTGATTGTAGCCATAAAATCCATCTATAATTGATCATCTTTGTGAACCTACCACTCGTTGTTGAATTGATCAATTTTAGGAAATGGATAGTTATCTTTATTGGAACATCTATTCAAACTGCAGAAATCTACACAAAGCCTAATTTTACCATTTTTGTTACATATCGACACTAGATTTGCTACCCATGTTGAATATCTAAGAGGTAATATAATAGGATCCAATAACATATTTACCTTTTGTTCAATAACTAGTAACAATGTTGGATTCGTACACCTCACTTCCTGTTTAAAAGGACTTTTTTTTTGGTTCAGTGGAATCTTTTGTTGAATAATTTTGGTGTCATACATATTCAAATATTCATAGGACCAAGAAAAAACATCTGCAAACTTTTTCATCAAGTTAATATATTATTTTCTCTAATCAAATGAAATTGGCTTAGATAGTTTTACAAATTTAGGATCTACAACAATGTCAATATTGCAGCTCAACACATTTTCTTCTGATGTCTGCATAGTGGGCTTTAATAAGGTATCATGATTTGAAAACAATAACTCCATAGGAACAAGTCCTTTGGGGATTAAATTACCCTTCAATTCAATAACATCATGATTTCCAATCGGTTTATTAAAATAAGAAGCATCTCCATTATGTGAGGTATTTGCATCTTGATAAATTAAAGAGCTAGAAAACTCACCTGTTAATTCCAAAATCTCTTGATATCGTGATGATCATGGAACACTCTCAAATGCTTGATGTTATATGGAGCTAAAGGTCTATATCTGACTTCAATTGGGTACCTAAGTTGAGTTTTCTTAGGAACGTTAAAATAGCTAGTTGCTAGAGCAAGATAATCAGTTGTTTGGTTATGTTCTCATGAAACAAAAGATATATTAAAAGCCCAAAATTATTTTCAACAATATCACAAACCTCATTCCTATATATCTTCAACAATTGTTGTTTTACCTGATAAGTATACCTTACTTGTTGAACCACAAGTTCTAAGTCACCAAAAACATATTACTTTCTAATGTTTAAATCTTTGGCATCTCTTAGACCCAATATCAATGCTTCATGCTCAACAATGTTGTTAGTTGTCTGAAATTCCAACTTATACATTAAAGAGATAATTTCATCACTTAGAGAAATCAATACAATCCTATCTTCCTGCTTCTTCTTTAGATGATGCACCATCAAAGTACATCTTCCATAGGTTGTTCTGAATTTCCATATTACGTTGAACTGAGTATTCTTTAACCACTTGCATAGAACCAATGTATTCATTGTTCAAGTGAAACCTACAATATCCAATGTCTTCCTGGACTCCATAAATCAGGTGATTTGTAGGATTATCACTATCATTGACTATATACGAAATATTAATTTCTCTGTAAAATATTTTACTTTCTTCCCCAAATACAGTAATTGTAGCATAAGTGAGGTCCATATACAAGGTACCTCTTGTCTTTTAGACCAAGACATTGGAAAGAGCATCCCAAACTTAGGGGTAATATCATCTACTACAACATCCATCAACACACTCTTGATAGGGATTTTTTTAAGGCTAAATGCTAAATCCTTAATTACCCCAAGACATTTTATTTCCCTAGAGTCAAAAGCTTACAAGTCATGATAGGGTTTGGTGATTTTAAACCCTAATACTTCCATAACCTCTTTAGGCATAATATTATGGGAAGAACCAGAATCTGAAATACAATTATACAACATCTTGTCAAGAATTGTGAGGGTAATAAACAAGAATGGAGGAAATTCTATTTTTTTGATCGGTTGTATCAAGAGTTTTAGGACCAAAAATGATAGTAGGGTTCTCATCTTGTATATTTACAGTATATGAAGAAACAAAATTTGTATAAGGACTCAAAAGTTTAAGAGTAGGGTCTCTATATGTTTGAGTTTTCATAAGCTCAGTTTGGGGAACTAAGATTTTGATCTTATTAATTTCATATTCCATATTAAACCCAAAATAATATTTATAACGTACCTGCTCAATATTTGTAGTTTTAGCTTTATTTCCCTATTGAATCTGTTTTTTCTCGGGAGATGACATTTGTTTTGGAGGAGATACTATCTTTCTATGCTTGTCTTGCAACACCTGATTCACTGCAGACCTCATATCGTATATTTTTCATGGAGCATCCTAACAAACATTTGTTGTACATGAAGAAAGCAAAACATCCTTCTCAAAATTTCCATCAAAATCATAATCAAAAGTCATTGCATCATGGTAATCAGATCTTGTCACAAAATTGGAAGAAATATCCCCATCCAAATGATAAACATCTTGATATGGCATCTTGATATGGATCTTTAATCTATATCTCTTCTATCTCGTCGATTTCATCCACCAAATTAGTATAAAAAGGAGGTTGCACTTTTTGTCATCATTATTTCTCCTTTCTTTGGGTAAGAAACAAGGAACAAAGGGTTGTCTGAATTTATTGGTATTTCTATTATCTCCCTCTTAAATGAGTTTGTTTTGAACTTTACCTTCCATTTACAATTTGGTGATTTTAGATTACTAGCTTTTGATAATCTTAGACATTTCTTCAATCTTAGTTTCAGCTGCTTTTGCACTCGAGGTAGATGGTCTAAGTTTTTTTTTCTTCTCTCCCTTAAAAATGTTGTGACTTACCCCTAAGTTTATAAGCTTCCATTAAATTTGGCTCCACTTCTAAGGTTTCCTCTTATGTATTTTAAAGTGTAGGGGACCTCCTTTCTCTAAGAAGCAGAGAAAAAACAACATCAAAAGCATTAACATAAGTTAGCTTTGTTCATGTTTTAGTTGGCTCGATTTCGGCTGGGATTTTTCCATACATTTTATTGAAACATTTTATGAAATCAGTGACTGATTCATATGCTTTTATTTTTAGAGCCCCAAATTATTTTATATAGTAAATAAAGTATTTAGTATCTCCCCACTATTTCATAAATATTTCTTCTAGAGAATCTATTCCATTTATAGAATCTATTGGTAGCTCCCTAAACCATTTCCTTACCTCTCTATCCAAGCTTTAGAAAACAATATTCATCCAGACATCTTCATGCTCAATACTTTGATTATCAACATAACTACAAAAATAATTCCAATGTTCTTATGTTGTGACTTCAGTGACCATTGAACCTTGGAAGGTATTTTTGGTAGTCACTCCTAGGAAACACATTAAGTCGGTTGTTGAGGTAAAACCAATGGGGTATACCTAGAAGCAACCATGGCATTGATTCTATTGGGCTAAGTTGTTTCCATGATTTGTGAAAGTTGGGCTACTATAACTGTTGGTGTAGACGGAGTTTGAGAAAAAATGGGAACTTTGGTTTTACTAGTTAAGGGTAAATATACGCTTGACTTCAGATCAAACAAACTAAACTTTTCATACTGTGATGTCTCTTCCTTAATATTAAATGAATGGAATGGATTGGTAAAAGTATTCTATGTGATAGTTTGAGAATACAAACCAAACACATGATGATCTAGAATAGAATGGATAAAAAATGTTTCTGGTCAAGGACTATGCTTTCCTCTTCTTAATTAGAAGGTAGGAAAGGTTGAATAGTAGTTTCTTGAGAGATATTAAAATATGTAGTATTTCCAAGAATTGCAAGTTTAACATAAGTTGACTCTATCAATTCTCTAGAACATGTCAAAATAGTGTCAGAATCAAGCAGTACAGGATTTTGAGAAGATTCATATTTAATTCTACTTTGTCCTTGAAATGACACCTTTTCAAATCCAGGTAACACGAAAGGTATTGTCTAACCTTTTTCCTTTATACTATGTTTATCTACTCCAAAACAGGAACTTGGTCTCTACTGAGCTCTAATATTTTAAATAATTCTCTCTAGATCAAATACTAGTTGTACATCAAGCGAGTGAGGATTACCACTTGTTCCCACCCCTTTAGAAGCCATAATTGCTTTTCAAACTGAGGTGAATGATGTAGTTTAAAATGATATGCTGATTTTGTCGACCATCGGAATTAGGGCTATTGAAATTGAACCCAAGGAAGATACTTCACACGCGTCTCCAAAAATGGCTCCAGAAGATGTTCGCACTGGAGTTTGTACCTACACTAGTACGAAATGAGAAATTAGTGACTAAAATCAGGCTATAAACGACTATTTTTGAGTCGACGACTAATAGTAGCTAATTTCCACTATCTTATAGCAAGTCGTATTTCACTTAGTCATTAATAGCTTGACTTATTAGTCATTGATTTAGTCATTGATAGTCAATGATTTAGTCATTTATAGTCAATGATTTAGTTAATGATTTAGTCACATATTTAGTCATTGATTTAGTAACTAATTGCAACAATTAATGACAAAATATACGACTAAATAATCTACTAGATGATAACATATTAATGACTAAGCTAAATATGACTAAACGTTAGTCGCACTATAAGATATAGGAAATTAGCTACTAATAGTCATATATATGTGAACTTAATCGTTTTCTTTGTCACAAATTTATGATAGGGTATGGAGGAATTGAACCACCAACCTCCTGCCTATAATTAGGCAGGTGTTCTACCATTGAGCTAGCACCCTTTAAAAATTTGTTATTGCTTGATAATGATGATATTCAAACAAATTTTGCATCATTCAAGCATACAAAGTAATGATTATCAAGTTACTATAGATCCATAATAGTTTACCCTGTACTAGTCCTTCAAGTCATTTGTGCACTTAATAAATGCATTTGAAATACTTGAAGGACTATTACAAGGTAAGATAATGTTGAATAGATGGTATAAATTACATTGAAATGGTGTGCTAGAATTGGATGTTCACTCCAATTCTTCTACAATTCGCCATTTCCGAAGAGGATCAGTGACCATAGATCCAGTAGCACTATGGGATCTCTTATGATCCTCATTCCTCTTTGCTGTCATATTTACAGTATGTCTTATAAGGGATGATTTGTATATAGGCTTCGGTAGGTGTCAATGTCTATCAAGTCAATTACTTGTTAGTACTAACCCTTTTGGAACAAGTTGTGACATAAGATCTATTGTATCTAGCAACATACCTCTCAATGCGTTTAATTTATGGAAGATGCTTAAACCATTCCTTTACAGCATCTAGATAACCGTGCCTTTTATGCTTTCTAGGGAGAAGTTGTAGGTCCAATTTCATGATGTTAAAATGTCCAACCTTGGTTACAAAAATGAATTTCCAGCAATAAAAATAATAATAATAAATGGAAAACCCAGAAAACATTTTCACTGAGAGGTCGCAACTTCAACTATGCCATATTAGAACCTCATAACGTTCAAGGTATCCTAGAGTCACAACATTCCTCGGATTTTCTTCACATGCATTCTAACCTTTTCAAGTTTGATTAATCAATTTCAACAAAAAAAATTCTGGCTTAGAATTTCCCATTATGAAATTTCCAAGTTGAATTAAGTTGGTCACATCTGATGCTCGTTAGTGCATCAAATGTTGTCCTGAGCAATATAATAAATTATAATTTCAGTTCCTAAGTCACCTGACACGAGGAAACATGGCACGTTTTATATATAGAGAGAGAGAGATCCAAATTTTGCTTCAAAACTAGAACATTTACAAATATTCAATAGAAATTAGAATCAATACACTACACATTCACAAATGCATATGTCAATGATGGACTAGTCATAAAATTCATCCCGAATTAAATACCCTCCTAGATTGTTCCTTAAGCATAGACGACATTGCCTCCTTCAACATTTAAAGGTGAATGAAGTAAATAAAATTACTTGGAAGAATAGGCCGTGGTTATTGAGAACATATAAAAACAAATCTGAAACAAATTTTCTTTGCTCATGAATGTTGATTAAGGTTATTCGCTGTGAGTTCATGAAAAATTGGTCTAATTTATTCTTGGAGAGCTATTGATTAGATACAGAGATAAGCGCTAGCTCAAGATGCTCAAAAATTTGACTGAACAATATTTGTCTTTTTCATTTTTTTTGTGAAAGGGTTCAGTTAATTTATACTTGTTAATTGAAGTACAATTATTTATTTTTCTCTTCATCTCTCAAGGGATCTGAAAAATAATACCCTTTCGGAGCCATTGGCATGCAATCTTGCTTCTTCGTTTGTTTGTTCGCTCTCGGATCGAGAGTCACCAAGTGTCCCTGAACGACATTTTCATGCGACTTTCAACTTGACATAACTCGGCAACCAGAGGTCGGATCGATGAGCCATCGACTATGTTGGTCTCTTGGCATGCCATTACCTCTACCTCTAGTGGGCCCTCTCCACTATGTTTGCATGGTCCAATGAGTTCATTGTGCATTGGTTTCATAAACTAGGGTTTTGCTCAATTTCCTTCAATGCAACTCTCGCATTGGTGGGTCAAATCTGAAAAAACCCTCCACTGTGCCAGTCTTGGTAGTGTTCCCATATGGCCATTGCCCATACACACTTGTTGGAGCCAACGACATGCAATATTACTGCTCCTTTTGGTTTTTGGCTCCCGAACCAAGAGTCACCAAGTGTTCCTGAACCACATTTTTATGCGACTTTCAAATTGACATAACTCAACAACCGGAGGTCGGATCGACGAGCCGTCGACCCCGTTGGTCTCCCGGAATGTCATTACCTCTAGTGGTCCCTCTCCACCATGTTTTCATGTCCTAGTGATTTCATTGTGGATCAGTTTCGTAAAGTAGGGTTTTTCTCAGTTTCCTTCAATGCAACTCTCATTGGTGGGTCAACTTTGCAAAGCCCTCCACCATGCTAGTCTTGGTAGTGTTCCCATATCACCATTTCCCATACACACTTGTCGGAGCCAATGGCATGCAATATTGCTGCTCCATTTGGATTTTCGCTCCCAAACCGACAGTCACCAAGTGTCCTTGAACGACATTTTCATGCGACTTTCAACTTGACATAACTTGGCAATCGGTGGTCGGATCAACAAACTGTCGACTATGTTGGTCTCTTGGCATGCCATTACCTAGAAACCAATAGACCGTATACCTAGAATATATGTACCTACACTACAACAAAGAAACTAGTGTATCATGAATTGCAAGTAGAAACACATAATTGTATGAATTAGAAGTAAAAAATCATACATGAATTACAAATATATAGCCAATTAGGGTTTCATGGATTGAAATAAATTCTCATACATAGAGATGTTGTGTTTCTTTAGTTTCTCTTATGTAGAACCACTTAGACCATATACTTAAGCTATAAGAGAAAATAGAAAAAAAACTAGGGTTTCACGAATTACAAACCATAAACCTAAAAACTAGGGTTTGTAAATTTACACATATAACTACAAACTAGGGTTTATAAATTTACACATATAATTACAAACTAGGGTTTTATAAAGTAGAAATTCACATACATAGAGATCATGTGCTATGTTAGTCTCACTTATGTAGAAGTAATTAAACTACTTACCTAAGCTACATGCATAAATAGAAAAAAAACTAGGGTTTCATGAACTACAAGCCATAAACCTAAAAAATAAGGATTACCAATACTGAGACCATATACCTAATCTATAAGAACAAATGTCAAGAAAGCTAGGATTTCTTGAACTAGAAACCACAAACATAAAAGCTAGGGTTCACATATTTAGACATTGAACTACAAACTAGGGATTATGAACTCGTTAGATTTATATCATTATATTTGTTAGTCTCACTTAACTGGAAACTAATAGACCATATACCTAGAATATATATACCTGCACTGCAACATAGCTAGGGTTTCATGAACTAAATTGGATGTAATTTCCTTTCAATTATGCATGTGGTTGAAGCATTTTAGTGGTGTTGATGGGACACTATCATCATATCGTACAAATTCAACCTCTTTTGAAACCAACATACATTGACATAGACCCCAATCAATCCACTTTTCATGATGATAGGACTGTGAAACTAAGAATGATTTTCAGCCAAGTCAAAATGATTATGGCAATACAAAACACTAATTTTTTAGCTTGGAAAAATGAGTGTACAATCCCAAATGCAAGTACTAATGATAAACAAGAGTTGAAATTTGGCACTTTGAATTAGTGAAAGGTACTATCAAAACAAAATTATTTCCTGCCAAGCATTTAGCATTATGACAATCCTATATTTCACTTTTTATCTTGTCAAGACAAAGGTACAAGGGTTTTAAGTAAACATTAGTAATAATTTTTTTTATAAGTGCCAAGTCTCCAAGCCAATGGTGACTCTTAAACCAAATCAAATTTCCAGTTAAGTAAAATGTCTTATGATAGTCCAAGATGTAATTTCCAATCAAGTAGGAATGATAGCAAGTATATTCACTTAGCTTTTGATGACACAATGACTTGCAAGCAATTCAAGGCCTTTTCTTGTATTTTTCCAAGTTATGGATGTTTATATACCACTTTCAAATTTGTCTAAGTGTGGTTGGGAATGGTTGTTTAGATACAGTCCCTTTAGGGTGTCTTTGTGCCACTTTAAATTGGGTTTTGGACAAATTTGAGGTAAGGCGTTAGTGAATGGGTAAGATAGGAAGGCAAGGAAGTGACCTTAGGCTAGGATAAGTGGGTAAGAAGTCTATTAGGGATTCCCTAAATAGGATATTACAATAAAGAATTAGGCAAGCCGAGAGGAATTTAAAAAACAAAATAGTGATGAAGTTAGCCTTGCGTTAGGGTCTTAGCATGCTAGGAGGTTAGGGATATGG
Source organism: Pseudotsuga menziesii (assembly GCA_001517045.1). Classification (NCBI taxonomy): domain Eukaryota; kingdom Viridiplantae; phylum Streptophyta; class Pinopsida; order Pinales; family Pinaceae; genus Pseudotsuga; species Pseudotsuga menziesii. Next base: position 3,413 of record LPNX010363460.1, on the reverse strand, counting down.
CTAAGGGATAAGTTAGGGTAGCTTAGGATGAGTTAGTGGTGTTCTAAGGCTGTCCAAAATGGATATTACAGTCAGAGACACATGGAAGCCGTGGGGTCCTAAGTATTGTGGAAATGAAAGGAATAAGCCTTGCTTTAGAGAGATGGAAAGGAAGGAGTCTAGGGAAAGGGTTTTAGCAAGGGTTCGGCTAGAATAGAATGGTTTAGGTGTGTCTTATGGCTGCCTAATAGGTAGTATTACATTCTAGTTTTATAGACAGTCCTAGGGTTAGTAAAGGGTAGAAAATGGAGTAGAAGGCCTATTGATATGGAAAAGGTAAGTCCCAAACACATGTAATAAATTTTTAGCTTCTTTTCACTATGATACTTGCATGGTAACTATGGTCTAAATCTAGGGTTGATACTCTCTATGCATTCATTTCCCATCCTTTCCTTCATTCCTTTATCTATTGCATGTTAATTTATTCTTATCAACTCTAGGCATAAGCCTATTATAGAGCTTCTTTCTCTCATGATTTTTTAATGTATGAGTTGTGGAAGATGAGCTATGTTTTACTTATTTCACTATGGTTTATAAAATGAGTGCTCATTAAGCTCTAACCCTAGCTTATGTGAAGTAATCCATGCTTAAGCTTTGAAGTATTTCATTTGATTAGTTTATAAAGAATATGTGACATATGACTACAATTCTAGGCATGCTCATATACAAACAAAAAGGTAATTTATAAGAGGCCATAAGAGATGGTTAGGTAGGGTTGGTGTTACGGTTTCCCTCCTAGTTTTAGGGTTTCATCATTGATTCTAAACCCTAGGTTATGCATGCTAACCCCAAAACACCGTTTGGGTTAGGGTTTTCTCATTGATTATAAATCCTAGGTTATCCCTAGTGGAAAATGAGATATTAGTGACCAAAAAACTAACCAAAATCCGCATATCAATGACCACTTTTGGTTTGGCGATTGCTGGTGGCTAATTTACGCTCTTTTATTACGTGACCAAAATTGGTCATTTTTATTTTGGTCATTTATAGCTTGTCAGTTGGTCATTAATTTGGTCATATGTTTGGTCATTAATTTGGTCATATATTTGAATCAATGAACAAATCTATGACCACATTTATAACCAAATTAATGACCACATGACAAACTAGAATATGACCAAATTTGGTCGCGTAATAAAAGACCATAAATTAGCCACCAAAACTGCCTTTTGGTCATTGATATGAGAATTTTGGTCGGTTTTTTGGTCATTTATATCTCATTGTTTGGTCACGCATATTTCATTTTTTTGGTCATTTAATATGCAAATTTTGGTCACTAATCTCAATTATTGGTCACTAATTTAATCATTTTTAGTCGTTTTATGTGTGGTTATAATATTTTAGTAGTTTTAATGGTGTCTATTATTATCAATATAAATTTTTAATATGATATGATGTTTAAATTAAAAAAAGAATCATACATTATTTATCATCATCTAATACACATGTGAATTATGCAATGTCACCTTAATTAGTTAATTACAAAACTTATAAATAATATAAAGTACAACCATATGAGTTTTAAAACCACACAAATTATATTATATGAAATTTCAAGTATTACAATAAATATGAGTTTTCTCAAAAACTATCTTCATATAACTTTATATGAAAATCATCTAGTACATCGATGACTTTTCAAAATATTACAATGGCTAAACCATCCCACTTGTACTTGGATGTTAGACCATACTTAGATCTCGCGACATCTTCAAAACCATACTTAACAGCTTGAAACCCTCAGCAATAGGCTCTTCATACTCAATGGAAAAGCCTCAGTAGTAGGCTCTTCATACTCAATGGACCACTTAGTTAAGCTCACCCCTGCAAAATCCAATAAAAAATTCTCACTTGTAAGTAGAAAAACATGAACTATAACGTAGAAAAACAGTGAAGCAAATTATTTATAATGTTCAATAGTTAACAACAGTAACCAAGATCATGTGCAAAATAGGAAAATCTAATCTAACAAATTCAATTTAAGAATTGGTTAATTAAACTTGAAAGGCTAAATCTACACTATTTAGTACCTACGCAAAATGAAGAATATAATTTAAATCTAGTATATATTAAAAAGCGTAGAAAATAGAGAAATAACACCATCTGCAATTAGGATGACTCTCAACATAAATAAGTTTGCCTGAATTAAAAGGAAAAGCACTCCAATAAGCATGAAAAGTAATTGACAAGCATGGTAAGTTTTGTCCTTACCTTTTCAGCCACAACACTTACATTCACTCCAGCATTCTTTGCAACTAATTTCAATGGGTTGCTTAAAGCCCATCTAACAATGCCTGCATCAATATGTGACCACCTAAAAGGCCAACACAATTTAAATCCCATGTAATAACAAGTTGCAAAAGATTAAAAAAAATGGAATTTTGTGTACACATAATATTTCTACTTTCAACAAATAATATCGACTATAAAACATGGCTTTGGAATCTTTTCCACACCCATTGAACTTGATCCTGAACGACAGAGACAAATATTACACCTTTTTCTCATTGTTTTCAAGTGTATCTTTGATAGTATCAACCTTTGAAGCAAGCCTCAATAGACAACACCCGCCACCAACAACGATGCCTTCCTCAACAACTATCTGTATACAGTCATGGTTGTAAATTAACTTAAACTTTCTCCAGCATTTAAGCACATAACAACTCTGAATCTATATTAGGTCTTTATGCAAAAGTTTAACTCCTTGATTACAAACAATAGATTATTTTGAAGTGGCATGTCAAATATATACAATTCAATGTAGAATTAATTCTCTGTTCATGGAATATGAAGAGAACACAATATATGTATAGTTAAGAACTTGTGTGTGTGTGTGTGTGTTCTCTTCTCTTATTCCCTTGCATACACTACCAATTTATGATCCCCTATAAACTGACCACCTTTATCAAGAAAGTTGTAGGATTTACTAGTAGAATGATCAGTTGCAGATTGTTGAAGGGAAACTTCAAGCATCCTGAATGCTTCAGCCACATCACAACTTTCATCCTACACAGACCACCTATGTTAATAATGACTTGTATTATTTCAAGCTTCAGGCTGTCATCTACTGAATTATCTTGAGAATCTATTTTGCATGTAACAAATAAAATTTAATTTAATAATTTATGTTCTACTATAGCTTGAGACACCAAAAAATGAATTATAGCAATAGATTGGTAAATAATAAATATAATGTACAAAGAGATCAGGTGACCTTTCTTTTTTTTCTACCTCCATTCTTTTTGGACTTGATCCAGCCCAAAGATAGCCATGCTTTTATCTCAGGATCATCAATAGCCTTGGTTGGATTCAATTCTTGCAATGGATGCCTTGTGATTTTGTCTGATCAATTTGGCATTATATGGGCAACCAAC
>LPNX010363453.1:0-64432 GCA_001517045.1 Pseudotsuga menziesii | reverse complement strand
CGTTTTAGACATTCTTGGAGTGGTTATTTCAATTTCCCCCTCCTCCTCTTCCACGTCTTCCGATCCAGAGTCTTCCTCTGATCTCCCCAGGGTTTCTTCAAGTGTGACCGGTGCCAATTCTTTGTCTAAATCCTTCATTTGATGTTCTGTTAGCTCTGCATCGGGCTCCTTGTTGCCTTCATTGCTGGTTTTTTCTTCGATTTCTACATTTTGCATGAGATCCTCTATGATTTCCACTGTTTCTTTGTTTTTGGGTACTTCCAGGGATCCTTCAAGAGTAGTGGTCCTTGTATCATTGGACCCCTCACCCTTTCTGGATTCTCTTCCATGGTGATGTTTGGGCTTAGATCTGATCACCTTTTGCCACCCTTCCGCCTTGTCATGGATCTCAGGCTTTTTAGGACAGTTGCGGATGAAGTGCCCGTACTCGTTGCATCCTCTGCACTTGAAGGGCAACTGTTCATAGTCAAGTTTTTGGAAGTGGGACCAGTTTCCCACGGTTAACTTGATAGCTTCAGGTAGGCCAGCTTCGAGGTCAACCTCGACGCAGATTCGGGCACACGCATATTGATCTTTTGGACTGGCCATATCTATGTAGTTTCCCAACGCAGACCCTATGGCTTGGAGGGATTTAGGGTTCCAACAGTGCATAGGGAGATTAGGGAGCCTGACCCAGACAGGCACTGCTTTCGGGGTATCAGCTTCAGGATCAAAGTCGGGGGTCCACCTGTTCAGGTAGAGACCCTGCGGGCCCATGAAGTAGGGCCCATTTCTGAAGATAAGCTCTTTATCCTCCTTGGATTCGAAGTCGAAGAGGAAGTAGCCTCGTCCAACTGAGTAAGATGCAACGTTATTGGAGATAAGGGGCCTCCAGTTCCTTTGGACCCAGCTGTCTGTAGTTTTGGGCGAGGGCCATAGCCCTGTGAATTGCCCGATCAGTGCACGCTCTGCCAGGGAGAGAGCTACCCTAATGGTTTCTTCCGGGGGAAGAGCCACCTCCGGCACATCTTCCATCCGTTTGACAAATTTCGGGGGTTCTCTGTGTCCAGATTTCCTTATGTGTGAGGAAATCAACCGATCAAAATCAACTAGACGGAGATCCGGTGATGGATCCCCGCCCCCACTAGGCAACAGGCTGCCCATTCAAAGCTAGAGGACAGATTAGCCCCCCATCATCAAGAGGCTGCCAATCATGAATCCCTCATACACGTGATCAGTCCTCAAGGCTATCTCCACGAGGCTGCAGCGCGACCAGCTCCCAACCAAGAGCTCGCTGCCTGGAACGCTTCCTTGGAAACGCCGTCCCTGTCAGAGCTCTCCTCCCATGCAGTCGAGCTCCCAAAAATGTCATCCCACTAAATGTTGGCTTGGACCAAATCAGGGATTTCTCTTTTGTATCAATTGCTTTTTTCCACTAGTTATTTTTGAAACCGGAGGCGTGGGCTCATAGGTTCTGACTTACAAGTCTCGGAGGGAAAGAAGCATTGCGAGAATGCTTTTGGGGAGACATGTTTTCAGACTGGAAGGCGGTTGTCGATAGCAAGAGACTGGGAACATAGGCAGTAGTGCTTGGAGGAGACTCAACAGGGTTGAGAAAAGGAGCCCAGAAAATCGACGGTACAACAAAACATGAGGACTCTGCGACCAAGTCAGGGAGGTGATGAAAAAACATAGCCTGAGTGCTCCAGTTTTGGTGACTTAAAAAGATAAGGATGTTGATTCTTACCCAGGAAACCGCATATGCAAGTCTTAGTGAACAGAGGACCCCTCCGTTCTCCAGTATCACACCACCACTCCACAATCCGTAACGAAATTGCGCCAACCTATGGCACGCATATGCTGCATTGGAGCTCCATATGGAGCTTCGAATAGACGAGCTGACAATAAACATAACTCAGAATGGAATTCCAACAGAGAGGGTGAGTCTCTTTAAAGCGCGACTGAATAAAATAATGAAAAAACATGCTGGAAATACACCAGCCCCTCCACCATATCATCCCTGTTAAGTGAATGATATCCTTGAACTCTCTCATGATTATCAGGTCCCTTGCATTTATACAAAACCTCTTCCCAAACTGAAGCATCCATCGTCGTTTGCTAAGAGTTCGAAAATGCAAACATGCCCTTTGCATTCTACGCATGGGGGAAGTGCTATATTGACGGAGGTCAGACGGGGGTGGTGAGTTGGTGGCACAGGGGACTATCAGTCCTGCCACGTGCCTCTCAGCCTCCCCCTCAACCACACACTTGTTCACCCGCCATGGGGAAAACATAGCACTATTTTCATATCCTCACAACTTACAACTTAGTTGAACATGATTTTTTGTGTGTTATTATGGGTTATGAAATTCATCTTTGATTATATCAAATTCACTCTTCAAACATTTGATAATAAATAAATAAAATATAACAACCAAATTTTAAATTTTAGTGAACCAACTTTTAACTTATAATGTATTTTTGAATAGATCACAATTCCATTACATGCCACGTTTTCTCTTTGCGTAAAAGCCTATTCCTTATAACATATTTTTTTCTGTAATCATAGTCTCATAACATGACTTGTTTCCTCTTTGTAATTCCATCAATGTCACTTTCCTCTATGTGTAAAACCCTTATCCTTTATAACATATCTTTTCATTAATCATAGTTCCATAACATGACTTGTTTTCTCTTTTTGTAAGACCTTAATTCCTAGTCCTCATCATGAAAAACCAACCAATGTCTCTAGTCACTTTATAGTTGTAGATCTTTAGTAGTTTGTTGGTCAGTGTTTTTCAAGTTTTTTATAAAGGTGGTTTATCATTTGTTAGAGGGCTATTCCACTGGCATATATGCCAACACATATTATTCCAACACGAGAATCAAGGTATGACCAAATTACATGATCCATGCACTTTTTACAAAGGGCTCAACAAAAGCAACATGTCACTTACAAGAATTGAAATTAGGTAGAGAAGGAAACAATCATTCCTCCCAACCACCCAAAGTACATCTAATAAACTTTTTCAAGTATATAACAAAGAGAATCTCTCAATGTAGGTCAACTCTAACTCAAATAGAGATCTAGAAAATTTTCAAATGTGGAACTCTTACTTGTTCTTATTGTGTGAGATTTGTAAATTTGTTGAAATCAAATGGTATAGTGTGTATATATAATTAACAATAGTTCCCCGTAGTATACAATTACATCAATAAAATAATTATTGAAAAAATAATGAATTGAAAAAATAATATAATGAAAAACTTGATATGTTATCAATTTAAATTCATGTATCTTATAATTAGCATAAGGCCTTTCTTCTTTGACCTCACGTTCGAACTAACCAATGTATGGATATCATCTGGGTTTGTTTTCTTTGCTTTTCCACGAGAACTATAAACATGGTATGTGTTATGAATGAAGAAGAAGGAAACAAAAAATATAGTAGTATGGCTACTCTAAAAATTAAAAGTAGTGTCTAGCTTGTACTTAATGTTCAAGACTCAGTAACTTCTAAATTTTATGGAGTTTTTCATCAAAATAATGTTCATACACTCTATTCATGAAATCATCTAAATTGACCATTTTGATATGAAAATTCAATATTAAATTAATATTTATCTTAATACGAATTTAATTCATTCAACCTAAGTTTCACTTAATTTCAATTTGAATATGAATTTTAACGAGTAAGATTTCACAATATAAAATTTAAATGCCCCCCAATGAATTCATATTGAAATAAAGAATTAAAAAAATGACCATTTAAATAATAGTAATAAATGACCCCTTCAAATTTTGTTGGTTTTTTCCAATGAATAATGACAACACCTAATATTCAACAGAATCAATGTATTGCCAAAAATACATGCATTTAAGCAATACATAGTCAAAGTTGACTCCCAAGAAACAAGTGTCACAAAGCAAGATTTGAACCTCAGTGGGGAAAATAACAACATTCTTCCTAACCACCTAATATACACTTCTTTTTTTTGTAAGTAAGAGATTTTATTTATATATAGAAAAGAGTAGATTACATCCCGATGCACACCCTACTTCCTGTTGATAACCTCATTGCCTGGCTCGTTGGAAACTACCTTGACAAACTGACTTGGAACAAGCTTGCAACATAATATACTTCTGACAAAAATTGGTGCAGACACGACTCCATTCTGAACCGATTATACAGTAAAACTCAAGCAACTACTAGACCTATTCCTCTTAGATATTGATAATCAGACCTATAATATGCATTACATCAAAACATGGACCTTGTTCATCTAGAACCAACACACATATAATTTTCAACATAATATAAGGGAGATCAGGGATGCGACCCTGGAGATTGCTACCCACAGGAGTCTGCTGGGTTACCGGAGGAGGCTGAGCTGGAGGGGCCTGCATGCTGAGACCCTATAGGATGGCGTCCATCTTATGGGTCAGCCTCTTTGACTCATCCTTCATCTCTGACCGCCATTGCCTAGGCTACTCCTCATCATCTCCCATCTCCTGCTTCTCCCATATCATGCGAATAAGAAGGTTTTTCATTACCTAGAAAAGTGTCACGGTTCACTCATAGAGGCCGAGTCTGCCCGCATTGTTGCTCGGGTTCAAGATCTAGTCTTCAATTTTGTGGCATTCCTCGTGCAAGGTGTCCCTATCCAATTCCGCCCGTAACTTTTGCGCCTTCTCGTTGATGTTCTGTTGGGTGTCCTTAGGTAGACCAAGATCAAACATTCGAGCTTCCCAAAGGGCTTTCTTCTGTGCCTGGGTCAACCTACAATTCTCCTCCTCAGGCCCCAACGCACGCGTCCCCCTTCCTTTTATTTCTCCCATACCTTCCTCTGCATTCCTTCATTGGTAGACATCCATTTGTCGAGTCACCATTGTTCCTCTACTCACAATAACTGCTAAAAATATACACAGACAGGTTTTGTTGTTGCGTTTTTTTTCTGCCATCCTGCCTGTCTCTAAAAAGCAACCTACCCTTCTGAGCCATGAGTAGATTTTTCCTTGCTATGATGCCTAGTTCATGCTCCATAGTCCTAAGTGTATAGATCGCATGTACTCACCCAAATCCTCCATTTTCTTCATTCATTTTTGCTCTCTTTCCCGCTGATTGAAAAGATTGTGCATTGATCATGAAACTACATGAATTTAAGCCAACCTACCTTTCGCGTGATGTCACCATCCATTGGCCGATACAAACATCCTTTATATGGGAGGTTTCGAGCTCTCTCGGTGTCCTTCCCTCTCCGTTTCATGGATACTCATCATGCCTTGCTGTGTGAGGTCAATACACTTGTCCCTGATAGTCATGTCTGTCACCTCACTCCAGTCCTTAGCTTTAATTTATCTGTGGGTTTTCGTCCCAAGGTTTGTCATCCTGTCTGCCACCTTGTTGTCGTTCCTTTTGATGTGGTTAAAGATAATGGCCATCCTAGGGTCTAAGTTCCCTACAAGCTTTTCCAATCTTCCTTCCAGTCTCCACAAATGCGCCACCTTTGCACTTGGGGTAGCATGAAGGATTTTAGTTTCCATTTGTATTACCACTTAGGAGTCTCCTTAAAGGGGTCCATCAATAATGCTTGTCCATTTGGATTCCCTGCAGAAGGCCTTCTACTTATGTTGCATTGTTGGTCTCCTTACCGATGAAGCTGCACTTGAAACCTTGCATGCGCCCCATGTGGTCTTTGATAATACACCCATATTCTGATGGGCCTGGGTTACCTTTCGAATCTCCATCAAAATTGAGCTTAAAAAGCCCCGAGGGGGGAGGAGTCCAGGTATCCGCACTTACACCAGTTCTTTTTATGCCATTTCAGTTGTCACCATATTGCATGGGTACTGAGATTCCCCATGCCTTTGGGATGGAATATTATGAGTTCATTGCCTCCTAGTTATAGTTGTTCCAGGATTTCATTCTTACTGTCTCTATCATCTTGTTCCCTATGGAATTACACACCCTTTCAGAGGTTGAAAATTTTCCTTGGAAAATCCTAGAGTTTCGTTCCCTTTAGATCTCCCAGAGAGAGAAATGTGGAAAAATCTCCCATAAGTGATTCAGAATTGGGTTTTGGAAGGGGTTGTTTGACGATTCGGAGAGCATTTGCTCCAGGTTTTTCCTAACACTGTCAGATCATATGAACTTCATCGCACCTTGGTCCCATATATTGGTGGCAAACGAGCACGCATCCAAGAGGTGGCTCATGGTTTCCTCTTACTTCTCACACATTCAACATTTATAAGGGCCCTCCATACCTCTCTTTTTAAGGTTTTCTCTTGTTAAGATATTTTTTTTCATAACTAGCCAACTAAAGATAGAAATTTTAGGCCATAGTTTTTTCTTCCACAACTTTTGCCATTTCTAATCTATTGGTTGGTTATCAACTCCTGTCCATAAGTCATAGGATTCCTTGAAGATGAATGAGCCTTTTACGGTATCCACATCTCAATTTGTCTTCTCCTAAGTGAATTCCGATTCTTCTATTGTTTAGAGCTTCCTCCATTCTGTCCACTTCTTCCCCTGGGTCTTGGCGTTCCCACCACTCCCTGTTTGCCCAAACCCAAAATTCTTGTCCGCAGTCCTGGTTCTCCCATATGTCCTTAACCTCTGTGATGCCTTGATTAATAAATTCCCTAATGAGATGTTGTATCTCCCCATCACCTTCTAAAGGTGGCATTTTCTTCCACGAGTCCTCCCAAACCTGAGCCTTTCACCCATTCCTGACTTCCTAAAAGTTGTTGTCTTGGATCAAATTCCTGCGCTGCTAGGCTGGTTTCCATATGTGGGACCCTAGGGTTTCTTCTAAAAAGCGAATGAAATTTTCCGTGTCCCATACCTTCGCATATTTGATAGGCCAAACCTTTTCCTAGGGTTCTTGATTATGGGTAACCCATCTCCATCAGAGCTTATCTCCACTCACGAAATTTTCATGTTCTGGGTCGTAGAGGCTTAATCTCCCCTTATTCTTAGGGGTGCATAACGTCTCCCAATTTAATAAGGCCCATTTCCGTTGTTCATTTGTTCCACTCCATAAAACGTTTCGCTACATATTCCTCATGTCTCTCAAGTTTTCCTTCGGTGCAACCAGGGTAGAGAATAGATAAATTGACATTTCCTGCATAACTGATTTTACCAAGACCAATCTACTCGCGAAGTTGAGTGGCCTCAATGTCTAGTTGGTCAGTCACTTTTTCATTTTGTCCAGCAGATCCATCTAGGATCCCTTTTTATCCATTAAGTTAACCAAGGGGGTTCCTAGATATTTGGATGGAAGGGAGCTCTCTTGGAAACCCAAGATGCGACAAATATTTCATCTAGTGATCCTATGAGCATTAAAGAAGAAGACATGTGATTTTTGGTCGTTGGTCTCCAATCCCAAAGCTTTACCAGGTTTGATTAGGCATGCTTTGAGCGTTTTGGATTCTCGAACCGAAGGGTAGACCATCAACATAGTGTCATCCACAAACTGTTGATGAGTTTCTTTATCCGCCCTTGGGGTGAACCATGGTCCCTCTTAAATCATTATTGTCTTGCATTGTTGTAATTGAACGTCCCAAGCCTGCTTCCATAAGGATGAAAAGGAAAGGGGATAAAGGGTCTCCTTATCTAATACCCCTTGTTGGTTTGATGATCCCCAATGGAACACCATTAATGATAATGGAGAAAAAAGCTAAGGATACTAGACTCATAACCCATTCAATCCAAGTGTCATGAAAGCTAAAGGCTGTCAGCATTTTCCTCATAAATTGCCAGTTGAGTTTGTCATAGGATTTAGTGATACCAAGCTTCACCATCATTCTAGGGTTTTTCTTAGTTCTTATTGAATGTAGCACTTCATGGACCAAGATAATGCCATCTGTTATCTGGCGACCTTTTACAAACCCCGATTGTTCTGGTGAGATCATGGAAGGTAAGAGGGGTTTGAGTCTATTCACAATGACCTTGGTTATGATCTTATATATGACATTACATAGGATTATGGGTCTAAATTTATGTGGAGACTCTTCCCCTTCACATTTTAGGATAAGAGTGAGGAAAGTTGCATTAAAGGCTGGCAGAATCTTCCTTGATGCCCAAGAGTCCTCCACTATCTTCCATACCTCCTGCTTAATAATATCCCAGAAATGTCGGAATAAGTTCACAATGAATCCATCTAGGCCTGGGGCCTTGCCTTCTTCCATTTGGAAGACAACTTCTTCCACCTCAATGAGAGAAATATGCTTCATTAGCATCTTATTTTTCTCCTGGGTAATAAGGGAATGGGTGTGTTGTGTTATTTTGTCAATATCCCTACTTCTATCATGTCTCGAATCAGGCATCATTTCCTTGAAGTGTTGGTTTAAGGTTGCTTCAATTTCTTCCCTCATTTCAACCCTTTCCCCACTGGAATTTTTAATTGAGAGGATTCTTTTATGCGATCTACCTTGGATAACTGATCTCTAGAAGAATTTTGTGTTTCATTTCCCCTCTTTGAGCCATCTAACTCTGGATTTCTGGCGCCAAAGGATTTCTTATTGTCTTTCCCTCTCCTCAATTTTTGTGCAAAGGCTAGTTTCTTCTATCTATAGATCAGTGGTGTAGCCAATACTCATCTCTGTGGTCTAAATCTCCGCCAGCATGGTTTCCAGGACTTTCTTATCTGTAAATATGTTGTCGAACTCCTCCTTGTTCCATTTCTTTATTCTCTCTTTTAACCTTTTTAATTTATGTTGGAAGTTGTACATTCTCTGACTATCACCTTCACTTAGTTCATTCCACCATGTCTTTACCTTCTTTGTAAAATCTGGATGTCCTAGCCAAAATTGTTCAAACCTGATGGGTTTTTTGAATTGTAATCCAAACCCACTCCACCATAATTCTACTGGCCAGTGGTATGACCCTACGGCCGAGAGAATCATTGAATGAATTTCACTTCCTGAATCCATTATCGTTTCTAAAACTAGGAATCTATCTAGGCGGGCTGTTATGTGTCTATCTCCCTTCCCCTTGTTGTTCCAGGTAAACCTCCCCTTCCCCGGGGTAATATGTACTAATTTAACTCTTCAATGGTGTCTCTAAAAATCTCTCATTCTTCTTCCAACCTATGCCTCCCTCCTTTCTTCTCGTCCAATGAGGTTATGAGATTGAAAATCTCCCCCCAGGATCCAATGTCTTCCTTCTGTCCCTTCATGGATGTTTCTAAGGGTATTAATAAAACTCTTTTTTTTTCACTTGGATTGTGAGGCCCATAAACATCAGTAAGCACTCCCTCTACCGAGAAACCAATTACCTTGAACTCTACAGAGATGAAATATTGGTTACCATTGAAACCCGATAAGTACACTCTGTTGGGATCCCATAAGATTCCTAGCCCCCTTGCATAGCCTCTTGCGTCTATGCCTATTCCTTCACTCCCTTTCCAAATTTTCTTACCGATTTCCTAAATATGTGTCGATGGGAACTTAGTTTCTTGAAGAAACACAATGGTCATATTTGTCCTCTTAATCTTCTTTCTTAAGATTTTTGTTTTTCGGGGGCTATTTAACCCTCGTATGTTCAAAGTTATTATCTTCATTATAAACAAAAGGGTTACAACCCTAGAGATGACTTAATAGTAGGGTACTAACTTGATTCTATCAGTCATCGATCTACTTCCGCTACTCGTTGTTTGTTTGATTTCCTCCCTTTCCTCTTACTTGGATCGTCATTCTTTTGCCTATTCTCCTTGTGGGATCCTGTGCTAAATCCCAGTTGATTTGTCTCCCTTGCCTTGATGATGAACTCCTTTAATAAGACCACTTGCTCTTGCGGGACATATCCTTTCGCAACATCAACACAGGCTAGTTCAATTCCCTCCAGATCTAGATCTCATATATCCATGTCCTCTACTTCATCCCCGGTATCTTGATCGAATTCGTCATCGGTTCTTCCTTTGGTAGTATCTCCCGAGGTATTGGTAGATATCTCCTTTGTTTCTGGGTGGTGACTCTCCCCCTGCTGTTTTCCTTGATGTTGAGAAGGTGTTTCCTTTGGTTGGTCTTCAAGGGCACCAAATTTATTGGATACTAAGATCTTTTTGTTCATCTCCTAGTTATCCTGCTTTCTCCCTCCTCTCTTGTGCAAGGAGACTTGGGTGAACCCTTGGTCGTTCTTGTGCTCCTCCTTCCTACGTGCTGGTTTTGGGGTATTCATAGGAAAATCCCTAAACAAGTGACCATATTCATGGCATCTATGACACCGAAATGGGATCTGTTTATAGTCTAGGGTTTGCATCCAGTCTTCATATTCCCATGACATTTTAATGGATTTTGATAGTTCTTTGGTGAGATCCATGTAATCACAGATCTTCACATATGTCGTATATCTTTGGGCCCTGGTTTGTTCCGAGATCTTGATGGGTTTCCCTAGGACATTCCCCAAATATTCTAGGATTTTTGGGTCCCAATTTTACCATGGCAGGGAATAAAGCCCGATCCAGACCGACACCACTTTCATGTCTTCCTTGTCTGGGTAAAACTTTTCCTTCCAGGGTCTCAAGAATAAGCCCGCCAAATAAAAGAAGCAGGGGTCATCATCTAGGATTATGTTTCTATCATCCAATTTAAGAAAGGATATGGTGAAGAAATCCTTGGATCCTAATTGGAGGTCATAGTGACCCTTAGGTTTCAAGGATGAGTTTATCTGTCGGACTAAGGATTTCTCTAAATGTTGCATACCAACAAACTTCCCGATGAGTGCATGATATTTCATATCTTGAATTTGATCTCTAAGCTTAGTAGATATGATATGCATAGAAGGTATTAGGGTTGCTTTGGGCATACACTGACTTGGATTTCGATCTATCGATCATCCTTTAAGATTTTGATCTTGATCAAGTGAGATCAAAATGTTCCCGATCTGTAATCCTATCGAGGTCGTGGCTGCGGATGCCTGCGAACCTCCCCCTATTCCTTTCTCCATTCTTCTGTTAGTCTCCCCGCCTTCTACGCTCTCTTTAAGTCCTTCCACCTTCCAATCCCCTTTCTTCAATCAAATCTCATTCTTTTTTAGAGTGTAAACGTTGAGGAAGCCGTCGAATCTAGCAATTGGATTTGTGATAAAACACTAAATTAACTAATGACTTCAAATATATTAGTTACAAATTATGCAACATAACATTTGAATATAATCATTTCCTATAACTTTTTATGATAAAATAGGTAACATTTATAAACAACATTTTGCATTTAAAAATAATGCATTTATTTATTACAGACTACCACAACATTTAATGTGGTTAATCTAAACATTATGTTTATGGTTACCACAACATTTAATGGGGTTAATCTAAACATTATGTTTATGGTTATGAAATGATAATTACTATGCAAACTTTGTTACATTTATTTTATAAATATTAAATTAAAATTTCATGTTTATGGTTATGAAATGATAATTAGTAGGCAAACTTTGTTACATTCATTTTATAAATATTAAATTAAAATGTCCTTGTGTAATAAAATTAACAATATTTTATAAGTGATTAAGAATGATTTTATAAGTGATTAAGGATTAGTTCATTACCATAGGGGGCAAAAATTCCTTCATGTTAAAAGAGCTTTGTTATTATTGTTTTATTAATAGCTTTTCAACAAAAGAATCCATATTTATTTTTGTTGAATTCTTTCTTTTTAATTTAGGTTAAAGGTCGAGCATGCATTATTTTAATTTAACATGTAAATTTTTATTTCTAAATGTTATTTTTGAACTTCTATTTTGATTCAATTTTGATTATTGGTTTGATTCAATTTTGATGTTTCCAGAGCTTGTAGTATTAACGAATACATTGAGAAGGAAGAAGCACTACTTCATGAGTGGGAAGTTAAATTTAAGGACAACCATACCAACATAAGATACAAGTTTAACCAACAAGTTTGAGTTAAAAAACATGAGAGATGGTCAAGGTTTCTATGTGAATTAGATTTTGGAAGCCAAACATATATAAGGAAACATATAAGAAGGTTGTTAATACGTTAAATGCAAGAATCCATATAATGTATGTGACTCCCATTAGCACACATGATGCATGAGCATATTTGGTTTTGAGTAATCAACATCACCCAAAATATTTTGTTTTCTCCTTTGATTTAAACCTATGAGTTAGTTAGCTTTCTAGGTCAAAATAAGGATCCCGGTCATTAAGTTGTCATTGAGTACTAAATGCCATAGCTACCAAAGTCTATATCCCAAACAAGCTAGTGCATTATGCAATTATGCTGAAAATTACATAGAGCCAATAACTCTTGATGAGGAAGTAAGATGTCAGTGTTGGAACCTTTTGCTATGGATTGCGTTGAATCATTTCTTTTTTTTCCTATTAAAAATCCAAGGCGATGTTGTGGAACTAGAAGTAGGGAAAATTAAAAACAACTAATAGGAAAAGTGTCCATGTGTTGTAAAAGGGAATCCAAAGGGATATCACTACAATAAGGGAATTGATGTAGGGATTTTCGAGGGTCATAACTTTTGACTCAGTTATCCATTTGGGCTAAAATTTAATAGGAAGTTGTGTCTCGAAGATTCCACTGCAGTAACATATTTGATCCTTCTTATCAGATCTCGTTTCGACACTTTTTTGAGGCCAAATTCCTTCATATAATGCCTCAAATTGGGGTTTTAGTGGTTTTTAGAGATTTTTTAAATTTGTAATTATCAAGTATCTCTTAGTTTATGCACCTAATATAAAAAACGAGTTGAAAAATAATGTCACTCTAGCTAGCTTTTATTTAGTGATTGGTTTTAGAGTCATGCAAATTTTTTCTAAAATTATTAATTTTAAAAAATCTTAGATAGTAGTTATAAGGGGTTGAGCTTTCATTGTAATAGTTAGGATGGAGAAGGATTAAAAGACATTTATTTTTCCATTATCATGTGTTTGCATGGATTTTTATATCTCGTGAATGAATTAATTTTTATTGGCTACATCAAGAACTATTAAGGATGGGTGATTAAACTTCAAGATGCAACTTGAAATGATTTGAGGGTATTTCATAAATGATTTAATCTTGTCAGAAAAAAGGTTTGACTCTTAAGATTCACAAAAAATAGGTTATGTGATCCATGTCAATTTGACATTAAGGAGTTAAAGATTGAACTACAACCAAATAATTCACGAGTTTCATTGTACATGTTTGGGTCTTTGGGAGAGACAAATATGTATAGACTAAGATAGACAAGCTAATTTTGTCCTTACTATTTGAATAAATCTTAATTGATGTTCATTCTCCTCTCTTGTTTTGTGTTTGCCTACAATATGTAGTTAATTTTTGCTATCATCTACTCTAAAACTTTCATTATTCCCTCATGTATTTGCAAATTATGTAGTTGTAGGACTATGATACTACAAGCTTGGTGTTGTAGTGGTTGTTGTTTAATTTTGCTTTAGCCAACCTTTTTTCTTGTGAGTTTGTTCTTATTCACCTTTATTCAATGTGAAATTGTGGTTGCGTGAAGAATGAGAAGGTTTTTTTCAGTGTGTGTGGCAGTTGGAAGTAGAGCTAATGGGAGACAAGGTCATAAAGGAAGGCATGCGGATGATAGTCAAGTTGACGATCACGAGTCAATTTATCAGGGTGCTTCCACGAATATGGGCAACTTGAGGAGGTGTGCGGAATGAGGTAGTAGAGGGTTTAAGGAGGAGAATTAAATATATGGAGACTAGAATGATTGGAGATGATGAAGAATGTTCATAATCAAATTCAGAGGCAGATGAAACACATAATTCTAATGAAAGATATTTGTAAATGCAACTAATCAAGTTTTTGAAGGAAAGAGGTAATTATAGATTGGGCATATATTGTTATGATCTAATTTAAAAGTTGGGGTTATGATTGATTGGTTAGGAGAGATCGAGTTGTATTTTGAATACAAAAATGTCCAAGGTCCCGATACGACTCATTTTGATGAAAGTACACTAAAAGATAATACTACATTATGGTGGGACATTGCACAAAAAGATGGAGTAAATGGGCAATGAGAGAAGATCAAGGCTTATAAGAAAATGGTGAGTAATTAAGTTCAAATTATTACCTTTGGATTACCACCAACAATTTATGTAGATAAGCATAACATTTGAGACAGACAAAGACATATGTCCAAGAGTATACTAATGAATTATTCAAGTTATCAGTCAAATCAAGGGCTAACGTGACATAATATATGTTAATGGGCTGAAGTATAGATCCAAGATGAGGTGAGTAGCTATTGTTTTCATATCATAAGTGAAGCTTATCATATTGCTTTAAGGGAAGAGGAAAAGATGAATAGGGGAAAACATTAAAATTGCGTAAGGAGAGGAAGAATAAATGTTGTAAAAGACAACCTAACAATAATAAAGACAGTAAAATGACCAACAACTAAATACAATGGTAGATAGAAACACTACTAGAGGTAAAGGTTCCATAAGAGGTTGAGAAAGTAAATTCATTAACATTTGCTAAAATTATGGAGTAGAAGGACACAATGCAATAAAACATCCATAAAATAACAATTATGGAAAAATATATGGGGCTAGGACTTATGTCACGTATGTAGACAATGAATTAGTTGTTGGAGAGAATGCTGAAGAATGGAGAGAATGCTGAAATTATTCATCATGAATAAGGAGAGAATATTATGTTTAGGAGGGCGTTACAATAAGTTCAAGAAGACAAATATTGATGAACATGAACAAAGGATGAGTGTTTTCAAGTCTAAATGTAAGTTTCAAGGTAAATGTTGTGACTTGATCATAGATGATGGAAGTATAAAAAATATAGTTTCCACAAAGATGATTGAAACATTGAAGTTAAAGTGAAATTCCTCATCCTAACATATATTGGTTTTCATGGCTATAGAAGGGTCAAAATGTCATGTGTTGTTAGGAAGACCATTGTTGCTTAAATAAAAAAACATCTATGACAATATGAGGATTGCATATGGTTTTGTGAATGTTATGCAACCAAGTCCCGTAAATAGCATGAAAAGAGAAGAAATAGACAATAAGAGAGAAATCCACGCCTTAACAATGAATAACAGAGATAAATATCAATCCTCTTCGAGGGAGGAACCTCCTTACATAATGTACCGAGTACAAAAGCCAAGATAAGATACTATGATAACTAAAATGAGAATATCTCCTTCCTAAATATAGGAGACAAAGGTGTACAATAACAACTAATAGACCCAAGCCAACATAAATAATATGTAATGCACCACACTATATTAGGTAATGTGCCATCATTAAGGGCTTAATGTGCCCCTCCCCTTCAACAAGTGTTATCATCAATGCTTAAGTAGTTATGGATGTTGTTGTATAAAGGACTCATCTTCCCATGTTTGAATCTTCTACAGGTAAGTTATTCCATTTAATGAGATACTATGGAATTGATCGATTTCGAAGCTATCTAGTTCTTATTTCAGTAATTTCTTCAGGCTCCAAGATGATTTTTCCTTCCTCATCAAGTTCTGGTAATATCGTTTGAACTGGTAGCTTGTCACCGTTTACCTTCTTTAAACAAGAAACATGGAAAACTAGATGGACTCGTGAAGATGCAGGTTGTTCCAATTCGTAGGCCACACTACCAATATTTTGTAACACCTTGTAGGGACCGTAGTATTTAGGTGATAATTTATTATCCCTGTTGGTGTTCTTCAGGGAAATCTGTTTGTATGGTTGTAGTCTTAAAAACACCCAATCCCCCACATTAAAGCTTCCTTCACTGCGGTGTTTATCTTCCTGTTGTTTCATTCGATTTTGTGTTAGATTTAGGTTGTCCTTTAAGAGTTGAAGAACTTGATGTTAGTGATGCTTCATGTGGTCTTCCACTGCTTGAACCTTAGAGAAGTCTCTTAGTGAAGATGTGATTGATTGTGGATGATAACCATAAAGTGCCATAAACGAGGTAATTTTCGATGAGGTATGGAAGGAAGTGTTATATCAATGATTCTGCCAAGGGTGACCACTTGACCCATTGTGTTTTTTTATTAGCTGCAAAACATCGAATATACCCTTCCAAACATTTGTTTACTATCTCTGTTTGTCCATCAGATTGAGGGTGATAAGATGAGCTTCGAGCCAATTGAGTACCCAAATAAGAAAATAATTTGGTTCCAAAAATTTCTAGTGAAAATGGGATCCCTGTCACTTACTATAATATTTGGAGTACTATGTAGTTTTTGTACTGTCTCCATAAAAGAATTGGCGACTGTGCTTGCTTTGAAGGGGTGAGATAGTGCACATAAGTGTGCATATTTAGTAAGTCTAACAACAACCACCATGATGACACTCTTTCCTTTAGACTTTGGTAAACCTGTGATAAAATCCATCGAGACCTATGTCCACCTTTGGATTGGAATGTAAAGTGGTTGTAGGAGACCAGGGGTCTTAATTGTTTCCACTTTAGTTTGTTGTCAAACCAAACATTTCGTCACAAATTTTTGAACATCAGTTTTAAGACCATCCAAAAAAAAATATTTCTTTAACCTGTAGTAGGTTTTTAAGAAACCTGAGTGCCCTCCTACCAGTGAGGAGTGGAATTCAAAAAGTACCTTTTGCTTGAGCTAGGAACTCTTACCAAGATATAAGCGATCCTTGTACCATAACAAGTCATCTTTCCACCTAAATGTATTAGAGGCACTGGGATCTTGTTGCAACTTTTGAAAAAATGTCGATATTTTTTTGTCATTTTTCCATTGGTCCATTCCTTCGGCTATCCAATCTGGTTGGATGATTGAAATATCATAGAGTAATGCTTCAACATACTCATCTTTCCTGGAGAGTGCATTCGTGACAACATTTTGCTTCCCCTTTTTGTAGATGATTTCAAAGCCACATCCCAACATCTTTGACACCCATTTTTGTTGCTCTTCTGAATATAACCTTTGTTCCAAGAAGTATTTAAGGTTATCATGATCAGTTTTAACCTTGAAATGTCTCCCCACAAGGTAGGGGCGCCATTGCTTCAAGGCATGTAGTATTGCCAACATTTCCTTCTCATAAATGGGCTTTTGTAAGTTCTTTCCCTTGATTGGATGACTTGTGAAGGCAAGAGGGTGTCCTTCTTGCATTAGTACAACTCCAATTCCATTTCCTGAAGCATCACATTCCACAATAAAGGTTTTTGTGAAGTTTGGAGTTGTCAAAACATGAGCTTTACACATGGCCTCTTTGAGTTGTTGAAAAGCTTGAGTTTCCTATGGAGTCCAAGAAAATGCATCTTTCTTTAGTAACGCTATTAGAGGAGCTACTATTCTTCCATAGTTCCGAACAAACTTGTGTAGTACCCTGTCAGACCTAAGAATCCTTGAATATTCTTCAGGGTTTTGGGAATCTGCCAGTCCATCATGGATTTTTTTTTAGGGTCTACCTTGACACCTTCATGAGATACAATATGACCCAAATACTCTACCTCCTTTATCCCAAAGAAACATTTTGAGGGTTTTGCATACAGTTCTTTCTCCTTTAATAGTTGTAGTACCATGTCAACATGTTGAACATGTTATTCCCAAGACTTGCTATAGATTAGTATATCATCAAAGATTACCAACACAAATTTTCTAAGGAGAGGATTGAAAATAGAATTCATCAAACCTTGAAATGTGGAAGGCTCATTTGTTAGACCAAATGGCACGACCAAAAATTCATAGTGGTTTTCATGAGTTTTGAATGTTGTTTTGGGGATGTCTTCATCCTTCATTCGAATATGATAATACCTGGAATGAAGATCCAACTTTGTGAAGACAACTGCTCCATGTAATTCGTCTAACAATTGATTAATGATGGGAATGGGAAACTTATATTTAATGGTGATCTTATTGAGCTCTCTATAATCATGACACATATGCCATGATCCATCTGGCTTGGATACCATTACCACTGGTGCAAAGTAAGAACTTTGGCTAGGCCTAATTATGCCAGCCTCTAACATTTCAACAACCATACACTTAATTTCACTCTTTTGGATATAGGGATATCGGTAAGGTCTGATGTTAGGAGGAATACTACCTATAATTAAGTGGATAGCATGATCAAAGTCATGAATAGGTGGAAGACCTTTGAGAATATCTTCAAATACCTCATAATGCTTATTAATGACCCTTTGGAGATCTAGGGAGATAGGGATTTTTGAGGTTTGAACATCTAATGAGCATAATTGTGAAACTACACCTTGATGTCCCATTTTTAACAACTTTGTCATACCATTAGAGCTTATCACCTTGCTTGGTTTTCTTGTGATACGATTTAACTCATATTCTTTTCCTTCCCATGAAAATTTCATGAAAAGTTTTTGAAAATTAAAAGCCACTTTCCCCAATGATTGTAACCATTGGGAACCTAAGACAACATCAACACCACCCATTGAGATAGCAATCATTGGACTATTCAATACATATTCCCCCATAGCCAGATTGATATGATGGCATTTCCCTGAGCAATTTATAGTTCCTCCATCTGCAATCATTACTTGAAACTCTGGTGTTCGATATACAAAGAAATTAATAACTTTGACTAATTTACAGTGAATGAAATTATGTGTACTACAAGAATCAATCAACATTGTTACCTTCTTCTTTTTGATGTATCCTTCTATCTCGAGAGTTCGAGGAGTGCTAATTCTAGCCAATGCATGACAAGATATGGTGGGAGTAATTTCTTCTGAAGTAGCCTCTTCTATTTCTTCTGAAGTCACCTCTTCTTGAGATGCTTCCTCTTGTTTTGGTTCTTCCTCTTCACAATCTATGTAGAATAATTTCTTCTGTTGCACTTATGTCCCTTACTATACTTGCTGTCACAATTAAAGCATAATCATTTTGCTCTCCTTTCATCTAGTTGTCAGGGTGTCAACCTTTGTGGCGGTTTAGAAGAAGGAACATTATTTTCTCTATATGTGTTGGAGAAGGCTTTTCTATTAGTCATCGTCATATTTTTACTTTCAACCTTCCTTGCCATCATGAAATCCTTCTGTAGTGATGATGGTTCAAAGAGATGCACCTTGTGTTGAAGGTTATCTTTCAAGGTTCCAATAAAGAAATCTAACAAATTATCTTCTAAAATATTCTTCACTCTGAGACTTAGCTACTTAAATTGCTTGATGTGCTTTGTAACTGAACCTTTTTACTTGAGATTTACCAACTGACCGAAGAAGGTGTTGCTATTTATATCCCCATAATGTGCAATCAATTCTTTTGTGAATATAGAGCAAGAGATAATAGAGTCATTTTTACGGTCACAAAGCCATTGGTACCATACAAATTGATCAGGTTCTAAATAGAAGGATGCAATAGCTACCTTTTGCATAGTGGGCACCTGGTGTACATCAAAGAATTGCTCCATTTGAAAAATCCACGTCATTGGATCCTTTCCATCAAAATTTCTCATGTCAATTTTGGGGATAAAGTAGTTTATTAAACTTGAATTGAACCCATGATGTTGTAGTGAATCATCAAATTTTGAGGACTCCAACTTCCTACTCTCCAATTGATTTTCAATTTTATCCATACATGACTGGAATAATTCATCTTTTTCCTCCTTATCCTCTTCTTGAGTAGATAAATGAGGAATAAAGTTTTGTTTTATATCCTTCATCAATTCCTTCAAGTCTTAAAGATCTTCTTTTCTAGCCACCCCTTTGAGATCCTCTTTACTAGCCATCTTCTTTTCCAATTTAACTAAGTCATCCATTTTCACATTTCCTTTAATCATATCTTCCAACTTTGACAGTCTAAAAGATATGTCTTCCATTTCATCGTATGTCGAGGATGAATCCTATGTGGGTTTAAGTGGTGTGATTCTTTCCACTTCCTTTTGGTGGCATTTTGAACAATAAATATATATCACACCTTAGGGTTTACCGCAAATAGA
The DNA here is from genome assembly GCA_001517045.1 of Pseudotsuga menziesii. Taxonomy (NCBI): domain Eukaryota; kingdom Viridiplantae; phylum Streptophyta; class Pinopsida; order Pinales; family Pinaceae; genus Pseudotsuga; species Pseudotsuga menziesii. The sequence continues at coordinate 44,584 of LPNX010363453.1, read as the reverse complement.
TCCTTCTACTAAAAAATATTCAAATGTAAAATGACGTACCTTTTTCAAACCCTGATTGGAAGACTGTTTTAGGGACAACTTGTAACTGAGGTACAATTTGAATTTCAACTCCTCTGGGTCTGAAACTTTGGCCTGTGGTACCTTGATCTGTCCTCTTTCCAATGCCATAGGTTTGACCTAATTTGGATGTGCCAACAAAAATTTGTTGCAAATATCCCAAAGCTTCTTATTTTTGGCCTATCCAGAAGAGCGCAGTTGTACTGTATGCCATGTGTCCAATATTTTGTTTCCATAGTTGAAAATTCTACCACATATACCCCGGTCCTTCTTCTTTCAAGCAACTAGTCTCACTCAACTTGGATCTCGGATTCCTCAGAAATGACCTTTTTCCAAAGAACACCTGTTTTAGACTATGTTTAGGACTAGTAAAAAACCCTAGATTCCTTTGCAATTATCTCCGAAACTGTAATGGATCAGGATCTAAATTCTGGACTTGAGATATTTCGGTTTGTTTTAGAAGTGGGTTTTTAACCTCGATCTCTGAATCCTTGTAGAAAAAAAAATTGTAGCGAAAGTGCCAAGATGACTCATTTTGCAGAAGCTAGTCCCGAGGAAAGAGCTCTGATTCAAAATGTTATGCAACCAAGTCCCAGAAATAACATAAAAAGAGAAGAAATAGGAAATAAGAGAGCAATCCACTCCTTAACAATGAATAACAGAGATAAATATCAATCCTGTTCGAGGGAGGAACCTCCTTACACAATGTACTGAGTACACAAGACAATATAAGATACTATGATAACTAAAATGAGAATATCTCCTTCCTATATATAGGAGACAAAGGTCTACAATAAAAACTAATAGACCGAAGCTGACATAAATAATATGTAATGCACCACATATAGGGAGTAATGCGCCAAAATGTAGCCTCTCCTATTTCTTCTGAGAGAGAGAGACCCAACATTTAAATATATGAATAGAAAGCCTCTTCGAGGGGGAAACATCCTTTTATAATGTATCAAATTTAGAATAAAAGATAAGATTATCTCTAAAACTATGTCTCCTTGGTACATATATAGGAGATAAAGGGCACAATTACAATTAAGGTCCTAACCCACAATTAAAGACAATTTTACTAATATAATAATAGAAATGTAATGTCATAACATATTGCTCAGTAACTTGATCTATGTGTTAAGGATTATTGTTTCAAGTTCTAGTGTCATTTTCCTTTCTTCATCAATCTTCAGTAAAATAGTATGGACTGAGATATTGTCACCAATTACCTCTTTTGGGAAAGAAACATGGAAGACTAGATGTACACATGAAGATGGAGGCAACTCCAATTTGTAAGCCATACTTTCTATCCTCTGCAACACCTTATAGTGACCACATTACTTGGGTGTTAATTTATTTTCCTTCTTTTGTTTCTTGAGGGGCATTTGTTTACATTGGTGTAGGCACAAAAATACCCAATACCCTACTTCATTTTTTATTTCACTACGATGTTGATTTGCTTATTGTTTCATCCTAATTTGTGCTATAGCTAAGTTGATTTTCAATGGTTGGAGAACTTCTTGTTGGTGATCTATCTAATCCTCCATTGCTTGAACCTTAGCTTTATCTTTCAAAATGGTGTGATGGATGGAAGATGATAGCCATAAAGTGCCATAAATGGTGAAATATTTTTTGAATTATGGAAATATTTATTGTATGGCCATTCTGCTAAGAGAAACCACTTGATACATTGTGTTTGTTTATTGGATGCAAAGCAATGAAGATACAGTGCTAAGCATTTATTCACAATCTCAGTTTTCTCATCAAATTGAGGAGGTAAGAGGAACTATGACCCAATTGAGTGTGCAAACAAGAAAATATTTCCCTCCAAAAATTACTAGTGAAAACTGGATCTCTATCACTTACAATAATCATGGGGATTCCATGTAGCTTCTAAATTGTTTCTTTAAATACTGCAACTATTATACTTTCTCTAAACAGAAGAGAAACATACACCAACATAAGGTCTAGAAGCTTCAATAGTCTTAGTATCCCACCGAGGTAAACAGGTCGTCGAAGAATTGGGATGGTTAGTTTCAGGAAGTCGGGCAGTGTGTCAACAACTTCAGTTGATGTGGATTGACTACAAGTTGATTCATGAGAAAAGGTCAAAAGGTTGGGAAAGACTTCAAAGGAGGGTACAATCAACCCAAATTCTTTAGTAATATCAAGGGGCTCACTATGCCATAAACCAACGGAAGATTTTAGTAACTGAATACTTGAATTCTTCTCATCAAAAATCACAATCCTACTCAAAATAATACGTTGTTTAACACGGTCAAATAGTTGATAGGATTTTGCTTCATCAAAATATCCCATCATGATGCAAGCATAATATTTTGCATGCAATTTCTTCCTGCATTTATCACCGATATGTTCCCAAGTGAAACATCCAAAGGTTTTGAGGTGTTTGACAAAAGGTTTACTTCCCCCACACTTCCCCACCACTTCTTGAATGGAGTCATGTCGTTAATGGTTCTAGTTAGAACATTTTCAGAAGATAATTTAAGTGGTAAACAACTTTTGGCCAAAATTTAGTCGATAGGTCTTTGTCCTGTAGTAGACATTGAGCCATTTCCACCAAAGTCTTATTCTTCCTCTTCGCTAGTCCATTATGCTAAGGGATGTGAGGGATATATCACTACCAAGAGATGCCATTTTGTAGCAAATATTTCGACTCACATATTCTCCACCATTGCCTGATCTAAAACATTGAATAGGTGGACCAAATTGCTTCTCAACCAATGTTCTAAATTCCTTGAAAATTTCAAAGACATGAATTTTATTTTCCAAGAAATATACACATGTAAACCTGGACAAATCATCAATGAAGGTTAAAATATACTTCACACTTGGTAATGAATGTTTATTCATGCAATAAAGATCACTATGAATGAGCTCCAGTCAATCCTATCTTCGCCATGATTTTTCCAAATCAAAGGGTGCTTGATGATGCTTTCCAAACACATATCCTGTACAAACTCCATTATGTGGAACAATCTTTGGTAAACTTGTAACCATATTCTATGTTACCATCATCTTTAAACCCTAAAAATTCAGATGTTTGAGTCATTCATGCCAAATTCAATTGTGGTCATCGATCTAAGCAATAAGTGCAATTGGTCCAAATCACGCTCGTGAGAGTAAAAAATATTGTATAGTCCATCTTTGGGATCCACATAATCTGCAACAACAAACAACCCCATTTCTTCAAGTCCTTTGCAACAAATCGATCTGAACAAAACTTAACAGTCTTACCAATCTAGGTAAGTTGGGATAACAACAACAAATTTACGCTCATTCTAGGCACACGATAGACATTAAAAATTATTCCATGTCGACATTAGGCATCTTTTCTTTCAGCAACCATGAGGGCATAATCCTTAGCTACATAATTTTTCTATTATGAAGCTCCACTTAAGGAAGAGAAAAAAGAAGCTCCACATAAGGAAGAGAATAGAGAAGAATCCTTAGCCATATGATGAGTACAACCAGAATCGACTATCACTTGGTCGAGTGGCATGGGATTGTAATGCATGGGAAGTGTAGATAGAAAAGGTAAAATGATCTACGGATGAACTAGTTGATCGAACAACTGCCAGGTCTCCTTCGAGACGCTTGACTTTCTTCCAGATCTTTACTCTTCTTCCAATAGGTTTTCTCCACGTCCTTTCTTGCCATAGTAATGAATGCTTTTCTTCTTTCAATTCTTCTTGGTCAATGCTGACTCATTACTCTTTTCTTTTGTAGTCTAGTTGATACACTCCTATCATTTATTCAGGGTGTTTGGTCGACCTTGTTCTTTGTAATTTCACTTGACCTTACCTTTGAGCAAGTGAACCTCGTGTTTGATACCAAACTTCCCTTCATAAAGCAACTTTTGTTGATCCTTGATCAATAAATCACAACAAGTATTAGAGGAAAAATTCTTACTGCTTTCCTTGCATGGAATCCAATTGGTGCAAAATGAGGAACTTAAAACATCATAAGGTGTCTTAAGATCTGCATCACCTGAATTTCATCAACCTTATCAAACAACGACTTCAATTTTTTCCAAACATCACGAGGACAGTTGATCCCACTTGCATGAAGGTGAATCTCCCTCAAAATGTAGTTCATGATGATCCCAACAACATCATCCTTCTTTCCATCGATGAAAAACTTAGCCTAGTCATCCTTCTTTCTATCGATGAAAAACTTAGCGTGGTCATCCTTAGGATCTAGAATATCAGTCTTGATATATTTCTAGAGTCCCTTACTCTTCAACAATGTTTCCATGTCTAGTGCCCGGATTTCATAGTTATGGACATTCAAAATAATAGACTCTTATCTTGGAAGCCATCCGTCTGATATATTACAAATCTGATCCAAGTTCCAAAGTTTTCAATCGACAAATCTTCAATCTAGAGTCAATCAACCTTTAGGTCCAACTCAACAAGATTTGTGGATAACAAGCTAGGTCAAAACAATTAGCTCTGATACCATGTTGGGAAACACCCTAAGAAACTTTTGATAGATGATGGAAGAATAACAAAAATGATATAACATATATTCCATGAACATAGGTGTTGTCGACATTCATTGTTTACAACACTCAAGCAAATCACATTATGGTCAGAACATCACAATTCATGTTGTTACCCTTCTTTCAAATACAATCCATATGATCGTCCTTTTATAGTTTCTAAATCTAACCAACTTCCTTGAATTGAGGGAGATCCGATACACCATAATAATTGTTGGTGATTCTAATCGATTCCTGGAAATCCACGTCATTTTATTGGCTAGTTGATTGTTTTAGTTGACCCGACCATCTAGTTGATTGCCCCGTTGGGGGCATAGTTGACTATTGATTTTGACTGATTGTCTCCAAAAGATCCAAAGGTGTCTTGAACCTACATAACCTTTGGTTCCAACATTGAGCGTCTCTCCCTTATTCTATTGGCAAACCAAACATTTTGCCACAAAATTTTGGACATCAACTTTAAGACCTTCCTGAAAAAAATCCTTCATGATCCCATGGTAAGTTTTCAAGAACCCTAAATTTCCTCCTATAGGAGAAGTGTGCGATTCTAAAAGGACCTTCTATTTGAGTTGGGGATTCTTACATAAGTATAGGCAATCTTGGTACCATAATGAATCATTATTTCACTAAAAACATATAATGCAGTAGGGTCTAGTTGTAGTTGTTTAATTATAGTGTATGACTTCTAATATCACTTCCATTCAATCCTTGCTTCTTCCCCTAAATCAGATTATGGAATGGAAATAACACAAAAAATATATAATACAGTAGAGTCTTGTTGTAGTTGTTTAATTATAGTGTATGACTTCTAATATTACTTCCATTCAATCCTTGCTTCTTGCCCTGAATTAGATTGTGGAATGGAAATAACACAAAGTAAGCCCTTTGTATCTTCTTCTTTCCTTGAAAGTGCATCTTCCACCACATTTTGTTTTCCTCTTTTCTAGATAATTTCAAATTCATAATCTAAAATCTTTGTAACCCCTTTTTGTTTCTCTTCAGAAGATAATCTTTCTTCCAAGAAGTACTCAATATTATCATGATATATTCTTACTTCGTAGTGTCTTCCAATTAGGTAAGGTCTCCATTTCTTAAAGTTTTATTTATATTTATTATTATTATTTATTTTTAGATGGAACATGTCTTGGAAAACCCTAAGGTACTTCCCCTCATTTTGAGGATGGTACCCGAGGTAAATTGTCGACCCTGATTATAGGGCCTAACCCGATGGGTACATCGAGCAAGGCCCTTACATAACCATCTGGTGGTTTGACCTCGAGACCTTCTTCTTATGAATACAAGAGTCTCAACCACTCGAGCTAACCCATCAGGATAAGGGCTCCATTTCTTAATTGCATACAATATGGCCAAAATTTCCTTTTCATAAATTGGTTTGAGTAATTTTTTTCCTTTAAGTTGGAAACTTTCAAATGCAACGAGCTTTCCTTCTTACATTGAAACTACACTAATTGCATGCTTTGAGGCATCACATTGCATAATAAAGGTTTTTGTGAAGTCAGGTATGCCTAATACAACAGTTGTACACTTAGCCTATTTAATTTTTTGAAAAGGTTTGGTTGCTTTTTGAATCCATCAAAAGGTCTCCTTTTCCAATAACACCATTAGAGGTATTGTTATTTGATCATAATTCTTAATGAACTTATGGTAATAGCCTGTTAATCCTAATAATCCTATAAGATTCTTCAAGGTTTTGGGAACTGTCGATTCTATCATAGCTTTAATTTTGTTAGATCCCACTTTGACACCTTCATGAGATACAATATGACCCAAATATTCCACTTCTTGAACCACATAGGCACACCGATGCGTTTTCCACTTAGGTATTTGAGCAGAGGGAGGAAGCAGTGGAAGAAGATCAAATAGAATCGTTTTAGAAGGCTTGGCATATAATTGTTGTTCCTTCAATAGATTAAGACCATGTAAACATGTTATACATGCTCTTCCCAATGTTTCTTATAGATTAGTATGTCATCAAAAAATACTAAAACAAATTTGCCAAGGAAGGATTTAAAAATATAATTAACCAAGCTTTGGAATGTGGAGGGCGCATTGGTGATCCAGGAGGATCTCTCAAATGATTGAAAATCAAAGTCTTGAAATGTTGAATAGAAAGATACAACCGCATAGAGCTTACCGATATCTTTTCAACAACTATCATTTCATCAAAAATGGACTTCAGAAGTGGAAGTTATAGACAAGATACGTTGGCAATGACATATGCCTATTGCCAGCTTTCTACTTCTGACATCAAGATCAAAAAGTCGGGAGGATCATTGGTAATATTGTTAGGCTAGTGCGGACTTCTGATGTTAGGGTCAGAAAGTAAAAAAAGATGTCGTTATTGTTATTTGGGTAGTGTTGATTGTCGACTTCTGACATTGGAATCAACAAAGCTGAAAAAAACGGTAGTGTATTTAAATTAATAGTCCATCAAAACTGACAACCACGAGTTTTATCCAGAGATCAACGACCATGGAGTTTTATCTTAGGATCTCTGATATGATCCACAATTCTTGCTTCTATGTCAATGCCTTCGATTTTGGCTTTATCATGAAAGATAATTTTAGCTAGAGATAAGATTTCGTATATGATTGAGCACGTTATCTATGGATCCAAAAACAACCCATGTTTTGCAATTTAAACACAATGGGAATGGACAACATGTGACAAGGAGGTTTGGACTGATAGAATATAACTGATTGAATCAGATTGATAGAATTAGGTTGATAGAATCAGATTGAACAATTTCCATAGAACTGAAGGAACGACACGGTTATGAGGTGGATCTGTACAATGCAGGAGGCATAGTTTCTCATACCATGTATCGAAGTAGGTCTTTGACAAAGTGTAAAATCACATTGGAGTAGTTTGTTTTTGTAGAAGACATATAAAATGCAGAGATGTTTCCAGAAGTGATGTAATTTTGTAGCATTTGAAGAATTAATAGAAATGGTCTCATTGGAAGTGGACCTAGAGACATAAGCCAACATAGCCAAACTTTGTTATCAAGTTACAATCTTGAAATTGTGGTTTGCATCTCTATGATTTGCATTCTTTTTGCTTATGTGCTCTTATTAGAGTTGCCATTTTAAAATCTTTCTCAAAGAGTTAACTGTTGAGACATTCACACATAGTTTATGGTTAATAAAGATCTTGTAAAATTTAGATTAAGTTAGTATCGGAGCTTAATTAACCAAAGTGTTTTGAGTATGAATGCTTACTAGGGCCAAGATTAAATTAGGTGAAGGAGAACTTGTGCCTTTTAATCCAGAGATTGGACGTACAAATCGAAGAAAGGAAATGGCAGATGATGATGCTTGTTCAGAGCACTAAAGGCCTTCCACAATGCATTCTACAAAATGTCAGATATGGTAGACAAGTTGTTTGCATATTACTAAGAGAGATTGGAAAAGAAGGAAAAGAAGAAGGTAAAAACATAAGACAATGCTTTAGTAAATGGAGGAAGCTCTCCTGAAGCTTCATCTCCATCTCCAAGTTCAAGTTCTTAATCTTCCTCTCATTCTCATCATTCTAATGATCAAAAGAGAGATGATGTTAAAAAGCTTGACGCAAAATTTATTTTACTTATGTTTAATGGCGAACTTAGTGCCGAGAATTTAGATAACTAGATTAGACAAATTGAAGTCTATTGCAGAATCTAGAAACTTGCAAGTGATGAAGCAAAGATCCAGTTGCCTCCCCTCAAAATTGGAGGCACTGGTCTCATATGGTGGGAGAGCAAAACTCAAGAGGATCTTATTACTAAAGGCAAAGTCATTTCCCCCTGATATGAGTTTATTTCATCTTTGAAAAATCAGTTCTATCCGTTGGGTTATATGCACCAGGCTATGATGTAATTGTAGAATTTCAGACAAGGCAAGGGACAAAATGCGCAACAATACATATACACCAAGGAGACCTTGTTTTAGAGATCATGTCATCTTGTTGTGTACATTTGATACATTGTAAAAGGAGGTTTCCCTCTCAAAAATGATTCTCATTCATCTATTTATTTCTCCCTCAAGGCATTGGGTTACTCTCTCTCTAATTTTATGTTATTTTGAGAATTTGGTGTATAACATTCAGTGTCAGATCCATTTTCAGTATAACGTTTTGGGTGGTATGTTTGGGATAGAATTTTTTGAGGCATTTCAGGACACATAGCTAGGTAAAATGAGTTTATTAATGTCCAATAAATGACCATAAAAGTAGGTCAATGGGACTAAAATATATTTCCAATAAAAGTAGAATGTGAAATTGTAAGAGCTAAAGCAACAAAAAACAATAGAAACAAAGAAGAATCTAAATCATTATTGCTAAAGTACCCTTTCTAATGTTGCCTCAAATTGTCCTCCATCAAAATAAAGGGCCCAACACTAGTACTCATTTCAAGAAAAGGAAGCAAAAGAAAAAGTACTGCATAGATAAGTCTAAAACTAAATTGAGTTAATCACTAGGGATAGTCTACATCAAAATAGATATAACAATATCATGGTTGAACTAATACAAAGTCAGAGTGAGAGTCCAAGACTAGAAAGATCTTGACGATGATGAGGAGAGAGAGAGAGTCAAAGAGAGAGTTGAGGGTGAGGTCAATATCTTCTTGGCCTAAGGAATGAGGGGAAGGGGGGCAATTGAGGTACCGACTCACTATTGTAGCATTCTGTCTCCATGACGGGATGCAACTATATGATCTTGGGGCAAACATATGTGCGAGGAAGCCCTATTCTCCTACCATCCAAGGTAGCAGGAAAGAAGCTCCAGATAGAACTTTGGTTGCTCAGTTGTGGTTGGGTGGTAGTCCGATGAGCACGATGCACATTACTTTGGATCTGTCATGCAATAGTCCATTTGTCACCACGATGTTATATGGTCTAAGGCCTAGTCTGACACCTTTATACCAACCTCAAGCATATCGAGTGACCTCCCCGAGGGAAGGATTAAGGGGAGGCTCAAGGTCTCACATTATACTGTCTAAAGTAATACGAGACTCTACCTACTTGTTGTTGCTCCAATTTGACGAGGCAAGATGAATGTCCCCTTTGACATGTTTATTCAGATTAAATGGAACCTGCGATACATCATTCTAATACAACTTTTTGGGCTTTCGATGCAAGGGTCGTCATCAAGGATCGCTAACTGCGAGAAAATATGAGGTGAAGACTTGATTAAAAAACAAGGAAGAAGGGCAAAAATCCAAGAAACATGAACTCCACTTTTATTGTACTCATCCCAAAAGTGGATCATCCATAGAAATTTGGGAATTTAGATCAATTTCTTTGTGTAATATGATTTATAAAAGTGTCCAAAATTATTGCAATGAGATTCAAGGGTTATCTCAGATGAACAACTAGGTTTTCTTCACAATATGCATATTCACAAGGCATTTGGTTCAACCCAGGAGGGGTTACATAGCATTAAATATCGAAATCAAACAACTTTTGTTCTATATATCAATCTATTAAAAGCTTATGATATAACCTCACGGACTTTCCTCCAACTATTACTCCTACATAGTGGGTTCTCATACAAGGTTGTGAAGTGGATTATGCCAATGTGTATTAAGCACTAATTTGGTGATGGTAAACAGTTCGACATCCATGATTTTTAGCCCATTGAGAGTCCTCCGTCAGGGGTGCTCACTGTCCCCATACCTTTTTTTACTTGTTGTAGAAGGGTTAAGCATATTATTAAAAGAGGCTAATGATAACAATCAAATACAGGGGGTTCTAGTCAGTAAGACTGACCATTTCCCACTTAATATTTATAGATGAAGGGGAACTAGAGGGAACTTTAGATTTTATTAATCTATTTTGTGCAGGCTCGAGAATGGAGGTAAATTATCAAAAATCTTCCTTGTTTTTTCATAATATTGAGAGAGGTCTCCTAATATATTAAATACCTTTTGTCCCTTTCAACAAGAGGGCTCTTACCAAGGGTTTCAAGTATCTAGGTTTCTTTATTAGCATGACAATTACATTAAGCAAGACTAGGTATAGCTAATTCGAAAAATTGAATCCAAAATCAATTTCAATTTTTGGTGTAACCATTGGCTATCCAGCGAAGGTCGACTCGTTCTCATTAACATGATGTTAGAATCTATTCCTGTATATTGGCTTCTAATAGCACACATTCATAAGGGAGTCTTGGACAAGATCCAAAAAATCTGTTGCAACTTTCTTTAGTGAGGCAACAATTTATTTAAGGGTTTGCATATGGTCAATTGGAAGAAAATTACAAAGCCCAAAAAGCTCGATGGATGGGGACTCAGGGACGACATGCTATTTTCGAAGGCGCTTGCAGCTCATTCTCTTTGGAAATGCATACAAACTGATAATCTTTGGAGAAAATTGATACTAGATAAATATATTTCCCTAGATACTGTTATAGACTAGCTCAAAGCGTGCCAAAAGAACATTGCTAAAGCTTCCAATCATTGGAAGGAGGCACTTACTCTTGCTTATCCTTTTTTGGGCAAGTTCATGGCGTGGAGAGTGGGGAATGACACGCAGGTGCACAAGTGGTGATGGGATAGTGGGTTTTAACTAAAAAGTCTTTCTCCGTGTTGAACTTGCGCAATTCCTTCAACAATCTGGAAGAGCACATTTGGACCAATTAAGCGAGCCACAATGAACCTCGCTCTGGAATCAAGGATGGCACTTAGCGGAACAATTAAATATTCTAAGAGTTCGGGTAGAAGAATGGAAAATTTTCATATCTAAATTGAAGCTAGCTCACATAAGGTTGACAGACAGAGAGACAGACAGAGAGGATGAGATAGTGTGGGTATACAATGACTTAGGGTGCACCCTATTTGGCAAAGCTTGGTTATCTCTTTGAGATCTCTATTGAGGAGAAAAGCATGTAAAAGTGGCGGGTCAAATTTTGGTAAATAAATGTCCCCTTGAAAAGTCTTTTATTATTATGGTTGGTGTAACACAATAAAGTGTTAACATGGGACTCCTTGCAGTGTAGAAACTTTCAAGGGCCTAATATCTTCCACCTTTGGCGAAAATATGAAGAATCTACTCAACATTTGTTCCTCACCTATGACTATACCAAAGAGGTTTGCGCCAAATTTGCCAAGGAAGGATTTAAAAATATAATTAACTAAAGGTTTGGAGAGTTGTTCCTCCTATAGTCTCTTAGAGTATTTGTCTTACCAGGAACTTAGTTCTATACAAGGACAAATTAATTCCTCCCTTGATTACCGCTAGTCTTGCTAAATCCTGAATTGAGGAATCATGGGTGTCCACAAAGGCTCAAAGAGAGGTTAGGCCTATGATTTTAGAGAAATACAAGCCTTGGGATTTCTTTGACGGGGCAAGCCAAGATAATAACAATAAAAGTAGTATTGGATTTATCCTAAAAGTATCAAATATAATTTTTTATCAGTTCAAAGCTCATATAATTTTTTATCAGTTCAAAGCTCATGTTGGAGTGGAACAAACAACAAAGGTGAGCTCGTGGCTCTTTTCTACCTTCTAAAATGGGCGTTTTGCTTGGGAGTGAGATCTATAGATTTATATGGTTACTATTCTCTGGTTATCCAACATGTACAAGGAAGAGTCAGGATTTCGAATTGGTCACTCTTTCCTTTGGCGCAGAAGATCCACGATATTCTACCCATTTTTTATCAGGTTTGTGCTCATCATAGTTTTCAAGAACTTAAAGAAGGGGCTGATATAATATCCAAACAAAGTCTCAAAATTCAAGCTGGAACGGTTGGTGTTGTAGTTGTGTGAGGCATCCTCACACCAAATCGACCTAGAGAAAATAACAATAAATAAATATTATTACGCTACTAATATAAGTCGGCCTAGGAAGATTAGCAAGTCGACCCCACAATGTAAAAGTCAACCACATATTAATATAAATAAGAGTGACACCCTCCTCATTTGAACACACTCAAGCAAGTTTGCTCCACAAGAAGGAAGGACACATCATCAAGAAGAAGATTGTTTTCCGGGGTTGTTATCTTTGGGGTTATTCTTCTATGTCATTACTCTTGTATCTGGATGCACTGTGTATCTTGAACTGAATCTCTATATAAGAAAGGTTGTTGGGTTTTCTTCCCTTGTGTAGAAGAGTTTCCCAGGATAAACTCTATGTGTCTTTGTGTTTCTATGCATGGTTATTCTTTCAATGATCCTATTTTTGTTTCCGCTGCAAATACTTGAAATTATGCTGCTATTATTAAAATCTGACATGGTATTAGAGCAGTGTTGAATAGATGCCATTACCGAAAACTAGGGCATCCAAGTTTGGACCTTTCTCTCCATAGATTGACTTGGAAAGAGCATTTGTGAAACTCGCCCTAGAAGGGCGCACCTTTCTATGGAGGCAAAATCCATTTTGGTAAATTTTCAATTTTTGACCTAATTTTTGTCAGGATCAAGAACTAGGGCTTCCTACATCAACCCTTTCTTACTACTGATTGGGTTTGACCTTATCTTTCTCTAACTCGCCCTAGGAGGGCGCAACTGTTTGTGGAAGCAGATTTCAAATCTGAGAATTTTCATTTTGACCTATTCTCTACTGCAACCAAGATAGGTCTTCTAGTTTTAAGCTGTTTTGTCCATATAATTAACTAGAAAACAATGTTTTGAAAATCCCCTAAGAAGGGCGCATCTTTCCTTAGGATCATATTTCTTATTTGCCAAACTTCAATTTTGACCTAGCTCTTGCTAGGGTTTCTAAATCAGATCTAAGATCTCAACTTGCAGTGATAATGAATAGTATGAAAGTGGAAGATAGACTTGATGGGGCTTCCAACTTCAACTCATGGAAATCTAGGGTACTCATCATCTTGGAGGATAATGATCTTCTGTAATATCCCAAATCCCGATATTTTCTATTTCTAAACAATTATGCGGATACAACTGGGCTTACAAACTGCCAGGCAAAAATCCCTATTTTATAGGAAAAATTAGGGTTAGGGTTTGTGAGATAGAATACACACTTACCACTGATAACGAGCTGGATTGCTTCAGATAAAGTCTGCAAGCACTGAGAACTGGATCGGAGAGGAACTAATCTCTCCTGCCTCCAGTGAATGCCCCAGAAGCAATACGCCCAACCAGAGAAAAAGGTGATGCCCTCAAGGAAGGAGCTGTCCGATGGATCCGCCGATTTGCAGGGCTGATAGCCTTGCTGTGCCGGAGAGATTGGCTGGAATATACTGCAGTTCTGAACCCTCTAAGTAGGATAGCGTCTTGGTTCTCTGAGGCAGCTGCTCATGCCCCTGGTGATCTGGAAATGCTGATAACTCCTTCGGATGAGCTCAGATGGAGCTGATAATCGCAGAGTGTCGGAGTATGTAGCTAGTGATAAGACTGGTGCTTGAGTTTCTGAAGGAAACTGAGAGCTAGAAGCCCTACAGCTGATTAGGGCTTTCTGGCTGAAAACCCCCTCTTACGGCTGCACCGTGCCACTGCAACAATCTATACCCTGTGCTATATAACTGATGAATGAACTGAAGAACAAGTGGTGAACCAGTATGGCTTACCCGTAATAAGACTAGGACAGATGTTTCACTGCCGAAATCCTGTTAGCTGAAGACTCCGTCTCCAACCCCAACTACTGTGCTGCTATCCAAGTGCTCCCAAAATAATAATAATCATAAGTGAGGTCTCCTCTTGCTTTACCATCTATTTATAAAGTTCAACTGCGCAAAACCTAATCTTTGACCTAATTAGATCACTTTATCTTCTAATTTGCCGTTGACTTGCATGCATGCGGATGGAGACCTAAAAGAGCATGGTCATGCATGGAGCATGGTCATGCATGAAGGTGGCCTTTGGCCCAGGTGGTCCTTCTTGACCCAGTGAGGATGCCCTAGATCTTCTATGGATGGCATCAGTCCTGATCTGATTCCCTAGCTATCAGTAACCACTCGAACCCACAGGAATCACATAGGTTAGTGGTATGGGCCTCAAGGCCTAAAAGGAATAGGACATTACATCTTCTGAAATTTATGAATGAAAAAGTATCAGAACCAAAAGAAGAAGAAGATGAGTCTAAATGGAAGAAAAATTATGCAAAGACAAGAAGGATTCTGATAGATTCTGTAAAAGATCACTTGATACCTCAAATCTCCAAAAGAAGATGACCAAGAAAATGTTTGATGCTTTGAAAGAGTTATGTGACAACACCAATATTAAAAGAGCACTTGCCTTAAGACAACAACTATCCAATGTCAAGATGATTAGAGCAAACTCATTTGCATCTTACTTTCTAAAGATTTTTGAGTTGAAAGATCAGTTGGGCACCATTGGGGAGAAAATTGAAGACACAGATCGTCATGATGACCCTCAACAATCTTCCCCATTCTTGGGAACCATTCATTCAAAGTATTAGTGGGGGATCCACGTTTCCCAAATTTGATAAATTATGGGAAAATTGTACTCAGGAAGAGACTAGACTTGCAACTAGAGACAATAGGCATGGTTCTCAACATGAAGAAAGCCAAGCCCTTGCAACACATGCTATAAGAGGAAGAAGAAAGGGAAGGAAGAATCAAGGCATAAAAGATAAAGATGAAAGATTGGGTGCATTTCCAAAACAAAAGAAGAAGGATATTTCACATATTTAGTGCTACGGGTGTGAAAAATTCAGCCACATTGCTAGAAAATGTCCCTTGAAGAGAAAACAACATATCTCAACCATTGATGTTGATGAAGAGACTCCACATAAGAAGTCAAGAAATGCAGATAATGATAAAGTAGAGTTCTTCTTTTAAAGACCAAGAATCCAAAGAGGCACTTAACAAACTCCAGGGGAAAATGATTAAGGCTCCTAGATAAAATAATGGGCTCGGACTTTTGTGATTTCTGCAAGGAGGTAGAGATCAAGAGGGAGTCGACAAAACAATAAAAGATAAGTATTTGTATTTGGATTATCAATTGTCATTATCTCTTCTAAAATTGCTCTTGTAGATCAAATCTAAGTGCTCTGAATAGGGTTAAGGGATACTGTTCATAACATTTATATGCAGATCTGAGAGTTTTGAATAGATTTGTAGGATACTGTTCATAACAATTATATGTAGATCTGCAATTGTTCATGATAGTTATACAATTTCTGTTATGCATGAATGAGATTGGCGAGTAGTAGGATCATGTAGTGCATGTTATGCATTGAGTGTTATATGTTGAGTAAGTAGCTTATAGTGTTGCACAACATCTTGTGAACCCTTTATGGAGCTAGTCCATGATGAAACCTCTTTGCTAACATGCTAGGAGTAGTGCACGCTCTTGATAGTATGTTCCGGTCGAGATGGAAGGAATTCAGATAGTCACCACGTATGTTTGGATATGGAGGGGTGTTGTGCTGAAGGATTGGCTAAGATGCTTACATAACTGTTTGAACTATTGCCATTGCATTGAAATGTCAATATGATTTGATTGAATTTCAAGATTATGCAATGTTGCTATCATTTCACTGAATTTGGCTTGTAGGAAAGACCATATGCTATGGCCTATAAGAGAAGGATGATGAGACTTGTTTTGAAGGACAAGTGATGGATGTGAAGTTAGCCTGGTTGCAGATTCCGTTGATATTTAGTGTTAGAGAGAAGAGCATGATGCTCATAAGCGGGAGGCTTCTAGGAGCATGGCTCTCAGCTCAAGTAGCAGGATGGCTTTCATGTCAGGGAGAGCAACTAAAATGGATGTGATGCTTGAAAAACGAGTTATGATTGTTCAACAGTGACAACATATATATATGAATCTAAATACATTCATTCATATGTGGACACATGACCCACAGGTCCATAAGATCTTATATGGAGATTGACGGTTGAGAGCAAGAGGCTCCAATGAATGTTGGTCTCTCTACTACAAATGTTCATTCTTGCACTAATAATGAGGAGCAGTTGGCTTCCAGTTGGAATCATGGTAGATTCTATAAGTGGTTAGAGCATTACTTGTGGAGTGTTTTTTTTAGACCATGGGAACAACAACGTCCCAAGGGTATATCCAACAGCTCGCAAGCCAGATATACCAGTAACTTGTGACTCAACAGGGGCCGAGATGTCCCGAAGCCCACCAGGGTGAGCCTCTATCCCAGGGGTCGCCTACCCTTCGAGCCTTGTCACAACGGGCCAAATGAACAACCCTACCCCCCGTTGGTTTTGAACCTGTGACCTCCAAGGAGATAACACATGTTCTTAACCATTAGGCCCATTACTTTGTGGAGTGTTAGTATGATCTCTATTTTAGTCCCGGAGGACGAGAGCTACTTAGTTGACTTCTGCGTAGATACAAATCTATTCAGTTAGAGCAGTGGCTCAAGATTTAGCATGTGAAGATAGCCCAAGTTGTTGATGATGATTCCTTGATTGTAATGTTGTATACTAGTGATTTGTTCCTCACCAAGACAAAGAGACTTATTACAGGTGTGGAAAGAGTTAGGCTTTAAGCTCAAGATGAGGATCTTTCCCTGTTATATTTCTGGAGATGAGGTGTGGCAAAGAGCTTATGAGATCTTCCTGAGTTAGGAGAAGTACACAGTTGAGATCCTGAGGAGATTTGGGATGATGGGTTGTGAGTCCATGGCTACATTGACGGTGACTAATTTGAGGAAGCTGAGTAGTACTGTTGCCAATTTAGATTTGGTAGATCCTACCGTGTACAGATAATTGACTGAATTTGGATATACCTGGTTGATACCAAACTAGTATACTTTTGTGAGAAGCTCTATTTATTTTCTCTAGGAGAGCCAATTTTCAGGATGTACTTCAAATTGGCATTTTGGATGACACCTCGTATAGGTTGATGGGATAGACTGTGAGCAACTCTAGAGGGAGTGTATGACGCAGAGTTGCAAAAGGAGTTTCAAAACAATTCTAGAGGGAGTTTGGAGTGATATCTAGTGACATAGAGAGACCAAGAGGCCCATCTCAGTAGACTCATTTGATAAGAGATAACACTAATGGAGGAGCAACAATGTCTAGTAATGCAGCTTGCAATAAGAAGCAGTCCAACTCCTGTATATTCCTACAAATGATTAGATTGTTGACATTCTCACCCAACCTCTTCCCAAGGCGAATTTTGTGTACTTTCGAGATAGGCTTGGAGTGGTGGAGAATGTCTTCCTCATTGAGAGGGAGTCTGCAGCATCAGTGATATATTCTCCTCGAATTGAGAATGGTGGAACTCTCCATGTGAGGGAGGGATCTCTATTGTGGACATATCAACGGACTGACATGTTGTGCATGGGATGACTCCTCGCTGAGTTGAGTTACAATGAGATGCATGGACACACTCCTTGCTTAGTTGAGTTACCATGTGATATCATGTTGACTCCCCGATAGACCAAGTTGAGTTGTTCACTCCTCGATGGACTGAGTTGAGTTGTTACATGTTGACTCTCGTATGGACTGAGTTGAGTTGTTGACTCCTCGATGGACTAAGTTGAGTTGTTACATGTTGACTACTCAATGGACTGGGTTGAGTTGTTACATGTTGACTCCTCGATCGACTGGGTTGAGTTGTTGCATGTTAACTCCCCAATGGATTGGGTCAAGTTGTTGACTCCTCGATGTACTAAGTTGAGTTGATGACACTTCTTGATGACTGAGTTGTGTCAGAAGACCTTTCTTATGATGCTGAGATGTTCAAGACAGTTCTAATGCTTAGATGATATCCAGATCTGCTCTACCATGATGATGCCTCCTTAGCTAAGAGGGAGTGTTGGTGTTGTAGTTGAGTGAGACATCCTCCCACCAAGTTGGCCCAGAGAAAATAACAATAAATGTAGTATTGGATTTGTCCTAAAAGTATCAAATATAAATTTTTATCAGTTCAAAGCTCATGTTGGAGTTGGCACAAACAACAGAGGTGAACTCCTAGTTCTTTTCTACCTTCTAAAATGGGCATTTCGTTTGGGAGTGAGATCTATAAATTTATATGGAGACTCTTCTCTAGTTATTCAACATGTACAAGGCAGGGTCAGGATTTTGAATTGGTCACTCTTTCCTTTGGCTCAGAAGATCCACGATATTCTACCCCTTTTTGATCAAGTTTGTGCTCATCATATTTTTCAGGAACTTAATGAAGAGGCTGATATTCTATCCAAACAAAGTCTCAAAATTCAAGTTGAAACTGTTGGTGTTGTAGCTGCGTGAGGCATCCTCACATCAAGTCGGCCCAGAGAAAATAACAATAAATAAATATTATTCCACTACTAAGATAAGTTGGCCTAGGAAGATTAGCAAGTCAACCCCACAGTGTAAAAGTCAGCCACAGATCAAAATAAATAAGAGTGACACCCTCCTCATTTGAACACACTCAAGCAAGTTTGCTCCACAAGAAGGAAAGACGCAGCATCAAGAAGAAGATTGTTTTCCGGGGTTATCTTTCGGGTTATTCTTCTATGTGATTACTCTTGTATCTAGATGTACTCTGTATCTTGAACTGAATCTCTATATAAGAAAGGTTGTCGGTTTTTTTTCCGTGTAGAAGGGTTTCCCAAGATAAAATCTTTGTGTCTTTGTGTTTCTGTGCATGGTCATTCTTTCAATGATCCTATTTTTGTTTCCGCTGCAAATAGTTGAAATTTTACTGCTATTATTAAAATCTAACAGGAAGTCATGTCCTAGTTCACAATGTAAATGAGTCGGTACATGAGGAACCTATGTGATTTCTAAGTCCATTTTGTTTCGGATGATCTGGTGGATAGTTTCTTTTATTGGTGGTTTTGGAGGCCTTAAATTCTGGACAATCTTTTGTAAAGGGACTGATTTTGTATTAGTTAATTTGGAGATCTGTTATTTGGTAGCCCCAATCCACGAGGTGTTTTTGTCATTGCTGTTTTATGGATAGATACCATATGTAGTCTTTGGTAGCTATAGGCCATGCTTTTGCTGGGCATGAAGAGAACCACCTCTTAACATATGTACTCATATTTCTACTTAAAATAAAAGTATGTTTTTTTCTTGGGAAAAGGTGTTGCTCAGTTTCCACTGGCCATCCCTATTTAGGGTATCTTCAAGTTTTTCAATATCCACAGCCTTCATATTTTTACAAGTTGTTTTATATGACTACTATAATGTACAATTCTAGAATTTATTCAGATTGAATGGAACCTGCGATACAGAATTTTAAATTAACGTTTCAGGCTTTAGATGCAAGGCCCATCATCAGTGACCGCTAACTGCGAGAAAAGATGAGGCATAGGGTGTTGGAAAGTATGTCGACAATGGATATAAAAACAAAAATAGGCATTTATAATTATTTTATATCATATCGGTCAAGAGATTTTAATTATAATTAATTTCCTTCCAAATAACAAAGGAACTTTCGGACTTCGTCTTTTGAACTTTTGAATGACGAGTTTCAAGGTGTTGCTCAGTTTCCACTTTGTCATCTCTATTTAGGGTATCTTCAATTTTTTCAATTTCCACAGCCTTCCTAATTTTACAAGTGGCTTTTTATGACTACTGTCATGTACAATTCTAGAATTTATGAGATAGCCCTCAAATCTCCTTGATGTATGCTGTATATCCCATCAATTAAAAGTTGCTTTTACATATCACTATCATGGATAGGTCTAGAAATACGAAATCAGCCTTGGATTTATTTTTCAGATTTTAATTGATTCTCCAACTTGTTGATGATACATAAAAAAACAGCCCATTCTCTTCTTGATTAGAACTGGTCTTGAAAACATCTTACAAACACTTGAGTGAAATATTGATTCTATCTGTCAAAACCACCATCAACATAGGGAATGGCAATTCTGAGAAAACCAAACTCAATGCCATCAATTCAACTCACGATACTTTATTATCCATAACTTCCAGTATGAAATATACCCTTCATACTTTATAAATATACCGTTGATTTGACCTAACAATTACATACTTTCAGTGAACTTCTGCAGTGCTGAAACGTCCAGCGCATTAAACTCTTTCACAGCAGATAAAACAGCCAATGAAAGCTTTGAAGCAGCCTCTTTAGTTGGTGCCTGACATATTTTCGTCTGTTAGTCATAGCATATATTTGGTTTTGAAAAGCAGACAGGATGTCTCACAGAAAATGCTTTGAATATCCTCTGTTTATAAATACCTCAATATTTAGGGGGAGAACAGGATCATGAAGAGAGAGTCTCAAAAGGAACCAGCCTCCATAACCCGATACTCTAACCTGCTTCAGAAGAATAGGCAGTCATACCTGGCACTATGACAGTAGAAGCAAGAATGTTTCTATAATATAAATGCAATTAAAACAGAAAGAAAAAAGTCATGCTCAAGATTGGCATAGACCCCTCAAAACCACATAAATATGATAACAAAATTATTAACACAGTCAATTCAACCACACTATATTATGAAAGGATGAATACCCCTTCGTAATTGACAGGAGCCTTCTGCAAGTTAGGATCTAAATATGCAACATTTTCCAAATGTTTAAGCACTGCCTCGCCATAATCACGGAATGCTCTGGAAAAGACACATGAGTATCAGTAAATTGCCCCAAAATAGACATGTGCCTTTACTCGATGTACCCCTCTCTCTCCAATCTAGAATGTTAGAAATACTGCAAACGGGAGTCCCTTTGATTATGGTTAAATAATTAAAAAACATGAAAGGATTATGGTTTAAAGTTTCATGCAAAATACAAACTTAATGGTATGAAAACGAAGGTAGCAATAATTTTGTCATAAAGTATTACCCCCCAATAATGTCATCATGATTTTGATCAATTTTAAGTCTCAACTCAACTGCAACTTCTGCTTCCTCCAATCCTTCTATCAATTTGGTAAGAACTGAACTGCCAAGGCCTTCTCCTGCAGCTTTGGATGCAGCCAGTTTATTCAGAAGCTTAACCTGCAGGCATTTTTATAAATTATTTGAATATGGCACATAAGTGCTTTAACCAAAATAATCACTAGAGACTCGTAGAAGTCGAGGTATGCATCTAAAAGCCGATATTTAATCATGTATTTCAACTGTTCCAGACCAAACATTCCTTACCATGAGATAAGCTCCATCATCGAGCCAATGGTTTTCCTTGAGGGCACCATGACCGCTAGTCTCTATAGCTAGATGCGATTCTTCTCCAATTGAGTTCTGTATCCACATTAGCATGTAAAAGTTGGCATTCATTTCAGCAAAAAAGACCATGATATTGAACAGTGAGATCCCAGTTAAAACAGTTTTATTATTATCTCTATTAAATTTTAATAACATTGTGAATGATTTATCAAAAGTAGAACTAGAGTCTATGCAAAAGATAGCAATGAGAAGGCTTAACATATAGTTTAAGATGCAAGATATCAACCGCAAAGAAGTTAAGTATTTTAAACATGGTATTTTTATTACCCAGTAAACAGGTCAGAAGTGAAGTTCTTGAATGGAGTGACTGAACCTAAAGATTGATTTCCCCAGTCACAATCTTAAAATTCTAAAATAATTGCTTCACAATCTTAAAAATTTAAAATAATTGCTTCACTATCATATGTAGGAATAATAAGAAGCCATCTTACTGAAACTTTTGACCAAGAGCAATATAAATACAAAGGATGCTCATTTATTTCAAATATTCTCTTTTCTGTACATGATTTGTGAATTCTATTTGTATAAAACTTAAACATGTAAGCAAACTCCAATGTTACTGATACTTTTCCCCCTCATGATTCATCCACGTGTATACTTCCAGATAAGCAAGGTATCCTTCATGGGTTTCTATTTACAAAGGGTATATGATGGATCTGTATGGAATAAGATCAGGATCATTCACATGCAAGTCAATTAATAATCTCAAGTGTCAATAATAAATCTAAGAAAACATTTGATGTGTCAATAGTAAGATATTCTGCAATCGGTCACCTATCTACTTGAGCATAGTTTCTATGGTCACTTACAGCTTTAAAATTAATACTATTCAAAACCATAGAAAAGCACATCAAGTCTCATACATGAAAATCAATATCCATAGGTTAAATAGGTATATCTTGAGTCCCAATGTTATCAGAAGCGCAAAACTGGCTGCTGGTTTTGACCGGTTCACAAAAAATATGAGAACTAGATGCCAAACTGGAACAAGAGGCAAATTCTGATCTGGACTGGCCCTTTAAAAACTGAAAAAACAAAAAAAATCAAGCCAATAGAAGTATAAAAGGGCGCCCCCTCACAAAACTCAAATCATTATATTTCTAGTCAACTGGTTCTTCAACCTGGTTTTTTAACTGGTTCCAATCTGGTCCGAGTCTAACCCTTGGCTGGTCACAATTCCAACCCAGTTCCTGTTTTGAATCTTGATAACATTCATTTTGACAACAAATTGTGCATTCATGGATAGTTTTCTGAAAATGCATTTGATTACTATTAATGGAACAATATGTATAAAGAATATAAAAAAAATAGGGTGATGGGTAAGCCACTGTCAAGGATCACAAATTGGGACAATAATTATAAAACATATCTTCTAAGCCTAGATATTCAACAAATGCTTACATCACATTAACTCCACTGTAAAGCTGTTATTAAACAGAAACTAGTACTATAAAGTAAAATATATCACCCAGATAAAATATTAAAAATTAGAAATAGACCAGTTAAAATTTATTTTGTTAGTGAAACCTAAAAGTCCATTGGCTTAGGCAATGAGCAATACCATAGCTAAAGATGATAGTATCTCATCATCATTGCATTTTCTGGGCAGTTCATCTGGTAATGAGGGAAAGGGGGACTGTAACCAACCGGTTTGGACAGGTTCACAAAAAAATAAGAGAACTAGATGCCAAACCAGCACCAGAGGTTGATTCTGATCAGGACCGTCCCACAACAAAAAACTGAAAATTTTGAAAAGGATAAGTCCAAAAAGAAAAAATAGGGCCACACAAACCCTGTTTTATATATATATATATATATATTTTGCATATTTTATGTATTTTTACTCGTTCTTCAACCTGGTTTTCTGGCTGGTTCCAATCCAGTCTGGGTCTGACCCTTGGCTGGTCACAGTTCCAATCAAGGTTCCAGTTTTGATAACATTGATGATAGACTTCCCTTTTTTTTAAAAGATCTCAAATCAGGGCAATAAAACATATCCTCTAAAAGCCTAGATATTCAACAAATGATTACATTGCACAAACTCCACTGTAAATTTGTTATTAAACTAGTGCTATAAAGTTAAATATTACCTAAATAGAATATTAAAAATTAGGAATTAGCATCTCCACAACTTGTTGCTTTTTACTTTCTTAGATGGCAAGTGGGATACATGGGAACTTATCCTTGTTAGGCAGGTATTAGGGCTTGTCTCTCTTTCCACGTGGTTAGTTGTGTTATCGATCTCTGCATGCTCAATCTACTCGAAGTCGATGTGGTTGTCCCGAGTCTTAACACCCCCAAAATGAATTATTAGATAAATTAGGACATATTAATAAAGTAGGTATTGTTTAAATTGCGAGAAAGTGAATTAACAAATAAACTTAGTTAAAATTAACTAAACCTGATTAGAAAAAGCTAATATGGATGGAGACCATGTGGCCCTCATGTAAATTTATTTCAAATTAAACGAATTATTGAATATCCTGCATAAATGGGGCATTTGGGGGCTGATCGAGGGGTCCTTTTCTGTTTTGGATGTTCTTTGTTTGAGGGAGGGTTTGAGGAGCTAGATGGAGATGGAGGTTTGGAGGCTGAGGCTAGAATAGGATTCTGATTGTGATGTTTGTGCTGGCTTGATATTACTGAGTGAGGGTTCGGGGGCTCTCAGTCTATGATTGAGAGGTTGGTTGGGAGGAGAGCAGTCCCCTCACATGTGGTTTCCGTGTGTTACTGTTGCTGTTGGTCATCCTACTTCAGTCGTACAACCTGTAAATTCATAATTGTTAGCGAGTTATGTCTCTTATCCTCTTGGTTCTTGATTTGGTTTATTGGGTAACATGTAAATTGGTTATGGTTATAGATATGGTTGAATCTGAAATGATTAACTCGTAAATTCTAATTTTAAATATTATTTATAGTTATTTACATTTGTGTCTAAATTTAGCAATCCTCAGAAAAAAGGAAATTCCTAATCCTAATTTATAAATCTTATAAATAAATTTTATCGCTATAATATTGATGTTGAAGGAGGTTGGTCCTCACAAATGGGCTAGAGAGAAATTTAGTGGGGCTTCACTCAATGCAATTTCCCCCTTTAAGAGTTATACAAGGTGGTTGAGATCCATTGCCACCTTGATGACTTAATCCTATATCTACAAGGGAAAAAAATGGTGATCACAACCATTTTGTCAATTCTAACAAAGTCTGTTATAGCATCCTTATTATTAAACATATGCTCGTTGCATTTTACAACACCTAAAAAAAAGAAATTCTATGGGAAAAAAATAAAAATGCTAGGAATATATATATATATATATATATATATAAGACTTTTAAGTCCAACATGATGGGAATGGGGAGGGTTTCGTTAGGGTGGGCTAGTTGGGGTTTTGATAGGTTGAAAGCCAGCTAGGCTACGTCTAGTCAACATTCTTGGCATGGAGTTGGAGATCCAATTAGTAAACTATTTCGATGATATCTTGTTAGAAGTGGACATTTTCATAGATGACGTGGAACTTGCACAGTCGTACTGTTGATTTCAACACCTTTGGCATTGTGGAACAATCGTGTACTAGCTCTTAGGATTTTGAGGAGGCCCGATCCTCGAGAGTACAACTTGCATTTGGCAGCTCTGTAGGAAATAAAGGGGCGAGATTTGGAAATGACCCAGACTTGGATCTCAAGTGTGTGCAGGCGGATAGCTTTGTCAAGTCACTGTAGACTGAAGTGAGGGTTGGAGACATAGGCATTAAAGATTTCCCTAAAGTGGTGGGAACCTAGAATGGTAAAGAATTGGGGTTAGGTAATGGTTCAGTATTCCCCACAGGTTTCATTCGTAGAAAAATTGAATTACCGGAACTTTGTCGTTTTAGGGATTAGGCAATCGACTCTTCTCCACGAAAGAAGAAAAAATCTGTTCCAAATGGGGGTATTTCCTTAGTTGTGTGCAAGGATATCTCGGTTATGGACATTCCAAACCTTGAAGGATGCCCTTTAGTGGGGGGATTTTGGGGATGTCAAGTTGGCTTGAAGCAGGTGGAGGTTTGGATATCAAAGTGATGGAAACCAGTTATTGGGTATTCTCTAGTGTTAAATTTATTAGCTTGTGGATGGATGGGATTTCACTTTCGATTCGCTGAGGGTGCTCAGAAGATTCTGAACAAGTGTTGGATGTGTGAGAAGAATATCTTGGTATTTAAAAAATTGGCATCCATTATTCAACCCCCGAATGGAATTTATGGCGTCAACCCTAGTTTGGATTAATCTACCATGCTTACCCCTAATGTTTTGGCAACAGAGGGTCTTAAAGTGATAGGTAAATTAGCGGGGAAGTTTGTGGCTGTGGATCTGAGTATTTTCTTTCTCAATGGTGAGTGTATGCTTGAATTCTAGTGGAGATGGTTTTAAGACTATAGCTGTTCGAATCTATGGATCTTGTGGTAGGGGACAACTTTTACTAGTACTAGAAACTAGGGCTTCCAATTTTTTGTTGTTCATTCAACTCGCCCTAGGAGGGGGCACTCATCTATGGAATCAAATTTCTCAAATCTCAAATTTCGATTTTGACCTTGCTCCTGCTAGGGTTCCTAGATCAAGTTTCAGTTCCAACTTGCAGCCACAATGAATAGTGTGAAAGTAGAAGATAGACTTGATGGAGCTTTCAACTTCAATTCTTGGAAGTCTAGGGTTCTTATTATCTTGGAGGAGAATGATCTCCTGAAGTTTGTTAATGAGAAAGTACCAAAACCAAAAGAGTAAGCATAAAAGACTCAACAGAAGAAGAGTGATGCTAAGGCAAGGAGGATTCTGATAGATTCTGTAAAGGATCACTTGATACCTCAGATCTCTCAGAAGAAGACGGCTAAGGAGATGTTTGATGTCTTCAAGAAATTGTTTGAGAATAGCAACATTTGCCTTAAGACAACAACTCAACAATATCAAGATGACAAGAGTAGACTCAATTACATCCTACCTCATGAAGATTTCTGAACTAAGATATCAGTTAAGCACCATTGGGGAAATAATTGAAGACAAAGAACTTGTTATGATAACCCTCATATGTTTTCCCCATTATTGGGAGTCATTCATTCAGAGCATTAGTGGGCAATCCAAACTGCCCAAGTTTGATCGATTATGGCCAGAAAGTACACAAGAAGAAACTATACTTGCAGCTAGAGGTAGGTTGCATGGTTCTCAACATGAAGAAAGCCAAGCCCTTACAACACATGCTAAGATAGGAAAGGGTAAGGGAAGGAAGAATCAAGGAGAAAAAGATAAAAGTGGAAAATCAAGTCCAATCCCAAAACAAAAGAAGAAGAAGAAGGATCTTTCACAAATTTAATGCTTCAGATGTCATAAGTATGGTCACTATGCCAGATAGTGTCACGAAACAAAGAAGAGAAAGCACCATGCCTCAACTGTTGATGTTGATGAAGATACTCCTTAGAAAAGATCAAGGAATGTTGATCATACAAAGTTCTTCTTTATTTCCACTCTTTCAGATATACTGTGAAGGGAACTAGCACTACTTCCTTCCAGTTAGAGTATAGTGATACTCTACATTTGAGTGATGTGTTATTTGTACATGGGATGAAAAGGAACCTTGTTTCTATATTGACCTTGGAGGACAAAGGCTACAAGGTTTCCTTCTCAAATCGAAAGGTTGTTACATGGCACAAGAACTCTAGCATGAATTTAGCTCGTGTGATTCATGTTCGAAAGGAGACCCTATATAGATTGACTACACTACCAGTTCAGGCATTGGTGCATGATTCTAACAGCTTGAGTGAGCAATGTCACATAAGACTTGCTCACTTACATTATAGAGCTCGTCCATCACTAAGGGAAATGGTGATAAGACTTCCAGTACTCCGTGTAGACCGTGATGGCATTTGCAGAGGATGTGCATTTGGCAAGAATGCCAAGGGTTCTTTTTTGAACAGCGACAACAGGTCCAAAGGAATCTTGGATCTAGTACATTTAGACTTGTGTGGACCAATGACATTAGCCTCCTTGGGTGGATGCTATTATTATGTGACTTTTATTGATGACTACTCTTGAAAGACTTGGAAGTACTCGGCAGATTCAAGGCACAAGTCAAGAACATGTTGGGAAAGAACATCAAGGCTCTAAGGTTAGATAATGGAGGAGAGTACACATCCACAGACTTCAGTGATTTATGTAAGGAGGCGAGAATTTAGAGGGAGTACGTTGTTCCTTACAACCCCCAACATAATGGTGTTGCAAAGAGAAAGAACAGATCGATTGCAGAGGCATCCAAAGCTGTGATTCATGATCAAGGTTTGCCCATGTTTTTATGGACATAAGCTTCCAATACTACAGTATGTGATAGGTGTCCTCATAAGATTTTGAGGAACATAACTCGAGAAGATGCCTTCACAGGTGTGAAGCCATATGTTAGCCACTTGTGAATCTTTGGTTATTTGGTATATATTCATGTGCCCAAGAAAAAGAGGATAAAGTTAGAACCTTTAGGCAAGAAAGGTACATTTGTGGGATATAGTGAGACTTCAAACACTTATAGGATATACATCCCAAGATCAAGACAAATTGAGGTCAACAGAGATGTCTCCTTTGAAGAGGAGGTAGCCTTCAGAAGAGCCAGAGGATCAAATATGGAGATTGATGGTGAGGAGCTAGTGGTCGCAAAGGAGATGGCAACACCTCCCCCTCCCCTTTCAACAATTCAGAGGGATCCTGTTGATCCCATTGATCCAATAGAGACAGTTGGTCTCCCTAGAGATGTTGCAATAGGCAGAATGAGGCTTACCTGGGCTCGTCAGACCTTACAGGATGTAGAGGAGCATGAAGCACCTCGTGGTACTTTCAGAGAAAGCAAGAGACCTTAGAGATTCTAAAACTATGTAGCTTTGATGAACCACATCATTGACTCTATGCCCTCCAGCTATGAGGAGGATTCTAGCCAACAAGTGTGGAAGGATGCCATGATGGAAGAATATCAATCCATCACGAATAATGGTGGGTGGGAAATTGTGTTGAGACCTAAGGGGAAGTCAAGAGTGACTTCCAAGTGGATTTACAAGATCAAACATGGAGTAGATGGCAGTATTGAAAAGCACAAAGCGAGATTTGCGGCTAGAATATTCTCTCAAAGGGAGGGATTGATTATGATGAGACATTTGCTCCAGTTGCTAGGTATACTTCCATTAGGATGATTAAAGTTCTTGCTTCAGCTATGGGATGGAAGTTGCATCAAATGGATGTTAAGACTGCCTTCCTCAACGGTGTGATCAAAGAAGAGGTCTACAATGAGCAACCAAAGGGATTTGTGATCCATGGGAAAGAGTCCCATGTATGCACACTGAAGAAGAAGGACTTATATGAACTCAAGTAGGCACCATGTGCTTGGTATGCTAGGATTGACAGATACTTGGTGAGCTTGGGATTCACCAAGAGTGATGCAGATCCCAACCTTTACTACAAGGTTGTGGATGGGGTGCCTTTGATCCTAGTGCTTTATGTTGATGACTTGTTTCTCGCCGGAGATGAGAAACTTATTGAGTGGTGTAAGAGGAAGCTAACCTCTGAGTTCGAGATGAAGGACCTTGGTTTGATGCACTACCTCTTGGGATTAGAAGTATGGCAGAGGCATGATGGGATCTTCCTGAGCCAAGGCACGTACACTATTGATATCCTAAGGAGATTTGGGATAATGGACTATAAGTCCATGGCCACACTGATGGATTCCAATCTGAAGAAGCTAAGAGATTTTGCTTCCGATTCAAACTCGATAGATCCTACCATATATAGACAATTGATCAGATCGTTGATGTATCTGGTTAACACCAGACCAGATATCTGTTTTGCAATAAGTGCTCATAGCCAGCTTATGAGTGAGCCAAGACATGTACACTGGGTTGCTGCAAAACATGTATTGAGATACTTTCGTGGGACAGTAATGGCCTGAGATATGCTTCCAATATAGACATGAGATTGCAGTGCTATTTCGATTCTAATTGGGCAAGGAGTGTTGAAGATAAGAAGAGCACCTCCAGGTGTTGCTTCATTGTGGGATCTGTCGTGATTTCCTGGTGTAGCAGAAAGCAGACCTTAGTGGCACTGAGCATAGTAGAGGCTGAGTATATTGTAGTGTGTGTTGCAGCGAAGGAAGCAGTGTGGCTTCAAAAACTCCTTGCAGGATTGTTTGGTCAGACAATAGAGCCAACTTTGATTCACTGTGATAACCAAGGCTATATGGAACTGTCACAGAATTAGGTATTTCATGATAAATTGAAGCAAATTGAGATTCGGTACCATTACATTTCTGACATGGTACAAAAAGGTGCAATCCAACTCCAGTATGTGCCTATAGATGATCAGACTGTTGATATTCTCACCAAGCCTCTTCCCAAGACAAAGTATGTGTGCTTTCGTGTTCGGCTTGGAGTAGTGGAGAATGTTTCCCTTGTTGAGAGGGAAGGTTGATTTTGCAACATCAATGAGATATTCTTTGATGGACTAGGCTGAGCTAGTGCATGTTGACTACCCGATGGATTGGGTTGAGTTGTTGACTCCTCGATGGACTGAGTTGAGTTGTTACATGTAGGCTCCTTGATGGGCTGGGTTGAGTTGGTGCATGTTGAGACACCAATGGATTGGGTTGAGCTAGTGACTCCTCGATGTACTGAGTTTAGTTGTTACATGTAGGCTCCCCCATGGACTGGGTTGAGTTGGTGCATGTTGACTCCCCGATGGACTGGGTTGAGTTGTTGACTCCTCTATGGATTGAGTTGACTTGTTATTGTTATCACTCAAAGTGTAGCTACCCACTAAAGGAATCCTATCCGGGATGGTAGAGGTGAGGTAGCTAACCAAGTGACACCGCAAGGACCTTGTCCATTACGGAAAATGGTAGTTGTCACACCAGACAGGCTCTTGTCACTTTAGATCAGTGCGTAGAATGATCAAGGGGGAGACCCTACTAGCCTATGAGGGCTAGCAAACCTACTCAAAGCACTCTAAAGGGTAGACAATAAATATGAGAGGTGAACAATTGGTAGATTGATCTAGATAAAGGAAGATGTGCTAGGTGAGGTTAAAACCAAATTGTGGAGGCTTAAGGCAGTAGAAAATTACCCAAGTTGAAGTGAAATGTACCACAAGGAGTTTAGGAAAGTAGATCTAGATAGATCTAGTTCAAATAAGGAATACCCAAATTAGATCCACCTAGGGTTTATACAAATAAGCGCAAAGTGGACCCAAAAGTGTAGATCGGGATGTTTAATAACTAGATCTAGGTGCTTGAAGAATAGATCTGTTGATTTGAGGCGGGTCCTAGCATACCCAATTGATAGATCTGAAGAAATGACGAAAAACCCAAGGAAGATGTCCCACCTAGAGATGACTAGTGCTAGATCCAAGGGTAAATGGAGTCGGATTAATGCGAAACTTTAGATCTAGGCTTTTAAAATTATTCTAGAGGTAGGTTTTCAGTGTTGTACACAAATAATTGCTCCATCTATCAGATCTAGAAAATGAGGGTTTTATGTCACAATTGGATAAAAATATGGAAAATGATACTAACCTTGTAGATTGTACTTGAAAATACTTGCGGTTGCCTTGTACGTTGATGATCCTTCCACTTAGTTACAATTTCGAGTTAGATCTGGCATCTACGAAGCAAAACATCTTTGTCCAAGGAGGAAGTGCACCCTCTTCACCTGCAAAAGCAAACTATTGAAGTGAGATTTTATCCACAAGCAAAATAGAAACTATGCAAGCCATCTAAACAGAAAAATTCAATGCATGAAGTAACAATTGATCACTCCTTGAAGCAAGTCGCCTCCACAATCTCCCCTCAAGCAAGTGGCTACCCTGCAAAAACAAATTTGGCCTCCACAAAAAGTATGTCGTTTGCATGCAAGATCCATTGAAATGTCTAAGCAAGAAGCATAACAATCACGTACAAGACATTCACAAAGATTTCAAGAGATTTCCAAAAGTTTTCTTGTATTCTAATATTCTTAGACCCAAAAGTCATTTTGCAATGAGAGAATCTCAATATATCGATCTCTTCGATACAAAATCCCTAGCTCCAAAAGTATAAACAACTAGGATCAAAAGATAGATCATAATAATCAACAGCTAAGATGAGTCGGATACATCACAACACATAGATCACTCAAAATAAGAGGGCCACACCCACTCAAAGATGCCTTGGGGGGACGCACCACATAAAAGATGTGTAAAACATAACATAACACATGGTAGGGCTAGCAGATAATATAAATCATTCACTAGCATGTCCCCATGGTACAATCATAAGTCATAACATAAAGTGACTAAAGTCACCAAGTCGTGCCCCTCAAAATACATAAAAAATGCCCACAATGACAAATGTTAGGACACGTGGACCAATAATGTGCCAGAAGGTGAAGATATCATCAATAATGTGCCCCAAACCAATTCCATGTAATTTCCTTGCCTCAATTACCCAAATCAATTTCCTCATTAGCCATTTTGATTATTTTAATGTGTCAAAATGTTGCCTCGAGAAAATAAAAATGTTCATATCTCACTACTAACTGAACCTAGGCATCAACTAACTACAAAAATGGAACCGACACCATAGCAATATGGAAATATCGACTGGGTACACACTATGTGCCCCTGTGGCGCCCTAGGAGAACCAACCATCAACTGAAAAGCATTTTATTTTAATTTATTGAGGCCAAACTGCAACAAACTGATAAACTAACCCATAAATCCAATGCAAGTGCCTGAAACTGAAAACTGAGTGCATCAATGGACTTTGAATGTCCAAATCCACTAGTAATGAGTACTCATACACTATATGTCCATAAAAATATACATCAAAAGCCCAACCCTGCCAGAATAATAATACTAAATAGGCCTGTAAATGTCGAAAATCATAATAATAACATAAGCCACTATGATGGACCCCCATCTGAAGGCATGCATATATCTAACAGACATTGATAGACCACAAATAATCATCATCCACAATCATAGGCCAAAATTCATCTTGAATCCTGCTGCTGACTTGGTCAAACTGAGTTGACTAGGTCAAGAATGATAAAAAAGATGACCCAAACGAAAATCTATGATACTACAAAGTACAAAATGGATATGCATGCTCAATTATCTATGTTAATAGTAAGACTCAAGTATAAGTGGCTTCTACTAGTGATGATAAGCACAATACAAATAAATAATATATCCAAATCACAGTAATTAGTTGCTATAAACAAGAACCTTAGGTGTATACTCATTCATAGATTTGGCCATTTTGCTCGTCAAGGGTAAAGGTGAATAAAACAAGGTAAGATCGTTGGGATGACTTGATAAGAATACCTCTAATGTCTACCATTATTTCAGGGCTACCAAATGATCCCATTAATTCATCATCTTTTGAGTCATCATCGAGAGTACTCGACACTGTAAGCATCTAAGCTGAAGGAAAAAGGGGATCCACACTACACATAAGCTGGACTAGGTGAACAATAGGAAATGGCAGTCTCATAGATGAGTGGAATAATGAGAATCCTCCACTAGACTCTAGACAAGCAACTTTTTAGAAAAAATTACTTGCATAACAAAGACACTAGTCAACCTCCAAAGGCAGGTGCCCTGGAAAGCCTTCTAGGCTTCCAGAAAATGACAAAGGAACAACCCTGACAGGTTAGCCTCACCCTGTTGCCCTGTAGGGGCAAATGAGCCATACATTATACAATGAATGAGTGCTCATCCTTTGGCCATTGACTCTTTTTTTTAAATATTTACTTTATTAACATTTAATTAACTAGACATCCTCCAAGAGTAGGTGCCCTGAATAGCCTGGCGGGCCTCAGATAATGACTCGGTATGACCTCCATTGCCCACCACCGTCCATAGGTGTGATGGAGCGACCACCCTATTGCTCTTTGGAGACAAGCGACCTCACATCATACAAATGTTGAGTGCTTGTTTCTTGGCAACTGGCCGACTTTTAAAAACACTATTATTTTGTTGGTTAGGCATCCATTTAGATACAATATTTAAGTCATGATGCCTTAGTGTCTAAAGACACTTTTGGTCACAAACACTTGTGTTCAAGACCTAGAGGAAGACAATCCCTGTGATGAAAATCACACAAACCATCATGGAGACACGATTTTGACATGGAGACCTGTTCCAACATAGAGGTGAAGGTGGGGGAAATCCTAGATGTCACACTAGTCAAGTTACAAATGGATGGAGACAATGAAGATGGTGCCAACGATATCAAATTTTGTCCCTAAAGGGAAATGACCAAATCCATACTAAAAGTAGGGCATGACCAATGAGTATACAAAAAAATATCTTGTACATAACAACTAGATCACTTATATTTTTTATTTCAATGAAAACCAATAAAGTATCGCCACATATAACCACTATCCACCAAGTCTAACTACTAAACTAGATAACATAGTGTTGCCCACCTATTTCGACTAGCTGGCAACCTCATGTACATTGGAGATGCACATTCTTGTTCAGTTGTTCCATAGAAAAATCCTTGTGATTTTTCACCTTGCAGGGCAATTTGCCCCTTTGTACTCTAAATATTCGCTCCCCTGCGTGGGATAATTATTGGAACTTCATGTTCTAAGTATGGATCATGTGATATGGATGCCATGTCACGGACTTTATCATTAGGGAAGTCCCCTCATCGAGTGTTTTTCCCCTTCCAATAAATTTTGTTCTTTAACGATTTTTATTGGTTGGGTTTTCACTCAAAAAATCCTCCAAAGTGGTGATGGGCGTTCTAGTAATTGAGGCCATGGGGTGGCTAAGGGTTCAAAGTGTTATTCATGATCATACTAGACATATCCTAGAGTCTTGCGAAATTTCCTTGAGTCTAGTCAGTCTTTTTTTAATTTTTTAACCTCACCGTCAAGGGTTAATTAATTAAAGTTTTGATGTAATAAGGTTGTCACTTGGTCCTTGGCATTTTGTAATAGGGGTATGAGTGCAAAAAAGAAATGCCATATCAACCCCTAAGCCACATGATCAAGTCCCATGTCATTCGAACATGTGGTTAGGATTTTAGCCCACTTTTGGTCCCACTCAGGCAAAAACCAGGATTAATTAATTTAATTGCCTAGAGTGAAAAATGCAAAATTCTTATTTTTGGGCCAAAAGTCAAAGTTAGGGGCTCTAATTTTTCCTAAAGTTCATTCCTATCCAAGTTAAGTAGAAATAAACCCAAATGGGGCCCACTCAAAGTGGAAAAATGAATTATTTAAAAGAGAGGACGTTTTTTGCCTTATGTGGGTTTTTTCCATCTTAATATGGAGCCCCTCCCCCTCTTGGAAGCTTTCAAAAGGCCCCCTCTTGGATGGGTGACACTTGGCCATCATCCAAGGGCCTTCTCTTTAGATTTTTAGCTATAAATAAGAGGCTTCTCCTCTCATTTTGGCATGAAGGTTCTTGGTAGCATGGTTATGCTGCCAAAATCTTTGCTCCTCTTCTCTTCTCTCTTTATTCTAGCATTTTGCTCAAGCCATTCTTGGCTCATCTTTGTATTGAATCTTGCCCTAGTTGGGCCTATAATGGAAGAAATTCTTTGGAGAAAATCTCTTCTATGGTGTGTTGGCTTTCCTCTTCAAGCATTGAGGTATTGTTGTTCCATTTGTGAGTATTTACTTTCATTTTGTTAAACATAGATGCCCTTTGCAAAGGGATTGAATGGTAAATGGTTATTTGCTTTTCATTGTGAGTAGATTAACTTAACTCTACGAAGGTTTTTGTAGAGCTATTTATTTTGCTCATCTCTTTGCTTGCATTGTGTAGTCTTGTTCACCCATTGCTTGCAGATCCAAAGGCTTGAAGGAGGGCCTCCAAAGCCAAACTCCTAATCTCTTTGTGTTTGTCAATCTACTTCTTTCATTGTTAACATTTTTGTTCATAGAGTTACGGGTCTAATAAAACTTGGTTTTATTCATTGGTTAATGAATAAAACCCTTGTTTTAGGGCCTTGACTCAGTATATATTAGTATAGTAGCTTAAATATATTGTTTTTACATCATTTAGGTGGCTGGAAATTGCATTTTCAGCCCTCTAAACTTTCTGTTTTCAATCATTTTCAAATCTGAAATTTTCTGTAAATATTTATTTGTATTTTTATACTAACTTTAATAACATTGTTTTTTTTGAGTTTACTGTAAATTCCAGCAAGCTTTTGCTTGTTGGTTTTTGACAGGTTTTAACAAGTATTAAGGGGAGGTGTTGCCAAAAAATTATCAAAAAACAACCCTCTTGTGCCCGCTTCAAAGAGGGTCCATTTCTAACCTTTCTCCCTCATTTTTCATAGTGTTTTGAGGCTTGAAAAGTCTATTTTCTGTAGGTGTTTAGTTGCTGGTTTTTATTTCATTGTAAATCATAACATAGCATAACATAACGTAACAATCTAATCTAGCTTAGCTTTTACTTTTCAAGTTCACCCACCTTCCCTTTTGGGGATTGTTGTGAGGTTAGAGTAGTACTTGCTTATTAGCTTGCTTTACTTTCTGAAAGTTTTATCTATTTCAAGCATACGCATTTGTTTTAATTGTATAAGAGTAATCATACAACTCAAGTCTTTCGGTGTATCCTCTGCCCTCCGTTATCTCCCTTCGGGGAACTCGGACCAAAGGGTATGAAAAGCAGAAGGATTTGGGGGCATAGTTTAACTAGATAACTTACTTTCTGCTCTTTACTTTATGCTACAAATCTTTCACACAATTACTTTTTTTCAGTCTAGGGTTCAAGTACCAGCATCTCCCATAAGGGATACCGCTTGGTTGACCCTGTTGATCGTTCCAAAATAAACCTTGCATGCTCAACAGTAACAAGATCTAAAAGTAACCCTCTAAAATAAACCAACAACTTCTTTGGCCCCTGATCCTCTACTTGGTTATCACTCTGTGGAGTACTCACGAGATATGACAGGGAGTGGAAGAGGCTTTAGTAATAGGCATCCACCATAATATTGTCTAAACCAATTAAAAACCGGTGACCGTTGGAAGCTACGGGGGGTGAGAGACTGAGGGAGGTCTCATGGCGTTCGCGTCCCACCTGATGAGTGCCTCGGCACTGGGGGTTTGATCTGCGAGCTACAGGTGGACTGGTTTCCACTGTTTTGAGCACAACAACACTCCATCTTTGGTTTAAGAGGATATGTGGTCGAGGTAGACACATCCCTTGGTTCCAAGACATTAATCGAATATTTAAGGTACCCCTTAAAATCTATTAAAATCAACCAAGAGGCATTGCAAAACGTTTCACCAACAGGATACTCCAGCAGGGATTGTTTCACTCCAGCATTTCACTTTGATTTCAAGTATTTATTTCCAGCTCTTGCAATCTCATGTGTTGAATGTTTAAGTAATTGTAAATCTTGCATATCTGAATATCTCATCTTGGCATTTACATTGTGGTTTGTATTAAGGCATTAAGTGAATATCTTGTGGTGTGGTGTATACATTTCCCTTTGCTTTATACGTGTAATTATAATATTTTGTATATCTTTTGTAAGTAATTATAATTGTATATCTTTGTATTTCTTTTGTAAGTGATTATAATCTTTTGTAATTATAATTGTATATCTTTTGTAAGTAATTATAATCTTGTGGATCTTGCTTAGATAACTGTGGCTAATCTTAGCTTGTAATATATCGACTCCATTCTTTATCTAAGGCATTGGTCTAATAATTTAATAAACCTTAATAATTAATCCCTTTAACTAATTTGTTAATAAATCTAGGAACTTAGCATTCCTTAGGGACTACCCCCCTTGGCTCTGTTGGGATTAAGCCTAAACGGAGGAGTTGCGGACTGTGGTGACAGTGGTCCCCAGCTCTCACTTGCCCCCAAGGACACACACAGTGGTTGGAGACTTTCCATGTTCTAAAGTGCGTATTAGGCGGCAACACATAGCATAACCAAAATCCACATGTACATACCCATATATCGCCTGGGTCATATATATGCATCCGATATGAACAATCTAAAGGCACTGAACACTGTTGCTGTACATCATGGGCATTGTCATAAACTCTGCTCTCGGACATTAAAATGGCTAACTCAATCATCAAATATGGGGTCATGAGGCTCAGTCATGGCATGAAACTAATCATCCGAATGCTCTGGATCCACTAAATAAGGGTGATCATCAACTCGAAGCTCATCATCTGTTGATCTTAAAGTAAAGGATTGGCTTAAAAATATGTTAAGGACTTCTCAGGGACAATGGTATCTCAACTACTATATATGTGACAACAGTTACATGTAGGCTCCCCAATGGACTGGGTTGAGCTAGTGAATGTTGAGTCCCTGATGGACTGGCTTGAGTTGTTAACTCCTCGATGGACTGAGTTGTGTTGTTACATGTAGGCTCCCTGATCGACTGGGTTGAGCTATTGCATGCTAACTCCCCAATGGACTGGGTTGAGTTATTGACATTGCTCAATGGACTAAGTTGTGTCGGAAGACCTTCCTTATGATATAGAGATGTTCAAGATAGTTGTGATGCTCATATGATATCCAAATGTGTTCCAACATGATGATACATCTCTAGCTAAGAGGGAGTGTTAATGATTGTAGCTGCGTGAGGTATCCTCACACAAGTCAACCTAGAAGAAGATAATAAATAAAAGCAATATTATTATGTTGAGGACAAGTAAGCCCAGTCAAGAGAAGACAAGTCGGCCCCATTAGAACAAAAATTCAACCAAAGAAGAAGCATAAATAGAGGTGACACCTCCCTCATTTGGACATCAAGAAGGAAGTGCGTAAGAGAGAGAAGGCTATGTATCTGGATGTATACTGCATTTTGAATTGATATCTCTATAAGAAGGTTGTTGGGTTTTCTCCCTTGCGGTTTCCTAGGATAAATCTCTGTGTTTTTGTTTCTGTGCTTTGGTTATTCTTTCAGTGATCCTTAATTATATTCTGATGCAAATAAGATTGAAAATATACTACTATCTTAAAATCTAACATTAATTACTTCTAAATAAGCATTACAGTGTCTAACATATGTTGTGCGTATGTTGTATGGTGCTAGCTGATCTATATGACACTAAATCCATTTACTGGTTGTTGGTTGTATGACTATCATTATCTTAAAAAAAGAAAATATTGTCTTGTGGAACCTCAAGCTGCAGGGTTCCACTTTAAAATATTTTTTGTTGCTTTTAAATAGAAAAATTGAAACAATACCTAGTTTTGGCGAAACCCTTTCGATTTTTTGATGTGCTACAGTAGCAATCCCTTGATCCTTCTTTGCCAATAGCAATCCCTAGGTCTTCACACACTCATACTCTTAAAGGCTCTAACTAAGCTAGAATATAATATCATGGAAATTGAACACATAAAGAAACCAAGAATAACTTGGTAGGGTTTTCATAAATTTGTAATGTATCACATACAAGAGAAAGTGGCAGCTTTCTTATGTAGGGTTACAATGAGGTTGAGTCAAGCAATTTGATTAATGTGGGATACATAGAGAAATACATATAGTGACATAAAGCATAAAAGCACAAAATAACATAAAGACTTAAGTGACTTTATTAATGCCTAAGCCTAATATCTAATTGATCATTATCAACTAGGTTTTACTTTAACAATTGTGGAGTTTAGTAGTCCAATCCATTGAACTCCAATGAATGAAAGGTGCATCTTCACTTTCATACTTCACAAAATATTAAGTAATTCAGTGAAGACAAGTGGGGAACATTGTAGTTGCAAGTCCGGTATTTAACCATTTATAAGAGATAATGATTGGAATATAAGGCATCCCATAAAACACCCCAAGATGAAATTCTATGTTTAAATTTTTGCAAATAGATAGACTTGGAGAAGGTAGTCCTCTAAGCACATAAAAATTAACTCTATTGATATCAATGTTGCACGACTCGGACTCGGCAAAGACTCGGTTGGCATGTGACTCGTCGACTCGAGAAAGACTCGGGAAATAGGAAAAAAACTTAAAATACGGTAAATTTTGGACACAAAAAAAGATTAATGACATTTCCAGTCCATATAAGTTAAAAAACTACAAGCTACCCTATAATTCATAACATCATCTCATAAACTATGATAATACAACATAACTGACAAGTATGAACAAAACAAAATTAAATTAAGGACTAGGTAAAATTTAAAATATGATAATACAACATAACGGACAAGTATGAACAAAACACAATTAAATTAAGGACTAGCTTTCGATTAGTCTTAATATTATTCATAAATATGTAAAAATTTAACTCTTTAAAATTATTTTGTCATGGTATGAGTTCTTATTTTTTATAAATTAACATTTTAATATTTTGTATTATCATATAAAGTTACAAACAATAAGAATATTATGAACATATTTCAAAAGTTTATTTATGTACATAAATTTTAAAAAATATATAATTAATATATTAGATATATGTTGTATATATCTTGATAAACATAATATATACAATATAATTGTTTTATATAAAGAAATTAATAAACTTATACTAATTTATAAATAAATAAAAATATCATTCAAGTGCTTTCTCTCGTGAGCCTTGGGTTATGGGTCAGTCAAATGAGTCACAGTCTCCAACCTTTCACGCAGGGTCACCGTGTTCGATTCGCAATCAGGAATGAACCAGCAGAAAGGAGGGTTCAAAAAAATAAACCGGTGAGCCTTAAGGGGGTGGGGAAGAAAAAGAGTGGTCGTCCGCGAACCCATGAAATAGCCGTGAACTGGAGGAAAACATTAATAAATCTGTTAAACAACGTGGTTCCTTGACTGCCAGCCAGTCGTAGAGGGGAATGCCATTAACTGGAGTGCTATTGGCCATTGACCACTTGCTCGACTAGACGTGAAAACCACACAGCCTGCCTAAAGGGATTGTTGTGTGCGTCGGGAAGAAACTCTAGCCCACTAGGGTCGAGTCTGGCCGAGTATGGGCCGAGTATGACCGAGTTAGCCGAGTCTGAGCGAGTTCACAAGACACAGCCGAGTCTTTCCGGGTTACTCGTCCTGGGAGTTGACTCGGGTAGACTCGCGAGTCTTGGATATAGCATCAAACTTACTCATAACTATGATAAATGGCCTATTGCGTGTGGCTTTATTTCTAAGCTCAACAATCCCCTATGTCTAGTAACTAATTCAAAAACATGTCTCTAATCTTCCAAATGTTGGCTCTATTTTCCCAAGCCTCACCAACCACCATCTTTCCCTTCAGGTGATCTAGAAACCCTCCCTATTTACTTCATGGTTGACAATCCATCCTTGAAATCTAGTGATTTGAGGAGACTTATCTTGATTTAATGGTCTTCGTTATGTTAACAATTGCAAAGCGTCATGGAATTACACAGTAAAGCCAAAAAGAATATAAAAGATAACATGCTTAAATTTATGTGACTTACCTTCCGATAGTCACGAGAGGCGAGCATTATCCACCCCTCAAAAATGCCATCATTTGTTTTTATGAATTACCCCTCACCATGATGTTCAAGGGTGTAACATGAAATAGATTGTATGGAAAGCTTTCCCATCATGGTTCTAGGCAGTCCATACAAACCATTTCACATTTCCACCTTCTCCAAGCAATCAGTACAAGCCAATGATGGTGTTTAAGGGGGTGGATAATGCTTGC
This sequence comes from Pseudotsuga menziesii, assembly GCA_001517045.1. Classification (NCBI taxonomy): domain Eukaryota; kingdom Viridiplantae; phylum Streptophyta; class Pinopsida; order Pinales; family Pinaceae; genus Pseudotsuga; species Pseudotsuga menziesii. The sequence continues at coordinate 3,279 of LPNX010363453.1, read as the reverse complement.
CATCATGGGTGGCCATGACCATTAATAAATAAAGGCATGAAGCCATATGGTCAAGAAGGGCAAAATACTATTTTATAGATATGAAGATGATGATTACAAATTACATGTATAATATATTTATTATGAAGTAGGGGTATGTAGACACAATGGAACGAAAGAGGGAATTGGGCAATGAATTTTATTCTTTTTAGCTGCTTCTAGATGGTTCCACCCTCCATTCTATTATATCCCAATGGCACTTTAACCTATATGCATTGTCTTCAACTTAGACATTGGTGGCAATTGTCTATGGATGTGCATTTCAACGGTGTCCAAATCGCAATATCTTTCTCTTACTTAGGTATGCCCACAAAAATATAAGGCTATTTCAGTCTTTGGCTGAGATATCACAAAGCTCACAAAGCTTATGCACCCCATAGTGATGTACACCATAGGATATAGTAATATATGACAACATATATACCATTCAATGTGCAACATGTGCACATCAAATGGTTATATATACTAACATATATCCCACAATGTACATCACTGCAGGACTAAGTCCAAATAATATCAAAAATTCGTTGAGGTTCTGCCCTAAGCAGTGGAGGTTCTACACTATTCCATGTTGACTTTCTCCATTCAATGCTGCCTACTTATTTGTTCACTACACTCATGGCACCTACACTTGCTGCTGGTAGCTGCGACTCCATCTAAGCTCTAGCCTAACGATCATTGTTGGTTGTGTGACTTGTTGCTCAGTGTTGCAACGATCCTGATGGTGATTCCAAGTCCATACCTGCTATGAGTTGAAATGGGCCATGACAACTCCCCTGCAGGCTGCTATCCACAACCCACATATTGTAAACATCCCACAACCCAGGCCTCAAGCCCCGTGGGAGAAAGGCTAGAGGAGTATTCATTTTCTTTTATAAATTATTATAAACATATCAATACATCTTTATAAAGTAAATAAAATCATATAAATATATATTAAAAATTTTGAAATACGTATATGGATGAACCTTATCCAAATCTCATCCAAAAATTTGAATTCAAACCGAATCTCACTTCAGGCAAACCCGAACCATGTGACATAGCTGAACGGTGCTTATTTGCTTGCCCATAAAGTTTAATATTTTTTTCTACATCAACAATAGTGAATAGAGGCAGCATTAACAGAAGCTTTTTTTTTCTTTTTTGTATTTTCTTGAAGCATTAATATTTTGGCAGCGCAGCAGTGAAACTGCTGCATCTCCAATTTCTTGTTAGTTTTGTACCTAGGAATTTGTTCCCTAAGTGACTTTTTGCCTAAGTCACTTAGAAAAGGGAAAAAGGTGACCCTCACATTAAAAGCTACTTAATGAGACTTTATAAAGTTAAAGTCACTTTTTGATAAATTTAAGTGGGTGAGTAAATTTATTTAAGTGATTTAAATAAATGTGATTTTTACTCTCATTGAATCTTAGCCATTGGATTGGATCTTTCTCCACCGTTGGATTAGATTCCCACTTAGGGTTTAGACAAAAAGGGTTGAGGGAGGCAAAATCAACTTACTTTTCATTCTTGAGAGAAGAAGAGAGAAGAAGAGCAGAGAGTGTTGAAGAGAGGAGAGAGTGGGCACGATTTTCGAGGCAGCTTGCTGAAGAGACTTCGAGTGGGCACGATTATCGAGGAGCATTTATTGCTGTACGGATTGCACAGAAATTGAGGGTGTGTACGGCCTGCATTTATTGCTGTACGGATTGCACAGAAATCGAGGGTGTACGGCCTGCATTTATTGCTGTACGGGTTGCACAGAAATCGAGGGTGTGTACGGCCTGCATTTATTGCTGTACGGATTGCACAGAAATCGAGGGTGTACGGCCTGCATTTATTGCTGTACGGGTTGCACAGAAATCGAGGGTGTGTACGGCCTGCATTTATTGCTGTACGGGTTGCACAGAAATCGAGGGTGTACGGACTGCATTAATTGCTGGCACAGTTTTCTAGGCGGAATTTTTTGGCACATAAATCGAGGAGGATTTGCTGGGCACGTTTTTCAAGATTTTGAGATGAAATCTTGGGTGGAGATAAGTTAAATTTTCACTGTATTTCTGTTCTGATATTTTGCTGAAGATAATAAAATCTCTCTCTCTCTCTAACTGGTTTTCCCCGTGGGGGTTTTTCCAGGGCTTGATTTTGGCCAAAAATCTCCGAGTCTATCATTTTATGGTGTGATTGTTAAATGTGTTTTTCAGCCTATTAGTGTATTTTACTATGTGTTTAATTGTTCAGTAAAATTTCATAAGTAAACTACAACTAATGCAAAACCCGCTGTATGTGAAAACCACGAAATGAAACATAAACCAGCAAACAGTAAAACGCAAAATTTCTTCATGGTATCAGAGCTTGGGGGCAGAAAACAGTGATAGTTTGCAGACACACAGAAATTTTCAGATCTCAGAAATTTTTAGTATTTTACTTTCTGTCAGTGAGCAGCACTTTGTTGGGTTGGTGTAGAGATGGCTACAGGTCTTAGACTGGAGGATAGGCTGGATGGGACGGGAAATTTTGTGCCGTGGAAGGCCAGAATTTTACTGATACTGGAGGAGAATGAGTTATGGCCGGATATAGTTAAGAACACTACAGCTAACCCGGTTGTCATTCCCGCATCAGCAGATGTAGCAGCTCTATCAGCTTTCAACAAGAAGGACTGTAAAGCTAGGAGGATCATTCTAGATGCAGTTAAAGACCACATAATCCCTCACATTTCAGGCAAGACTAGGGCACACTTGATGTGGTCAGCCTTGATCAATTTGTATGAGAGTTCCAATGAGAACAGGAAGATGGTTCTCAAAGAGAAACTCAAAAGTATAAAGATGAATGGGGATGAGGGAGTCACAGCATATCTTACCAGGATTTCTGCAGTTCGAGATGAACTTGCAGCAGTTGGGGAGGTGGTAGCCCCTACAGAGCTAGTACGCACAACAGTGAATGGGGCTTCAAAGCCTTGGGGTGCATTTGTGCAAGCCATAGTGGGCAGAGAGAACCTACCTACCTGGGATAGACTTTGGGATGACTTTGTGCAGGAGGAGACTAGGAGAGGTCTTGTACAGGGCAGTACATCTCACAGTGGGGTTGATGACGAGAATGTGGCTTTGGTAGCTAAGGGCAAGAAGAAGAAGGGTCCCAAGAAGGGTGGGGCCAAGCAGCACTAGCAGCACCAGCAGAGTGGGCAGAAGAAAGACTTGAGTAAAATCAAGTGTTATGCATGTCAGGCGTTTGGGCACTATGCTTCACAGTGTCCAAGCAAGA
>LPNX010363431.1:55252-67127 GCA_001517045.1 Pseudotsuga menziesii | reverse complement strand
GTGAAAAACTTGAAAATTATTTATCGCTTAAAAACAATAAATAATTAACAAGGAAAAAACACCCTGGAATAATGCATTAATGACTAAGTCCTAGGAAACCAAACATTTTACATAAAGTCATCATGCTAACTCATTTTATTACAATTCCCAATGGGATATGAACATGTTTTAAAAAAAAAATTAAAAGGGCCTAGGAAGGCCTGCAAGGACTTTTGAACTTGAAAATTGAACAAGTGATTGTTCATCTTTGACAGCTCGTTTAGAAATCCAACTTAGTGCAACTTAGTTGGTAACAGTCTCATTCATAGATGATTTCTCTAGGAAAACCTGGATCTACTTCCTAAAAACCAAGGATGAGGTCTTCAACAGATTCCAAGAGTTCAAAGCTTTTGTGGGGAATCAGATGAGGAAGAATATCAAGGTGTTGAGATCAGACAGTGGGGGCGAGTATACCTCCAATGATTTCAATCATTTTTGTGCGCATGCAGGGATCAGGAAAGAGTTGATAGTTTTGTACAACTCGCAATAGAATGGGGTTGCAGAGCAGAAGAACAGGGTCATCATTGGGGTTGCTAAATCCATGCTTCATGATCAAGACATTCATATGTTTTCATGGGCAGAAGCATGCAACACGGTAGTCTACATACAGAACTAGAATCTTGATAAGGATTTGGGGAACAAAACTCCTGAGGTGGCTTTCAATGGGAAGGAGCCTGAGATTGGGCACTTGCGGATTTTTGAGTGCCTTACTTATTCCCACGTCCCTTCAGAGAAGATGACAAAGTTGGAACCTACGACAGAGAAGGGCATCTTTGTCGGGGACTGTTGCCGCCTTTCACGCACCTCGAGGGGATTAATGTGGAAAAAATATTCAAGCCACTAAGTGCGTCCTTGGGGACAAGTCTTGAGTTGAGATACTGTCACTCAACACTCTACTCTTCCATCTAGGCCAACTCCTAGCGAAGCCAAGGGGGTTGGTCCCTATAAAATATTCTAAGGCTTTTAAGCTAAGAAACAAAAAAGATGAAATTAGTCTAGGAGTTTGAAATGAATACTGAAACAAGAGCATCACACATGAAATAAACCAGTAGTATATAGATGACACATCAATTACGACACATCAGATTCACTTGAGCAAACTATCGTTTAATTCAATGTTACAAATATCGTGTCGGCGAATATATCGCCGAGGGTCCAAAAAGATATTATCGGATTTATCGGCGAAAATGTCGGCAAACATCGGCAATATATCAGCAATGAAAAAAAATACAAAAATATTCATTTTTTTTCAATTTTCTAAACATTTAAAGCAACAAGAACATCAAATAAACACATTGCTACATGAATATGGAAATAAAACCAATATATAAGATGTATAAGAGGTCTAGTGATACATCACACATCAAAAATGAATCGTGTCTCAGATCTTGAGTCCCCGACTCATGAATCACAAGTCATATTTAAAAAATTAGACAACTTAATCGACAACTCCACAAAACTGTGGTGGAGGAGATCAAGTGTGAAAGTCCAATAACAATAGCGTCGGTCTATGGAACTAGAGACATAGATCTGAAATTTATCTGCCAACCCACGGGCCACAAGTTATCTCAGTCTCCCGCAAATTTTGTGGAAGGTTTGGCCTATGGTTGAACTTTGAAGTTTGAATAATTAAAAGGTAATATATATCATATATAATACATAATATATTATATATAATATATAATACATATTACATATGTATTATATATTATATAATATATAATACATAATGTATATAATATATATAATACATTATGTATTATATATTATATAATATATAATACATTATATATAATATATAATACATTATATATAATATATAATATATATAATAAATTATAATATACCACAGTCCGACTCCACTGCCGGTCTACGACTCTACCCACAGTCGGGAGTTGCGACTCGCGACAGTCGAGACTCTCCCCAAATCGGCTCCACGGCAATGCAAATTCCAAGTCCACCGGCGTATTCAGTCGAGACTCCATTCAACATTGCACCCACAGGTTAAAAACAATACATTACAGTACTTACCTCTGCGCGGAATGGCAAACGAAACCCTCGCTGGCGGCTGCTCTCCTGTCGGCAACTTCAAAGGCAAACGAAACCCTCGTTGGCAGCTGCAATGAAATAAAACAAAAAAAAAACGTATTTTAGCCTTTTATCCGGGTCAGAAAAACGAGCGACGGTTTTTGCCAAACACATCGCATTAAATCGCGATTTTCTAAGAAAAAATCGCCGAAAAAATCGCTCGAAAAAATCGTCGATGTTTGGGAATAATATCGCTGAGGAGATTGTATCGCGATATCGGCGATATAGCGTCAATATTTGTAACACTGGTTTAATTAGACCAGTGCCGAAAAAAGGTAAATGGAGTCTGCTGAAGGGAAGTGTTGTGCAATGCGTCTTGGTCCCTTTTAGTCATTATGGATGAAATGGATTAAGGGAAAAAGGGGATTCCTAATATACCCGAAAATGCTTGGGAATATGTCTGTATTTCAACTAATGTGGCTTCACAAAGACGTGTGGGCTAGATGGATTCACAGGGGTGTGTCCAACATTACACCAACAAGGGTTAGCCTGACGGGGCCCCGCAGTCACTTTCTAGTGGTTCCTGCTTCCTTTGCAAGATTTGCCCAGAAATAGTGAAGCTCGAAAACGCCAAATTTTCATTATGTTGTGAGGATTGATTTTATTAATGGTGATTTCTTATTAGATATGAAAGATTAATGAGTGCACACTTCCGCTTTTGGTTATCCCAAAGCTCAGGACAAACCTACAATGAGCAAGAGCATACACAGAAATGGCGGATGTTTATTCCAATTACTTTACTTGAAAAAGGGAAAAGCATAAAAATAAACTCTGAAACTACTTCAGAAACTATACAGCCTATTTGAGATGGAGTGTGTGATTGTGTTACAAAATAAAGCAAAAAGGTTAGAAAAATTCACACCATGAAAAGACAAGTGCAAATCCCTTAGAGGGGACGGGGTGTGGGCACTTGGTTGCCCACCTAATCTCTTTTATTATGGTATTTACAATGCTTAAAGAAGCCCTCTTTCTCCTTATAAGATTGGAGGAAAGAGGTTACAATTTATTAGAAGAGATAAAGGAGGGAAGATGAGGCTTCAAGGTGTCCTTGAATCGCTTGTACATGTCAAAATTTTGCCCTAAAAGCCTAAAAACCTGCTAAAATATTATAAAAACCAGCAAGCTAATTAGTGTAAAAAAATGCCCAAAATCACTTTAAAAGGGACTTGGACAAAGCTGGAAAAAGATGTAAAAAATTCTGAGTTAATACTAGATCTAAGAAAGCAAATAACTAAGAAGAGTGGGCTTGTAAGACCAACTCTTCTTAGGATCTTGGACAGCCTTTAAAGGGAAGTGTCCAGCAAAATATAAAACTAATTAATTCGCCTTCAATTCAATTATCAACCGAGGAGTCGTAGACTTAGAGGTGCTACACTGTATGTGCAGGGTAAGATGGACTATTCTAAGATCTTTTGGAAATTTGCAGGATAAGAGATAAAACACACTCTGGTCACTCTCAACTTATTGACAATCTATCCTACACTCTCTAGCATTCACTCGAGCAGTATAAATGAAAGATGCATGTGTGTCTAATCGATTATACAGAAAAACATTCAACCTTCTGCTATATGATATAAGAGAGAAATGATGTTCAAATTAAATACTTTCTAGCTCTAAAGAACAAGTTTGTTCCTAAACTAAAATGATCACAACAAAAGGAAATTTTGATTTACTTTAATGAACTATCTAGCTAATGAAGCAACAAAGGTAATTATGAAATCAAAACTCCTAACAATCTTGTGCTCACTAGTCTAAACAAAATTAAAACTGTAACTTCAATATATAAGTTCTAATCAGAAGCAGTTATCTTTAACTGGAAATCAAACTACACGTCACTGCTGAGCCCAAACCCTTCAAACACTGCTTTGTTATTCTTCAATTAAAACTAACAATGAAAGCATTTAAATCAGTGAATGTTGCTCAAAATGGAATTCATGACCTAGCAACCTTCCTAACCTACTTAATCGAACTTAACCTAATGCATCCAAGGAAAGAAATCTTTAAATATCCAAACGCTAATTTTTAGGCCAACATTCTAGGTTAAATGTAAAGCATTCCTTTGATCCACCCAAATTGAAAAGCAAGTATTCCAAGCTACTTTGTTCTATTTTATTTATAGATCTAAGATCTTAACATGAATTTAACCATTTCTATGAAAGGAAACAAGCTGAAAATTCAACGCAGCTAACCATAAATAAGTACCAAGCACTACTCTTTAACTTATTTGAAACCTGTTTACTCTGTTTAACTTCTAAAATTTCCAATAAAACATATAGAACAACAACAACCAATCAATGCGTAAACAAAAGTTCTTACAGCAAATAACAAGATGCATAAACAAGAAATCAACACCGTGTGAAGTGGGCCCCCCTCCAGACGTTGCTTCAAATAATAAGTGAAAGCTTAAAACTGTATTTTGATTATCAGTTGAAAGAGTTTCATAGAAATGAGTTTGTCTCTATCTCTCCCCTTTTACACTGATCAATAGCCATAATTTATACATAAAATGGCACTAGAACTGAATCTCAAATCCCAGGAAACAACTTTGCCAAGTTTGGATGAGATCCCAAAAATTTGGGTTTGACAGTCAAATTAGAAAAGTTGGTGTTAATGTCCCACCCTTATCTCCCAATCCCTTGCAATTTTTGACAAACAATTTATGGGTTTTGTAGCCAGCTGTATTTTCTAAAAACTCATTTGGCGGTTTTTCTAGAGATGCTTCCAACTGCACGAAAATCGAGGCACAAAAGAGCAGTTTCGAATATTTTCTTGCAAAATTTCTAGGTTTGATTTTTTAGAAATTTTGGATTATCTTGGGATCCATGTATCCAAATGAAAACATGTTTCCATTGGAGGTAGATATCATAATCATCTAAAAAATAATGTATCCAAATTGGTTTAAGAAACCCGGGATGATGAGAATCAACGATCGTCCTTCAAGCAAGTGTCGAAAGGAGTGTTGGATTAGGTACAAGATTGTGTACCAGATTGGCTATCAGATTGGTGAAAGAAATTTGCAAGATAACCAAAGAGATAAACCTAAAGTAATTCATTATTAGATATAATCATTTAAACTTATGCTTAAAAATGAACAAATAAAATGAAATAATGATAAGATCATACCTTGTTATGAATCTCCATCGAACATCCTTAAAACCAATGTCACAAGGTTCGGGTTCATGTTAGGGTTCGGTGACCTTTAGGTTCGATTTGGGTTCGAATTTTCCAATGAGTTATGGATGAGGTTCGACATAGGATCGGCTATATACATTTTTCAAAAAAAAAATTATATTAAAAATAAAAATATATTAATGTTTTGTAATCTCCACAAATTATATATATATCTATATATAACAATTAAAAAAAACACAAATAAATAAATAAATCGTGGCTTCAAACTCGTCCATACTCCGCTGTCCAGAGTTACACTCTGTGGCTTCAAACTCGTGGTTACACTCCGCTGTCCAAAGTTGGCTCTTCGTCGTCCAGAATCATGCTAGGTCGAGGGTTCCGCATATGAGCGAGGGTTTGAAGTTCACATTGTGCAGACCCACGGAGTGCCTGTCGGAGACCCAACAGACACGAGTCGAGATAGACCGTGGACAAAGACTCGGAGCGAGAGGGGAAGAAAACACAACAAAAAAAAAATCTTGAAAAATCTGAAATGTTCGTTATGAGGTTCGACGAACCTAAACGAACCTGATTTTTTTTTTGAGGTTCGACAAACTTCGAACCTGATGGTTGAAGTTCGCCAAACCTTGTGACATAGCTTAAAACCTATTGAAATGATGTCTAAATGACGATACATAAGAGAAAATGCATGTAAAAGACTTAAATTATGGATTAAATGTGTATATAAAACATGGCAAAAATAGAGGACCATCAGGAAGCCAATTCAATCACTTCGAAATTTGTGAGATATAATTTTAAGCTCAAAGGAAACTACTTCATAAACAAGCTTAAGTATTTTTTTTAAAAAGACTTGTAAAAAAGTAGATCTCTAATCTAGATCTAGTTTGAAATGATAAAACTTCACGCAATTGTTAGCTCTAGCATTACTAACTCATAAACTAGACCTAGGAATAATTTAACTTGAAATAGCTAGATCTTAAGATACAAGTTGGGAAAAGTAACCAATAACCGAGAAAAGTTTTAATTAAGAAGTGAAGGAAAGAAGGATAGAAAGAGTGCTCCAAGCTTGGGAATCCTTTGAACCATGGAGTTTGTCGGTGGAAAGCGGAGGGACTATGCTCCTTGGAAGTGCTCGAAAATTGGAGGAGTCAAACAAGATCAACCAAACGTTCAAGCCTATATACTTGTATCAACTCAAATTCTTGCCCAAAAATATGGTTAAACGCAAGGGTGTTAACTACAAAAGAAACCCGGAAAACATGCATTTAAACAAAAATAACATATACGTCCAGGAGATCTAATGCAACTAATCAATATGAAATAATCAAACAAGAAATTTCTTACCCTACTGAGATTACTTCTCCTTGTAGGGCCATAGCAAACCAAACAAGTACAACAAAAATGAACAATACAAATTACCTCATGAATTATGCAATGTTCATCCACACACTTGAGCCATACACCACATGAGACCTCCAAATCCTTTCTATTATTCCAAAAGAATATTACAAACTACAATACAACACTTGAGCATTCCTTCGGTCCTCTAACCATTCCAAAACAATGAGAAAGATGCTTGCTTAAATAGCCAAATGAGAGAGGGGAGGGGTAATCCACCAGTTTGAGTTGAAGCCGAGTAAGCTTGAGTCGATTGAGAGGTTTATGGGATATGTTGGATGTTAACTCAAAGGCAAGGCGCCACATTTCAAAATGATATATGCACCATCCTCAAGTTTGACTCTCCATCAAATGATCTTTTGACTCAAACGCCACGACCAACTTGAAGAAACCGGATGTGTTTGAGATAAAGTTGGTTGATCCTACGTTGTATCATCAGTTGGTTGGGTCCTTGATGTATTTGGTCAACAATAGGTCGGATATTTGTTTTTCTATCAACACTCTCAATCGGTTCATGGTGTAACCAAAGAGAGTGCATTGGGTTGCAGCAAAACATGTGCTCAGGTACCTACGAGATACAATAGAGTATGGTTTGAGTTATGAGCAAGGGGATGGAGTCAAATTGATAGGTTATACAAACTCAGATTGGGCAGGCAGTGTAGTGGACAGAAAGAGCACCTCAAGCTGCAACTTCAATTTGGGTTCGGCAATAGTGTCATGGTTCAGTCGAAAGCAAAAGTCAGTGGCATTGAGCTCAGTAAAAGAAAAGTATATGGCAGCCAGTTATGCAAGTTTTGAGGCCATTTCACTTCGCAAGTTACTCATGTTTATTTTGTCAGAGGTTGTAGCCGACCATCATTCACTGTGATAATCAAAGTTGCATCAAACTCTCTGAGACTGTAGTGTTTCTTAACAGGTCAAAGCACATGGAGATCAGGTATCACTTCATCTGAGATTATGTTCAAAGGGGAGCTGTGAAACTTCAGTACATATCTACAAATGAGCAAACTGCAGACATTCTTATGAAGGCTTTGGTGAAGGGGAAGTTTGTCTTCTTTAGAGGTAAGCTGGGAATGGTGCAAAACACTTTCCTCGTTAAGAGGGAGTGTTAATTTTGGAGTAACCGATGACAAGTGCTCTCCATGGCTTCAGTGTCAGAAGCATGCATGAAATGTTCAAACTCCATGCAATGACTTTTATTATTTTTTCGGTGAAAAAGTAAATTAATTAATTTGACTTATTTTTCTAAAGTGAGTTTGGAAAAAGAGAATTAGGGTTTTGGAACATTAAAAGTCATCGAAGGATTATTAAAGAGAGGCAAGGGGTAAAGGTTTGCCACACAACACATTCACTCCTTCAAAGATTGATTGAGAGGGAGTGATTTTATGGAGCAGCCAAGAGAAGAAGAAGAGGGCACGAATTCTAGAGAGGGGGCTTACTTTTCAGTTTAGAGGATAGAAAGAGGGAATGAATCCCAAGGCAGCTATGAGGGTTGACATCAACAAAGAGGCACACGAATCTCAAGGAAGATGTAGAGAAGCATGTTGTACATCTGGGGTGCACATGTTGTACATCTGGGGTGCATGCCGCCTTCCACACACCTGGGGGGGAACGTGGCAAAAATCTTCAAACCACTCGATGTGTCCTTGGGGGCAAGTCTTGATTCAAGGTTGTCACCTTGTTCTTGACTCCTCCGTTTAGGCCAACTCCTAACGAATCCAAGGAGGTAGACCTTATTTAGTTGCTAAGGCTGTTAAGGCTTAGTGTAATGGTGATGATTGAGTTATTTAGGAGTTTGATGAAACTTGAAAGTAAATATTTGAACAAGATATTACAACAGAATATATTTAAACAACAACATAAAGATCAATGCATGATATATAAAGCACATAGAAACGGATGATTGTATATTGTAAAGAATCAATGCCAAAATGGAGTCCACAAATAAAAGGTGTTGTTGTATTGCTGAAAGAAAAGTGTTGCAAGTGATCTTGATCAGTTTTAAATTAATATGGAGATGAGTTGATTAACTTATGGGGGAAGGGAACTCCAGATATACCCAAAGGTACAAGGAGTATGTCCAAAACCCTTATCCGATGCGGCTCCCTGCAAGGAATATGTGGGCTGGTTGGAGTCTCAGAGACGTGTTCAACACTACACCAACAAGGGTGTATCCTGAGGGTGTCTCGAGGTCACTACCCAGTTGTTCTGACTACCCAGTTGTTCTCGCTTCCTTTGTGGATTTTGCCACCGCAACGGATCAAATTAAGGGGTTGGATTTTCGCATGGGGAGGTTAATTGAGAATGTGAGACTAATTATACTAATCATCCACGTTGCTTATGAAGCAGCCAAATGATCGGTCAAACCGCAGTGGTGCAGAGCATACACAACAGAGCCTAAACAATTTTAAGGATTTTATGATTGGTTTTGTTTGTTAAAACGGAAAAAAGTGACCTCCAAGAATCTCTTTCGATTCAAGTGAACCTCAATCGAGAAAGAAAGGAGGGGTAGATTTTATTATGTTTTAAGGTGAAATAAACTTCAAATGCAAAAAAGATGAAGCAAGTTATCTAATTAATCCTACCACGCATCTCTTTCCCCTTTCGGGTGACTTGAGAATTCGTGGGGTAAGTAGTAGTATTACTTTGATAAATGAAATATGAAATAAATGATCAAGCTTGCAGCATCTAACAAAGTATACTATCCTGTAAATAAATAAGAAAAACTATACTAAAGCAAAGCACGAATAAACGAAAAAAGTGCAAGAAAGGAACTCCGATGCGGATCCCCCCAGGAGGGATGGAGAGTGGGCTTGAAAGAGCCTACTGGAGATATCTTTTATTCTGCTCGGTTACAACTTTATTAGAAGTGCACTTTGGTCCTTGTTATCTGGGATCCAAAGGCTTACAAAAAAGCTAGAAAAAAGAAACTCGGAGGTAGGGGGCACCCTTGGGAAGCTTTGGATGGCCAAAAAGTGTATTTTCGGGCAAAGTTTCCTTCTCCTTTTTGATGGACTTGCTAAAAACCAGCAAGCTTTATTAGTTAAAAAGTGCCCAAAAACACTTTAGAAGTGTATTTGGACAACGCAAAAATTTTGTAAAATTTTCGAAGTTAAAACTATATGAAAAAATGCGAAAATTAACCAAGGAAAGCAAGCTTTCCTTGGATCTTGGTTTGCCTTTTGGGCGGCCAATACAATATGCACTTAGATGCTAGATTTATCTTTTTAACTTTAAAAGAAGACTACCTTTAAACAAGCTAAGTACTTCTTTTTAATGCTTGCAAAAAAAAGGTAGGTTTGAGCTAATCTCTTTTAAATGGAAATTTGCATGCAAAAAACTGATATCTAAGCTAACAAGATCTTACTAACTAAATCTATGAACTATTTTACTTTGTAAAATAGATCTAAGCAATAAGATATTGAATAGTAACCAATTTGAGAAAATTTTAAAATTTGAGGAGGAAGAGGAAAAGATAGTGCTTGTTGCTCCAAAGAAACTTGTTAGTGAAGCACCGAGGGACAAAATCTTCGCAATTTCATTGGAAAATCAATGGAATCAATCTTGAACCACAACTCTTCCAATCACGGCAAACCTGAAAGCTAGAAGACAAATCATGCAGACAAACTCATTAGATCTGAAGATACATATGCAAAAAAGATGACATAGCATGAGAAATAATCTTATTTAACATGCAAATATTAACCCATTTAAACATATGTAACAAAATAGGAGTAAGTAACCTTACTTACATTGATATATTCCTATGATTCAAAGACTCATTGAGGCAGACACAAGTGAAAAGCAAAACTTGAAAAAATAGCAATTCACCTCAAAAGCAGCATGATAATGGATGGTAATCCACACATGAAAGCACTCCACAATTTAGCCTCCAAAGCTTCTCTTTTATTCCAAACATGAATGATCATTACAATATTAGAACAATAGCAATCCTTTCTCCCTAGCTCTAACTAGCTTGAAAGAGAGAATTGTTTCTTTATTTATAGCCAGAGCAAGCCCCTGGGGGTCTACCTACACTGAAGATAAACCCGGAGTGTATTTGAGTTGAACTGAGTCAGACTGAGTTGAACTGAGTCAAACTGAGTTGAACTGAAGAGGTGATTGACACCTCTCTCACCCAACTACTCATTAACCAATCATCAACTGCCAACACAACCACCTAACTCCTCCACTGGCATCCTTCACTCCCTCACGCGTGAGTTTCCAAGGTTGGTAGGAAGTGGGTGATGTCACCCATACCATGCGCTAGCTACTCGAGATAAACTAAGGTTTCAAAGTAAACCAAAGTTTTAAACATGAAAGGGGCCCACCCCCTTTCTTCGCCTCATGTGTGAGCTTCTAAGCTAGGGTGAGGAGGTTGACGTCACCCTCACGCGTGAGCTTCTAAGCTAGGGTGAGGAGTTTGACATCACCCTCACGCATGAGCTTCAAAATACCCTCACTACCACTTATTTAAATTTAAACCAAAGTTCAACATTTTTATGACTTCAAGTTGAGGAGGTGTCCACCCCTTTCTCCATTTGCTAGCCTCCACATATGCTAGCATGAAGTTTAGTTGACATCATCCTTCTCTTTTTTTATTCACCACTCAAATGATTTTATTCCAAAATTTTAAGTCTAAACTTAACATGGAGAGGGTTGCATGCTTAATGGGGACCCATGCCATGTCACCCCACTCAAACTCAAACTTTGACTTATTTTTTTGACTTTTCAAACTTGTCCTTTAGTGCTAATCCGTTGCACTTTTAACATTAAAGTGACGTTTTAATGCACTTTTAGAGAAATAATGCTCCACTGGGTGTTTTAGCCGCCCGAAACATATGAAAAGTGGTCCCTGGGGTAAAGAGGAAGTTGTGAGTGTCAAAACGAGCATCTTCACGCCTAAAACGGAATTTGAACCTGACTTTTATTACATTTTGAAACTTTTAATTAAACCATTAAAAAATGGCCTAATTTTGCGAGAAAATTTTATTTTCTCAGAATCAGACGAAACTCTAAGGGGACCTAGCACATGTCCATACAACTCAATTTGAATGCCTAGCATGTTGAAAAACACTGACACAACGGCTTTAATAACCTCCTAAGGCCTAACCACCAAGACGACTACCCCAACTTTGGAGTTGTGAGTGAAAAACTCAGAAATTATTAGTCGTTTGTTCAACAACCAATAATAACCAAGGGAAAAAACCTATGTTGC
>LPNX010363431.1:0-53715 GCA_001517045.1 Pseudotsuga menziesii | reverse complement strand
ATTAAGAAACCATAAGTCCTTTATACAATATTGTTTATCTGTGCTAGAAAGTCCTGATGATGTTTTTATGATACCTATAGATGCTATGCATGGGAAAATAGTTTCCGGTCAAAAGTCCAGACTATTAGAAATGATGAGCTTAGTTGGTTCCGGAAGACACAATTATTGGGATCGGTATAGATTCAGATTGCCTAAGTTTTACCCATTGTCATGAAATCATTTTCTTTTATTCTTCATCCATAGAAATTATGTTACCAAAATTCTATGTTCAATGTTTTTAAATCCATCTATTTATTGTCTTATGCATCCCTGATAATTCGTGATTTTTCTAATAACCTGTTATTATTTTGCAGTGCAACATCTTCATTCTGAATAGTATTCCTGTTGTTGTTACCGTGCTTGCTTTTGGAATGTATACTTTGCTTGGTGGTGTATTGACACCCGCAAAAGCCTTTTCATCGCTTTCCTTGTTTGTAGTATTGAAATTTCCACTCTTTATGTTGCCAAACTTGATAACTCAGGTATCGTTATCTGTTCTTCTGTGTTAAAAGTTTAAAACTATGCTTAAAATCATTTAGTTATGTAAATATACTGAGTACACAAATGCTGTTATGATGTCAGTATGGAGTGAAGTAATCAATGTGATATTAAGAATGGAGCCAAGGCATGTGCTTTCTTTAGTTTGACACTTTCACAATTGAAGACCACATGACCCATCTGACTGCTGGTTTATGTTTTAGTTGTCATATTATATTTATATGTCTGCATGTTTAGCCTTTTGGAGCAGGCATACCATTTTTATATTTTTGTCAGTCAAATTTGTTCTGACCATTCCAGCGTTAACGTTTTCATCATTGTTTCTTAACATGAAATCACCCCCTTCCTATCTTATTGTCTACTCTCTCTAATCTAGATATTAAATTTCGGTTTCTTGTCTTCAGAGTTTCTCTTTGCACCCTTATTGCTATTGTTAATCATTGCCCCTTCTGAGGCGCATTGTCCTGTTCTGCCCATCCATTGACGTTAATATAATTTATTGTTGTCCATAATACTTGTAGTTATCAGAAATGAGCAATATGGCTTGCAAATCCCTGCCCTTGTATCCTAGGTGTTTATCTGTAAATATGTTTTCTTTCCACCTAGATATTTAAATAAGCATGGTGTATTAATATTAGATGCAATAAGAAAGAAATATGCTTTTGCAATTGAAATAGTACCTCTAGTAGAATCCTTTCCTGAATGGCATCATCTTCTCTGTGTACAATTTCTTTCCTGTTGTTTCCATTTATGCAATAAATGGTTTATTCAAATGTTATCTATAGCAGTCCTATGTCCCTTGACCTGTCTGGAGACATTTTATTCGTGTAAATTTTATTTTGTGACATTTTCTTTTATATATCACATATCATCCTCATCATTCCTGTTTTTCAAGATTGTTATCTACTTTTTTCATTCATTAAGATGCTCATAATCTTAATATGGCATCAACAGAAAGATTATTTTTATTTGTTTGATTGTGCCCAAATGCTGGAGGCGTGCCTGAAAAAGTTGCATTGGTATTTGTATTGCACCAGGGTAGATAAACTGTCTTGTGGTCATTTGTTGGACATTAATAAAATGATCTTATCTTATCTTATATGTAACTGCAAAGATACCCTAACTTCAATCTCTGATTGAAAAGCTTCATTTTTTGAGCTTGCTTTTGGTCTGCAGGTTGTTAATGCTAATGTATCTTTGAAAAGGCTAGAGGATCTGTTTTTGGCAGAAGAGAGAATATTGCAACCAAACCCACCCATACAGTCAGGCATGCCTGCTATATCGATTAAAAATGGAACCTTTTCTTGGGACACAAAGGTTTGTGCTTAAATTGTACCCATTTTTCTTGCTACAAAAATAGATAGTTGTGCTCAAATTGTACTCATTTTTCTTTCTACAATAATGGATAGTTGCTTCCTGTTTTCCTTTCACATTTGCATCCTATACAATCCTGCTCAAGAGCATGCATATAGAATTATAGATATCTTAAACCTCGCGATTAAACTGTGATGGTCAAAAAAAAATTCTTACACGGTACACAGATACTGCTCTCTGTAAACTGTTTCTACAGGAAACAAAAGCAGTTTGAAATAAATGCTACTCAAAACAGCAATCTGTAAATTACGCTAAAATCTGTGAACACATACAGTCAGAGAATATAACGATAAATCAATTAGGTCACTCTCAACACCTGCCACTGCTTTTATTAATTCTGAACATGAAAAAATCTGCTACAGGGAAATACCCCTAAAATTCTAGCTGCTAGACTCAAGACTTAACTAATGAAGCCATACCTATGCCCTCATATATATATGTGAAAGGCATACTAGGATTTACAAAATAGATTTGCATGTGACTCAAACTAAGAAATATAATAATTTACTAAAAAATAAAACCAAACTGATTTTTATTTTTATTGTGAGTTCTAAAAATGAAACCAAATTGAATCTTTAACTGGTGGTGCATACCACTAAGATTAGCTGGTGATGGCGCATGCCCTATCTAAGGCTACCTGGCAAGTGCCTTCTCCCTCTATGAATGAAGAGGGATGCACCTGTTGACCACCTAACCAACTAGGTGGCCAACCATGTACCATGTGCATTGATGATGAGAAAGAAATACCTAATAAAGTTTTTTCAAGCGAGGCAGCTATAATATCCCAAATACTGATATTTTCTATTTCTATGCAAATTTACTGAAATAGTCGGGCACGCAAACTGCCATGCAAAATTTCCCTATTTTATAGCTGAAATTAGGGTTAGGGTTTGCAGGATAGAATGAACACTTACCATTGATAAGCCGGCTGAATATGCTCCAAAGAGAATACGCATGCAAGATGAGTTGAGCTGATGAAGAAATAACCTGGTTTTCTGTTGCAATACCCCGGTTGGCTGAATCAAACAAGTGTGACATTTTTGCTGAAGGGATGGTCAGTTTTAGCTGGAAATAAGTCGGAAGGAAGGTGTGCCCGTGCCGGAGAGGATGGTTGGAGCATGCAAGAGTGTTGACCCCTCCAGATGCCCTAGCGAATTGGTCTACCAATCTGCTGCTCACGCCCCCACAACCCTGTAAACTGCTGCTAGCTGCCTCGGATGGACAATCTAATGGCTGATAATCACCCAATGCAGTAGAGTGATCCTATCAATGAGGATGCAGGCCACATGCGGAAGAAATATGGTGATCCAAAGCCCTGGTGAATGACTAGGGTTTCCCAACTAAATGCCCCCAGCTGTACGGATGAATCTGCAATAACCTTCGGACTTATACTGGAATACTGAATAATGATGAATGCAATAGACACGGTGACAAACCTGGATGGTTTATCCTGAAGGAGACTAGGACAGATATCTCACTGCCGAAATCCTGTTAGCTGAAGACGCAGTCTCCAACCCCAACTGTTGTGGCTGCACGCTGTGCTGCTACTCAAGAGCTCCAAAATCAATAATCATCAAAAGTAAAGTCTCCATTCACTTTATCTTTCTTTTATAACTTTCAACTGTGAAAACCCTAACTTTTGACCTAATTAGGTCACTTTAACTTCTAATTTGCAATTGACTTGCATGCATGCGCATGGAGACTTAATTGGGTGCATGCATCATTAAATAATGCTTAGATGTCATGCGTGTCACTTTTAGGGTTTGCATGCATATCACTTTTAGGGTTTGCATCCATCTCACTTTTAGGGTTTGCATGCATGTCACTTTTGGGAACATTACAGCAGCTCTTCTTCTTATCTTTTCTCCATGAAATTTTCGCACCCCTGCAGGGGATATTGTAATGATATGTCGACATGAGGTTCTAGCTTTTGTATAACTTAGTTTCCTAGGACTTTTTCATTAGGGAAGTCCTTTCATCAAGTGTTTTTTTCCTTGGATACTTAAAATTCCTTTTAGTGATTTTAATTATCTAAGTTTTTCACTCAAAAATACCTCCAAAGTGGTGAAAGGCGTTCTAATGATCGAGTCCACGGGGCAACTAAGGCTTAGGAATGTTCTATGTAACCATGCTAGACACTATCTATAGTCTTGCGGAATTTCATTAGGTTTTACCTAGGATTTTTTAATTTTTTGTGATTAAAAAATGTCCCTCAGTATAAAAATGTTGTAATAAAAAGATGGTGAAATGGCATCTAATACCCACAAATTGGGGTATGGGTACTCAAAATCAATGGCATGAGTCCCCCTACACCCTTGGGCAAAGTTTGAAGTCATTCGGACAAGTCTTGATAAGGTTTTGGTCACATTTGTCAAAGTCAGTCAAGGAAATCAGAAAAATTGGCAATTAATTAGTAAGCCAAATTTTGGAAAAGTGCCTAAAGTCACTTAGAAGGGGAAAGTTAAGTTTCTAAGTGTTATGTTATGTTCCTAAGGTGACTTTAGAAAGAAAAAAATCCCCCCTATATACAAGTGTTCCACAAGAATGGAGATGTCGCCAAAGGGGAGGCACCCTTCCTCTTCATGGAAATTGAGATATTTAAAAATAAGCCAAAGGGGTCCCACCCTTTGGGCCTATAATGAAGATTAAAAATATTAGAGGGGAGTTTCCTCCCCATTTCTATTTGATTTCTCACCCTAAGAGGTGCCCCCAAGAGAGGTGGTTCCCCTCTTTGAGCTCCCACTCTCTCGTTTTGACAAGCGGCTTGCATGCAATTGGTCTCTCTCCTCACTCGTTTCCTATTTAAGGAGGCTCCCCCTCCTCATTTGACTTACACACACACTCACTCTCTTTCATGCTCTTGCTCTCATTCGTTTTCTCTTGCTCTCTTTCCCTTGCTCTTGCTTGCGCCATTGTAATTTTCAGCCATTTGGCTTTGTTAATCAAAATCTTTGGAGGAATCTTGTGTCCATTGTTTCCATTGATGATTTTATTCTTGAGTCACATGACACAAGGACACGGGACACAGAGGACACGAAAATACGAGTATTCGACACGAGACACGCCGACCCCAAAATAGGACACAGAGGACACGTTATATATATATATATATATATATATATATATATATATATTAAAAAAAATACATAAACTACATTTTTTTAAAAGTAGAAGTATATACAATGTACATGAATCATAATATCATTCAATTGAAATATGACACTGATGAATCAATAATACAATTATCAATGAATCATGAACTTTGAGTCATAAATTGCATATTTGATATTTCTGATTAAACCACAAAAATCAAAATGTATTACATAGATATCAAGAGAATGCCACCGACAAATATAAAATAGAGTAGAGACTACTTAGTACTAAGTTTAATATCTACAGTACTGCTAGATACAAAATGAAAATACTAAATACCCATAGGGAAGAATATCATAGCTCATCAATGGTACTAATCACTGTCAAAATTAGCATTACTGTCGTAGCTCTTTCCTCTATCCTCCTCCTCCTCCTCCTCCTCTATACCCTTTTTGACAGGACACATGTCTAGAAATCAAGACACGTTCTTGGCACGTGTCAGACACGTGCTTGAAAGTGTCCATATTTCAGGACACGTTCTTGGCACGTGTTCGACACGTGCTTGAAAGTGTCCAGATTTCAGGACACGGAAATTTTGGTGTCAGACACGTATTAGGGCAAGTGTCGTGTCCGACACGTGGAATACGGGACACGAGCCCTATTTGGAAGTGTCCTGTTACTTAGTTTTATTCCATGCTTGAGGAGCTACACAAGTTTGGTTGGCCAAGGAAGCATACTTATTTGCTTTGGTAACATTTATGGTATTTGCATTCCATAAATTTTGTGGGTTTTCATTCTTGTAGCAAAAGAAGTTCATATATTTTCTAGTTTGAAGTTTATGATTTCTTTGCTCATTATCTGATTCTCACCTTCTAGTAATTGCGTAGTGAAAATCTTTTAAGTTGTAGGTTATTTGGATTGAAGAGTGGGATTCCTCGATTGGATGCCCCATTGTTTCACTTCTTGAAGAACAAAGGACCAATTTTCTCTTTCTTTACATACAAATTTATGCATTTTAATTTTAGTTTGTTGAGTGTTTCAAATCCAATTTTAACCCTTATATACTCAAATTCTTTCAAAACTATTCATTTGACAATTTTGTGTAAATTTTATATATATATTGCATTAACATACTAACTTCCCCAAAGTGATTTTGGGCACATTTTAACATTTTTTGTTTGCAGGTTCTTAGCAGGTTGGTAACAAAACAAGGCAAAACTTTGTCAAATTTCAGCCATAGAAGGGTGCAAAGTCTACCCCAAAAGAAGAGCTTCAAGGCCATCACAAGAAAGGGTTGAAAACACTGTTTTTCTCACTTCTTTCTTCTTTTTCTTTATCCTGAAATTTCAGCCATTGTAACAAGTCGAAGAAAGTCTCTTGGACTTGATTTCTTATTTTTCATTTTTAGTTAAATCGAGTTTCATTTATTTGTCATCCATTGCTAGCAAAAGAAGTTGGGCTTGCCCACCTTTGCATAAGCAATTGGTCATTGGTGTGGGTTTATATTAGTTAGAGTTTCATTTTGTTTTTATTTTCTTCTTTATTTTTGCCCACACCTTGCAAGTGATTTGGCTATGCCATCGTTGCAAAATCGTGCCGGCTAGCGTTCTATTTTTTACATTTTCATTTGCCCACGCCTTGCAAGTGATTTGGATTTGTCATCCTTGCGAAATCATGTTGGTTTGTATCTTTCTTTCTTTCATTTTTATTTGTCCACAGCTTGCACATGATTTGGCTATGCCATCCTTGCAATATTGTGCTGGATTGCATTGTTAATAATTGCTAAATTCTTCATTTCGTTTAAAATAAACCTTGCCCCAATCTTCACCCCTTATTCACTCCCCTTGTCTGTTGGCCCGACCCTGGGAGACAAGAAAGGGAGAAGATTCGAGTTGGCTAGAACTAATAGGCATTTCAATCTATTATTCCAAGACTGAGAAAAGAGGATTAGTGTGTGGAGCTAGAGGGGTAGAGCTTGTTGGGGGCCTTGTGGCACTTAGTGTCATCTTGTTGAGCACCCAACTAGTTCTTGGGACTGACTTGTGGAGCTAGGAGAGAGCCTTGTGCTCTCTTGTTGAGCACCCAACAGTTTCTCTCGGTTGAGGGATAAGAGTTGGAGGTAGACACATTAGTTAGTTCGTTTATTTTCTCATCCAAACACATTAATCCCCTAAGTTGAAGAAAGACCTTAAAATAAATTAAAATCTATGGGACCACTTACGCAACATCACAATCTTTCATTTTATTTACTATTGCAATCATCGTTCATTTGGTTCAATTCTACTTCAAGCTCATCTCGTACATTTTAGTTCATTTGATTAAAGTATTTTACATTTGATGAATGCGGTCTTTTGATTATTGTGGTGAACGAATGATTTAGAGCAATTTGTGCATTTTGGCAATTTCATTGTAATCTCTGCTTGTGACTCCATAGCTTGATTCAGGCAGGAACCGGTTTAGTAATACTATATTTCTCTTGCAATTATATTTGGTTTACAAATAAAGAAAGATTTTCCTGTCATTTGAAATTATTGCATTTATGCATGATTGATTGCCATAAAGATTACATTAATCTAATCATCTTTTAACTCCTAAAACACAATCTTTGATTACCCCCTGGACCTTTTTAGGAGTTGGGTTTAAACGAAGGAGTTAGGAATCGAGGTGACATTGGGTTCTAAACTCATAATTGCCCTCAAGAACACACCTAGCGGTTGGAAGACTTTTCCATGGACAAGTGTGTTTTATGCGGCAACAGCACCTCTTGCTTGAGAACTATGATGTGCTCTCTCCAATTTCTATAAGACACATTATGGTGCAGTTGAACAGGTGCCCATATCTATTGTTGTAGAAGGTTGTCTAAGGTACACTCATTAACACTCCCTCTTACAAAGGAAAGTGTTCTCCACCAAACCAAACTACTCTTTAAATAGGGTGAATTTCCATTTTGCAAGTGGCTTAGTCAAGATATCAGCAACTTGTTGATCTATTGGAATGCATTGCAAAACTACAACTTCCTTTTGATCCTTGTCTCTGATGAAGTGGTACTTGATCTCAATATGCTTGGAACGATCATGAAATACTAGATTTTTGGAGAGCTCGATACAACTTCGATTGTCACTGTAAATAATGGTTGCAATGAAAGTCTAATATGTTTGCTTCGCTAGTAACTTGCGAAGCCAGATGGCTTCATAACTAGCACAATTGGTTGTCATATGTTCTGTCTCTGTTGAACAGAGTGCTACAAAATTGTGTTTCCTCCTAAACCAGGAAATCATACTTCAACCTAAATTGAAGCAACACTCTAAAGTGTTCCTACTATCACTAGCACTACCTGTCCAATCAAACTTTGAAAAACCTTGTAGTACCACCTCTCTATCACCAACATACCTCAGTCCAAAATGCACTTTACCCTTTAAGAACTAGAGCATGTGTTTTGCAGCAACCCAATGAACTTGCCTAGGCTATACACCATGTAATGGCTCAAGGTGTTGATTGAAAAAGAAATGTGAAGCCTAGTATTTACCAAATACATGAGGGAACCTATCAATTGTCTGTATGCAGATAGATCAATCAAATCAGAAACAGAATCAGCAAAGGACTTCAAATTTGCTCCCATAGGAATAGTCATCGGCTTGTAGTCCATCATCTAAAATCTCTTTAGAATCTCATCTGCATACTTACCCTGTCCAAGTAAAACTTCACTTGGATCTTGCCACACCTCAAGACATAGAAAATAGTGCATCGACCCAATGTTAACTTCTCACATTCTCTTGACAACTCTATCTTGCACCAGTCTACAAGTTTCTTTGAACATACAAGGCTAAAACAAGTAGATTAGAATGGTCAACCAAATAGTAAAGATTGGAATCAACATCTATCTTTGTGACACCCAAACCTAAAAGATACTCATCGATCCTAGAGTACCATGCATGTGGTGCTTGTTTCAAACCATAAAGTGTCTTCTTATGGGTCTCATGCCAATGCACTCCAAAGCCTTTCGACAAAAATCATTATTAGTCATCTTAGAGGCATTTGAAAGAATGATGCCCTACATTTTCCCTTGAATACAAACCGACTCTAACAAGTAACCCAAAGCATATGTTGTCAAAACATATAAGTACGGTGCTAGAGGGAAGCCCTAGTGAATGAACAGATTCAACGAAATCTATGGGGAGGATTTTTTGGCTGACACAAAATTTGAAGCCTTAGTAAAAGGGTTGTTCACAATGGAAACATATCTTGGTCCAAAAACCTAATAGGTGAGCATCTATGTAATGAAGGGCCAATTGCTTCAATCATAAGCTTTGTCAAATTCTAATTTGAAAATGAGGGACTGTTGGCCAGTCTCCTAGGCCTATTCCAAAGCTTTCCAAGCTAAAATTAGAGTGTCAAGGATGAACCTCCCCTACACAAAATTTGTATGCTCCAATTTAAGCGCCTGACGTGCCACCAAGTGGATTCTCAATGCCAAAGCCTTGGCTAAGATTTTGTAGGTAACACTAAGCAAAGTGATAGATCTCTAGCCCCAATGATGTTTCGTGTTGCATTCTTGGAATAAGTTGAATTAAACCTTGATTGAGAAACTTAGAGAGTTGCCCAAAAGAGAATACTCCAGAAGCCAAACAACAAAACTCATCCCCAACAGCATCCCACATGACCTTGTGAAACTCATGTGGAAGGCCATTTATACCCAAAGATTTTCTATTAGGCATGGAGCACAATGTGAAACGTGGCTCCTTTGAGATATCTTTGTCCAACCTGTCACAATCCCCACTAGATACCTTACA
This sequence comes from Pseudotsuga menziesii, assembly GCA_001517045.1. NCBI lineage: Eukaryota > Viridiplantae > Streptophyta > Pinopsida > Pinales > Pinaceae > Pseudotsuga > Pseudotsuga menziesii. The sequence goes on along the minus strand of LPNX010363431.1, from coordinate 43,921 downwards.
AAGAATAACCTTACAACAAGCATTTCTAGTAGCCAACACATTATCTATCAACTCATGCCCAAACATACCTCAACATTCAATAGGGTTTGGTGCAAGAGACCCATTAGCCTTGTAGAATCCAAGCACTCTGCCTACATTCAACCTTCCTCTTTAAAAAGTTAAAGAATATGGAGGCTTAATCCCCATCTTAAATCCACTATTGGTGGGAACAAACCCAAGCACCCCAAGCAATATAGTCCTCTCCCTGACAAACATCCATCTCTAGCTTTGTTGCATCCTCTTGAAGAGTCACACTATGAATATCCTCTTCAAGAAATATGTCAACCTCCTCAAGTCTACCACATGCCTCCCGCAAGCAATTCCTCTTCTTATGAGCCATTTAAGTCCAACCTTGTATAAACATAACTACATGAGAAGTTGCAGCCTCCCACCAAAGAATCCAATCTTGAGGTTCCAAAAGATCTGAACTAAAGCACGAAAATCTACCAACTCCCAACTGTTCCACATTCAATTTCAACAAAGTTGATGTAGGAAAATAATTGTGACCAAAGTTTATCGAAGTTTGAATATGATTGTGGTTAGAAACAATCACATGCATTAAGACATTGACTATATGAAGCTTGCTCGAGATGGAAATGTCATGTTGCAGACCATAAACCCAATCTAACCTTGAACCCCTATTGGAAATATTGTTTCCATTGATGTCAAAGACGCGGTAAGACTGCAGATGTCCAAGATGAAGATTTGTTAGAAATATTGTACCATTGATGTCTAGTTTGGATGCCCTGTCTTTGAAGGTTTTTTTTCTCTGAAGACCTAGCTCAAATGGAAGCATATTATATATGGTTGAAAAGCTTCTTTCGAGGCCTTTACAGCGGTGTATGTCACTCCCTCTAATTCAATAGGACTGTGGAGATATGAAGTGTTAAAATAGCCTTGCCAGATTGTTAGGTCATCCCTGCCAGGATATTGAACAATGTTAAGTCTACCTAAAAAGTTGACTTAAAAACATTGTGAATAAGAGGGTGCTCTCTCTCATTTGATCAGAAGCACAACTCATAGAACTCTCCTAAGGAAGTGCGCACTTTTACTGCTAGGAAGAGTCTTTTCTAAGGAGAGGGAGTCTTGAAGGATCTATTCTTTTGGATAGTTTTTAATGAGCGCTCTTTGGGTAAGGCCAAGGTAGAAGGTGATTTTGTGACAATTTCATAGATGTTTTAAAGGATGGTTTTGGATCAGATTTTAAGGTGATTTTGTGACATTTGGATATGTTTTAAGGGTTGATTATGGAGCAGATTTTAAGATTTCAAGGAGATTATATTAGCATTTTTTAATCTATTTGTATCTTGTTGAGTTGGTGCTCAACTAAGGATATTGTTGTTTCCTATAGGTTGGTGCCTACACAAGACTTTGCAAAGTTGGTGCTCTAAGGAGATTGGTGTCTCCTGTAGGTTGGTGCCTACACAAGACTTTGCAAAGTTGGTGCTCTAAGGAGATTGGTGTCTCCTGTAGGTTGGTGCCTACATAAATTTATACAAATAAATTTTCATTGTTTTCTCTTGAAAGATTTCCACATTAAATTTTATGTGCTATGATATGTGTTTAGATGTGTTTACTATTTCATATTCAATGAATGATTAATGAATGCTTAGTTAAAGTAAAAAGAAGTTTTATATTTATTCAATCCCCCCTCTAAGTATAAACATAAGTTCAACATTTGGTATCAGAGTCAGTTCCTTTAGAAACGATTTAACCACTGAAAGGAAGATCTCAAGCACATATGGCTTGTCAAGAAGGTCTCTCCACAAATAAATCTCCTTTGTTTGATGGTTCAAATTATGCATTTTGGAGTATAAGAATGAGGGCATATCGAATGGCCCAAGGGTTTAATACTTGCAATCAATCGTGACAGGCTATAAAGTTCTAGCAACACCACCAACATATGCAGCAGAGAAGTTAGGTGACCACAATGCAAAAGCAATGAATGCCATCTTATGCTGTCTATCAGAATCTGAGTTTGTCAAGGTGATGCATTACAAATTGACAAAATAAATTTGGGACAAGCTTGAAAATATCTAAGGCGACGACAAGGTTAAGAAGGAAAAGCTTCAAATTCATAGAAGACAGTTCGAAACTCTGAAAATGAAAGATGAAGAAAATGTTGAAGCCTATCTCCTCCATGTGGATGAAATTGTTAACACCATCATAGGACTGAGTGAAACAGCTGAAGAACCGATGAATGTACAAAAGGTATTAAGGTCACTCCCCTTAAGCTTTGATGCCACGGTCTCTACCATTGAAGAAATGAAGGATCTTGATAATATGACGATGTATGAATTGCATGGGATCTTCACAACCTAGGAGATGAGGACAGGAAAACCAGCATAGAAGGAAGTAGCTTTCAAAGCATCAAAGAAGACAAAAGGGCACAAATTTTGTGATTATTCCAGCTACAAATTAGATACAAAACAAGCACAATTTGTGAGAAAGCTAAAAATGGGATCAGGCAAATTCAAAGGTAAGCTACCCTTTAAATGTTTTGATTGTGGTAAAATAGGACGTATTGTTGCTAAGTGTCCTGTTATCATAATTCATGTAGTTGCCCTGTAAGGTGATTCTATCCAAGATAGGAGAGAGGAAAAGGCAACTAAAGTCCTGACCTATAGAAGTTAAGACCTTTCAAAGTACTCAAATGTCACACTGGCCAAAGCCATTGGCACATTAGACCCAGTGGAGAATTAAGTCTAGGTGGCATCCCTAGAGTCAAGATAACCCAAAAATTGATGAATTAAGGTAGATAATTGAAGGTATCTTGATTGGATCTCTTAGTCTAATGGTTAATTAGAGATTTGATCGATTACTAAGAGAAATTATGTCCATATGTGAAAAGCCCCAATTTTCCCTAGGGTTTTAAATGTGAAAATTAGATCTAGGGTTAATGAGGTAAAATTAAATGAAATTAGGCACTAAGATCAATTTCTAGATGACAGATCTGACGATTACAAGTGATTCTAGCAATACCCAGATCACGATTTTGGCTAAAAGAGAGTTTTCCGCAAGGAGGGCGAATTTCCCTAAGAGAGGCCAGTGCTTTAGGTGGGCCAATGGAATCCAACTAATTTGAAAATTGGTCTCTATGGGTTTTAGGTGATTTCAAACTTGGGTTTTAAATAATAAATGTAGCCTCAACCTAGAACTAGATGAACCTAAAAGCTAGGGTTTTAAAGAGAGGGTATTTTATTGTTTTTATTATGCCCAAGAAAGAATTTATTGAAACATAAAAGATGGAAGAAATTTAACTTACCAGGAAAGGAGATATGTTATGAGATTTCGACCTTTGTCCAACATTGTCAACTTGGAAGCTTATTTTTATCCTCGGTTGAAGATCTGGTTTGCCTAGTGTGCCCCTCCTACCAAAGTAAAGACTAAAATCGTGCTTAATTTGAACCGAACAAGAAAGAAATGCTTGCAGAAGAAACCGAAAGGAAACACATATCGAATGCTAAGCAAGATCGACAAGTAAAACCCCCTAAAGCGGTTTGTAGAGAGAGAGAGAGACACCCCTTTGAGTCGCCCTCTAGCAAAGACGCCCTCCTGCAAGTTAGCTTCACACCAAAGATATGCCATGAAAATAAAAGATAAACATCCAGTGCCCAAAGAGACTTAGAAATACAAGAGTCACGAACTTCTCTAATATTTCACAAGTAAGCCAAAAGATCTTCTATTATTAGCTCTAGCAAAGAGCCAAATTCTCGATGGGATACAATGGGGGGATCACAACTCTTAAATAGATAAGAGTGTATCCACATAATAACAAATATCCATCCAACGGTTGAGATTAAAACATCATCAATGGTGGAGATAACTTTTTAAATTTTTACATGGATCACTACATAGAGGGGGTGCACTTTTCCCAATGATGCCTTAGTGAGGTGTAATACATCATAATGCTAGGATATAACAATGTGGTACATGATAAAGGAGTTCCTTAGGGACATAAATTAGCCTAGGCCCCTATACAACATCATAACATAAGATATAACAATGTAATACATCAATGACTAAGGTGAGGGGTGCCCTATGGAAAACGTCCTCCCTAAGAGAGCCAATAAAATAATCCAAAGCTTGAAACTGATGCAAACTGGTCAGCAAAGCCATAATAAATCATCTAGAATCATTCCCAAGCCATTTCTTCAACCTAACTAGCCAAATCGATTTTCTTAGTGAATTTCATAGTCCATTTATTTTGTGGTACAACTCCCAAAAATAATAAAAATCACAATAACTCTCTGTGGGCTCAAAACTAGGACAAACTGGCTGCACAGATGAATCCAAAGACATGGTAGAATGGTACTAGTGATTATTCATACCTCTTGGAGCACTATAGTGCCTTAGGAGCGCCACTCTCTAAAGCATCTCATCAATAAAAATGTAATCAAGCCAATAATAAAGTGATAATAATCATTGCACCTTAAAACTGAGACCATAGTATTGCTGCAGGGGATCTATGGAACAAATATGGCCAATATCAATTTTTCCAATCATTGCCTTGGGAACTGTGTTTGACTTGGTCAAGAAGGTTGACCTGGTCAACAAAGATGACCTAGTCAACAAGGTTGACCTAGTCAAAGTACCCAAACTGAAAGCTAAGCAATAATCTGGATAATCCTGAGTATATCATAGATGAATAAAGCTCACATGATTATGTTAGCAGCTAAACTTAAACATTAATAGCATGATAGTGGTGCCCAATATAATAAACATCATCCAAAATTCTATAAATCCCCTCGCTTACGAGACTTAGGCAACTAGATGTGATGGGTGAAGTGATGAAACAAAGGCTTAAGGTCAAAGGGAAGACTTGTTGACTTTAACATGGTGATCTTTCAAACATGGGGAAATAGGGATCCACTTGAATTCATGATGAACAAAGAACAATAGGGAATGGAAGTGTCTCACAAATGGATGAGTTGTTTAGAAAAATATCCATTCAACTTTAGCAAATGTAAACCACTTACATCCAAGCTAAAATCAAGCTCCATGAGGTTCTTTTCTAGGACCTGTTGCCGCCTAATACACACTTTATGACACGGGGAAGTCTCCAACCCGCTTTGTGTGTCCTTGGGGGAAAGTTAGAGCTGGGGACTACTGTCACCACAGTCTACCAACTCCTCCTTTAGGCCAAAACCCAACAGAGCCAAGGGGGGTAGTCCCTACAAGAAATTATTCCTAAGTTTATTAACTATTAGTTAAAGGGATCTTTTATATTAACTATTAGTTAAAGGGATCTTTTATTAAGGTTGTAAGGCTAAGACTTTACACTATCCCAAGAATGACAATCAGCATGCAATGCAAATATTTCTTTCAATGACAAGCAGATCCTGAGATATAGAAAGATTAGTGCCTATTAACAAATGGAGTCAAAATAAATGAGTTACAGCTTCACAGAAATTAAACTAGACTGATTTATCCACAGTTTAAGTGTTGTTTGAACTAAACAAGATTACAATATAAGTAGTCAAATGGATTGTGCAATATGAACCATATTTCAGAGTTAAATCAAATGCTTATAGACAAACGAATAAATGGAACAACTATTAACAACTACCCAAAATGCTTGAAGAAAAAGATTCAACTTATGTATGCAAGATCTACAAGTTATTCACAGTGTGATTGTTACCCAATAGATTTAAAGATTCCACCCAATGAGATTAGATGCTTGAAAGAAGGTGCTTGCGGTAAACTGAAATGTGAAATTGCTTGTAAAACAAAGCCTTAAACAGCAAGGCAAGTAATTGAAAATTGCTTGGAAAAGGAAAACTTGAACAACAAGGCAACTTGAACTTAAAACAATAAGTAAATGTTGGTGGGAAGTTTTGCAATTTCTCTTGGTTCCTTTTAGGTAAATTTTATTAAAGTTGAAATCTTGGATTAAGTTTTAGATCCGGTGGTGTGACTACCCCAACTTCGTATCCTTCAAGTCAAAGAGGGAGAGTTGGGCTCTCAACAAAGTGGAAACAAGTCCACCCGTAGCTCACCCCAAGTGCTCAGTGCCCCAAGTGCCCAGTGTTCAACAAGGAGGACGCAAACGCCGTGAGACCCCCAACGGTCTCTCACCCCCCATAGCTTCCAAAGTCACTTGTTTTTAATTGAAGAGAAAAATAATGAAGTGGATGCCTATTACTAAAACTTATTTAACCACCTGCCGTTTCTCAGAAGACCCCGGAGGGTGATGACCGAGTAGAGGAGGAGGGGCCAAATAAGTTGGTAAATTTCTAACTTGTAAAAGCAAGTGCAAAAGTAAATTACGGATTGACTTACAATAAATAAAGTGCAGCAAGTAAATTACAATTTAAACAATCAACAGAGTCAACCTATGCTTTATCTTTTATGGGAGGTGTCGGTACTTGATCTCTGGACAATAGAATAAATCTGCTTTGCAGAAACTTAAAGATTTGCAGGAAAGAAATGTGAACTGATTAGATTTCCTAAAGCCCCTAAGCCTTTCCGCTTTTCATACCTTTGATCCGAGTTCCCTAAAAGGAGATAACGGAGGGCAGAGGATACACGGACAATTTAGGTTGTATATTCCTTCAAAACAGTAAACTAGATGACAGAAAGTAAAGATCTAACTAAATGATTTGCTTGGAAAAGAAATGCTTGAAAAGTAAACTAATCTAAACCAAATATACTAACCACGCATCAATCTCCCTAGCATCAATCTCCCTAAAATAGAAGGTGGGTAAAAAACCTGGAAAAATATTAGATCTACTTGAAAATGAAAACACAACTAGTGATCTACTTCCTAGATCTACTTCCTACCTAATTACAATATGATTACAAATTACTTTGAAAGCCTTTAGAGAATACCCACGAGGAGACTCTCTCGGGGCTTAAAAAAAATAAGAAAAAATGAGAAAAGATGAGGCTTTGAACCTCTTTTGAAGTGGCTGAAAATTGACGCGTTTTGGTCCGATTTGGACAGTGTTTCCTGTGTAAAACCTGCTAAAACCAATAAGGAAAAGGTTGCTAGAAAATGACAGAAAACTCCAACAAACTAGTTAAAATTTAGTACCCAAAAAACTAGAAACTAGGGAAAAAATCTGGGTGAAAAAAGAAGTTTAGAGGGCTGCAAAATGCATTTCCAGCCACCTAAAACCCTACAAAATATCAGATTTATGATTGATAAATATAGATCTAGAGCTTAGCCTTAGAGGCCCTCCTTCAAACCCTCGGATCTGCAAAAAGTGTGAGAAAAATCTACAAAATACAAGCAAAAGGTGAGTAACCCAAATGGATCTACAAAAACCTTTGTAGATCTAAAGTAAACTACTCACAAGCAATAGCAAATAATCATTTACTATCAATTCTCCTTTGCAAGGGGCATCTATGCATGTAAAAATAAATAAATCTTACAAAAAATTAACTATTTTACCTCAAGCTTGAAGAGAAGAGACCAAACACCCAAAAAAGATAGAGATCCTCCAAAGATTTACTTTTATTAGGCCCAACTAGGGCAAGATTCAATACAATGAGAACCTCTAGGGCTTGAGCAAAGCTTGAGAAAAACGTGAGAGAAGAAAAGAGAATTTGGTAGCATAACCTTAGCATGAGAAAATCGTGTAGTGAGGGAGAGGATCCCTCCTTATATAGGAAAAATACAAAAACCTCTTGGATCCAAAACCCCTTTGAGAAACCCCCTTGTATTAGGGTTTTAGCCTTCCCCTTGAGCTTGCTCTCCTCCAATAAGAATTAAGGGCACCTCCCTTTGGTGGAGTTATAATAATAATAAAAAAGAAAACTAGGGTTAGAACCTCCCCTTGGTTGACTTTTTTAGGCTTGACGTTTTTCCTTTGGGAGTGGTTTCCTCCCAAACATGGGCCCCCTTTGACCCAAATTTTGATTTTTCTTTTATATATATATATATATATATAAATTTTAAATTTGGAAAATAAGAGGGGCGCCCCACTTAGGAGATCTTCAAAAATTTATTTTGACCATGGGGGGGCAGTTTACTCAAAAATAAAAATTGACTATGCTTAGTAAACCCCCAAACTTAATTATCATGGCCTTATTTGATTCTTTCCTTCAAAATCAAATAATTTAATTTTTCAGTAAATTTATCATGGCCCCACTTAGGAGATCTTCAAAAATTTATTTTGACCATGGAGGGGGCGGGGGGGGGTTTACTCAAAAATAAAAATTGACTATGCTTAGTCAACCCCCAAACTTAATTATCATGGTCTTATTTGATTTTTTCCTTCAAAATCAAATAATTTAATTTTTCACCTTAGGAAATTAAATTAATTCCCTAGAAAAAGACCTTGTCTTAACCAAAATTGGTCTAAACTTCCTAACCCCTTGTCAGAATGACATGGGACTTGAACCTATGGCTTAGGGGGTGTCATAACATTTTTATTTACATTCATAACCCCCATTACAAAATGCCAAGGATCAAGAAAATAAATTTTTACATCAAAACTTAATTAATTAACCACCCAATGGTAAAGTTAATTAATTAGAAAAAAATTAAAATTAAAATTAAAATCTTAATGAAATTCCGCAAGACTACAAGATATGACTAGCATGGTCATGGACAACAATTTGAAACCTTAGTGACCTCATGGGCTTGATTATCAAAGCACCAATTCACCACTTTGGAGGATTCGTGAGTGAAAGACCCAACCAATTAAAATTGTTAAATAACAAAATCAACTGGAAGGGGAAAAAAAACACTCAATAAAGAGGACTTCCCTGATAATAAAGTCCATGGTGACATCCTTAGAGGAATGACCCATGCTGACATATAAAATTACATTAATTATCCGACGCAGGGGAGCGGACATTTCGTGTACAAAAGGGGCAGGATTGCCCTACTAAGTGAAAAATCCCTAGGATTTTTCCGTTGTGCAAATTGTACAATATGTACATCTGCAATGTACATGATGTTTCCACCTAGTCGATATAGGTGGGCAACAGGACCCTTGCGTTGAGTACACAAGAAACTGTAGTGAAGAGATCCTAGGGGACATTTAGAATTAGTTGTCCCTTACTCCATATCACATCCTAACCCGTAGACTCTGTGATGATTTTAATGATTACATTTTTCAAATATAGCCAGCAGTCTTTAGATTTAGCATTTATTTATCCACTGCTTTTTAGGCCTTTCACATTTCATTTCATAGCCCTTTTCATGTGTGTCTAAAAACAATCGGAAATGAAGCAAACCTTATAGACACAAAAGAGGAAAACATGCTAAGAAGAAATTTTTTTACTCTAAAGAGGACAGTAGCTCTTTTGAAGAAAGTGATGGATATGATTCCGACATTGACAAAAGAAGAATTTATTTTCATAGCAAAGTCTGTTGATGAAGAACATGAAGATAATCAGAAAGAAAAGTCAGAAGAAGAAGAACCTCTCTTCATGGGCATGGATACAAATCAGATTCAGAAAAAGAAGATATTGATATGGATCTTGAAGCAAAACTCATCAGTGCCTGAGAAGAAACTGACAAACTGAGGAAAGAGAATATAAAGCAGAAGGAGCAATTTCATAAATATGGAAGGAAGGATCATAATCTTGATGAAACAGAAAAGACAATTGTCAGCCTGAGGACTCAACTAGAATAGTAAAAAAGGATAGAAAAAGTAGTGAGAAGTCAGCTCAAGGAAAATAAAGAAATCTATAAGAAGCTAAAGTCTGAAGTTGTCTCACTAAGAAACGAATTGGAAAAGTCAAATGCTCAATTACATAGAAACTTAAAAAGCACTTAAACTTTGAACCAGTTTCTCAGTTATCAAAGGTTACCATTCATCAAAACATGGCTTGGCAATAAATGAGAATCAAAAAAACCTTAAAGAAGATGCAAGCAAGGAAAATGAAGAAAAGCCTAAAAGGTATGCTAGTGTTCTCAAAGGCTCCATCAATATTGAAAGCAGTGACAAGAATGGAAATGATGACCAATAACAACCAGATTCTTCTTAAAAGGCTTAAAGGATGAGTTCATAAGAGTTCCTCCACCAAGAAGACCTTTCACACTCCAGCACCAAAATTTCTTTTTTGGCTATTGTTTTCTTGTAATAATTTTTGTCATATAGAAATAGATTGTAGAGCATATGCAAGAAGTGATCATGTGAGAAATAGAGAACCTTATAAGACCTCAAAGGATGAATATGTGAGCAACAAAACCAGAAGTTCTTATGGGTTTACTACAGAAGCTACAGTTCATTTGCTCCCCTACTTGATACTGAATGTTGTAAGTGTAATAACTATGGGCACATTACAAGTTACTGTAGAAGCAGCATAGCGGGATCTCCTAAACAAAATGGAGAAGATGTCCTTGCCAAAAATAAAGAAGAATACTCGAAGGTTTGGAGAAGGAAGCAAAAAGAAGAAGAACAGAAGAAGGAAGAATGTGGGCTTGCACTCTATGCTCAAGATATAGGGAACCAACAATACATTGACAGTGAATGTTCAAAACACATGACAAGGGATCAAACCAAGTTTCTCACCTTAAAAGAAGAAAAAGGAGCAGTGTTACTTTTGGAAGTAATGCTTCCTCAAAGATAGTTGGAAAAGGTATTGTTAGTCTTGGAAAAGGAAATGCTAAGGTACAGAATGTCTTACATGTTGAATGGCTAAAATGTACTCTTCTAAGTGTCATTCAAATGTATGATCAAGGTTACAATCTCACATTTCATTCGAAAGGTTGTGAGATAAGGAATGCAGGTTCAGGAAGATTAATGGCAAATGCAACCAGAACCTCAAGCAATGTATACATACTCAATCAAGTCGAAGAAGAACAATGTTATATGGAACAAATAGATAAAGGTGGGAGTGATATCCTTCTCATCTCACCACTAAGTGCCTGAGGAGAAGCACAAGTTCAGGGTGAGCAGCCCTTTTCCATTGATGTCAAACAGGGATAAGTTGCAGATAGGTGGAGAGTTACAAACAAAGGAAGAATCGCAAACACAACGGGAATAATTACAAGATTGTTGTAGATTTGACTAAAGAGTTTCCATCAATGACAAAGGGGAAGGTTGTTGGAAATATTGTTTTCATTGATGTCAAAGACTCAAGGAGACTGCAGATGTCCAAGATGAAGATTGTTGGAAATATTGTGTCATTGATGCCCAGTTTGGATACCCTGCATTTGAAGGCCTTTTCTCTCTAGAGACCTAGCTCAGATGGGAGCATATGATATATGGTTGAAAAGCTTATTCTGAGACCTTTCCAGCGGTTTATGGAACTCCCTCTAAATCCATAGGACTGTGGAGATATAAAGTGTTAAAATAGCCCTGCCAAAGTGTTAAGGTCAGCCCTGCTAGGATATTGAACAATGTTAGGTCGGCCTAGAAAGGTGACTTAAAAACACTATAAATAAGAGGGCGCTCACTCTCATTTGATCACCACCACAACTCATGGAGCTCTCCTAAGGAAGTGTGCACTTTCACTGCTGGGAAGAGTCTTTTCTAAGGAAGTGCACCTTATGGAGAGGGAGGATTGAAGATGTGATCTTTTCTTTTGGATGGTTTTTAAGGAGCACTCTTTGGGTAAGGCCAAAGTAGAAGGTGATCTTGTGAAAAATGTACCTTTTTAAACATTTCAAAAATTCCTAACATCATCCCATCAGGGTTTCTTCATTTGGGTTTTGCTGGGGTCTGGTCTCTCTACCACCGTCACTGGAGATGCATGCTGTTTGTAAAATTGAGCCTCTACATTTTTTGCTGGAAATACCAGTTACAAAAATAATGGGAACATGTAATGTCTATCGTCCAGTCATTTCATTGCAGTTTGTTGAAAACATCTCATGCTCTTGTCAGTTGCTGGATTGCTATGCCTCGTCGACATTCATTTATTTCATTTAGTTTTGAATTTTATAAGTTGAAAAAAAATCCATGTTAATTTATTTCATTTAATTAGAATGTTAGAAAGTTATATTTCAAAAAAATCATGAAATTTCCTTCTAGCTTGCTTTCTTCACAATATGAAGGCTGTTTCTTTCTCAATCATGTCTTCCCTTATAAAGTTTAAGAGTCGTTAAGATTTTGTACCATTAAAACACCTATATTTTCTTTATCAAAATCTTATGTGGCCTTTTACTTTTGGGAGGAGCTTTATTCTTTGATTGCACATTTCAAAATTCTTGTTCCTATTATTTTTTCAAGTTTTCTGAGCAGTGTGACTATGAAATACCTCAAACATCACAGCACTTTAAATTTTTTATTGAAGACAACTTGCTTCATCTCATCTTCCATTCAAAATCCCCATGAAAACAGCCTATAAATGAGATGGGTGCTAATTTGGCTGAAGATGGCAGTTTGACTGCAGACATCAACTCGGTAGGCAGCAATGTTTTAAAACCTGGACTCGGACTCAGAATTGGCAGAGGGTCAACAGTAAACTCCACCAACAACGGGGTACATAGAGGGTTTGGTGCTCTTGATCAAATGCCAATCCTATACCCTCATACGTGATAGAATCCAGTCTTGAAATGCAGCAATTCCACCAATCCTGAAATCTTGAAAACTATTAAGTTTGCTGAAATCTGAATGGGATAAATGAAGTTCAATGAGGTTGGAATCACTCTCAAACATCCTAGGACTATTAATGGTGATGTTAAAAATTAAGAAAAATGATAGAAAAGGAAAGATGAAGGAAAATGTCAACTTTTACTTAAGAATTTAATATTGCCAGTTATGGTTTCCGACTGAAATGACCCCAAAAAATCAAATTTGGGGCTTATATTGTCATTTTTTCACAGCCTATGTGATTTTTTCAAAAAAAATCATGTCACGGTTTTTTTCAAAAAATCGCAGTTTCTTATCTCCGATATTTTCATTTTGTTTGAAGTTGCAATTTATTGCAATGTTGGTGATTTCTTTTAACTATGAATACTGACTCCAAAACCAAATTTAAGGTTTTTTTGCTTGCCTAAATCTATACCTCTTCTTCTACAATGGACCAATCCAACCTCTTCCATGTTCTCACCACCACTTGGAATCACAAGAATCCACATCAGCCCAACCAACCTCCTAGCCACTGCAAAGGACCCAGAGACACTTTCACCGCTAAATTTGAATATTTTGCTAGATGTCCCCTGGAAGCCTCTTTGGCTCTGTTTTCTGAGAGTATCTATGGTTTCTAGATATCTGTGGAGATACTCAAGGCGCTCTCTTTTGTTTGTTAACAACTGTTCTTGCTTGTCCAATTGACCTATTTTGGTGACTAGTGGACATTAAGATAATATAATTTTTATTTTCCTTTAGCAAGGTGTGTTCTGGACTGGAAAACATAATTTGAAGGTAAATCTGCTCAGCTTTAATTTGTTTTACCTTGCTGTCTTTTTGTTTCGACAAAAATTTCTCGATCTGTATCAAAAATGATTGATAAGTGGTTATATGATGATAAATATGGACATCAGTATAAGGTCCACTAGAGAATCTATGCATGATATGAGGAATTGTTCCTACTTTTCACACTTGAGCATGAATTTAGTCATGATTCTTTCTGAAAAATATCTAAATTATCAGGCAGAAAGAACTACACTATCCAACATTCATCTTGATATCTCGGTTGGGAGTCTTGTTGGTGTTGTTGGTAGTACTGGGGAGGGTAAAACTTCTTTGGTCTCAGCAATACTTGGAGAGATACCTGCAGTTGCAGACACGGAGGTAGTTGTCAGGGGAAGTGTTGCCTATGTTCCACAAGTCTCGTGGATCTTCAATGCAACAGTAGGTTCTTTGACTCTCAAGCACCTTTTCCTTACAGTAAATGAGGTAATAAATTCATTGATTGATCCAGCTATTGGAATTCTGTGCCTTCTTTGACTTCTTACATTATTTGCAGGTTCGTGATAACATTTTGTTTGGGTCTCCTTATGATCAATTACGTTATGAAAAAGCAATCCATGCCAGTGAATTGGAACATGATCTTCAGTCCTTGCCAGTGAGTTCCTTGTGTGCTTTTATATAATTCTCAGCAAATATATGTTTGAAGAGATGTTGATTTTGTTCATAAAAGTTTTGAAATAATGGATTTTGATTTACCACTCTTATTCAGGTTCACTGAATGTCGTTTACTTTGTTTTTATTAGGGTGGTGATCTCACGGAGATTGGTGAAAGAGGAGTGAACATTAGTGGTGGGCAAAAGCAAAGAGTTTCTATTGCCAGGGCTGTGTATGCTAATGCAGATGTTTATATATTTGACGATCCTCTAAGTGCACTCGATGCCCATGTTGGCCATCAGGTTGTTACTTAGTCTATATTATTTTTGTTTTATGCATTGTCTGCATTTTTTGTTGCTTCTCTCCTTTCAATACTCAACAAAATGTTGTCAAGTTACTCACCATAGCAATGCAAGTTAGCAATGCAAATCATAATGAATATTCTTACAGTCATAAGATTAGATTGTTGGGCCCTTTTTATTTGGCCTATGAAAGATTGGGCTTTGTTAAGCATTCATTTACTTCCTATGACATATGTTTGGAAGGGAAATGCAGTTCTAGTAACTAATATTTCATATTTGGATAGTCAAGTTGTGGAGTCACCAGGTGAACCACACAAGTAATTCACCGAAAAGAGATATGTCGTAGGGAAAGGTGAAGTATGTTGAAGTTTGAACCAAGGTAGGCCTCTACCTCCCCGGCAACAGCGCCAAAATGTTATCACCAACCTTGTAGTTGCCTATGTGAGATGGATCCAGAATGGATGGTAGAGGGACAAGCAACTTAGGAGGTGGAACCAAGATTGCCTCGACTCCCAAATGGATGGTTGTCACGCCAATCGAGGCAGCCTTCACTTTATGTTATCTTAGCCCAAAACAACAATGGGGGAGACCCAGATCTACTCCCGACAGGAGAGATCAAATCTAGACACCAAATCAGATCAAATGGACTTGAGGTACGTAAGGTGTAAAGTGATGGAAACCCTAGATCTATGGATGATGTCACTAGGTGAACCAAGGCTTTGGATCAGGGTTTAGGAGATATGAGAATTGATCCAAGTTGGGACACGGATGACCTATGAGGTAAATACTAGATCTAGGGTTTAGGTACTAGCAAGAGGTGAGGATATCCACTTCCTTGGGAAATGTGACCAATGCAGAACAGGTGAGAACGGGATTAGGGCTATCTAGTACCAAAGGATAGACTCAAAGAAAGGTATGACAGTGTCAAGGCACCCGAGTCAACAGGAGAGGGTCAAAACACAAGGGAAAAAGCAAAAGAAGGGGTAGCGCTAGGGTTGCAGATCAGTGCCTTTCAGATCTAGGGCAATGGAGTCACTTTTTTCCCAGCGTTGAAGAAGACCCAATCTACAAACCCAAAAAGTGGTTTTGCCGAAAAAGATCAAATTTCGAGAAAAGAGGGCAAGATGGAAGGTAGCGCGCTAGGGTTTGAAGATCATTGTTTTTCAAATCTAGGGAAACATAGTCACTTCTAGCTCAACATTGAGGAAGACCCACTTAGGGCATGACCTGATCTACAAAACCCAAAAATGGTTTGCCGAGAACTCAAGCGGATTGAGCCATAATACTTTTTTTTTTTTTTAATGTTTAGGGTTTTAAGATGAAAATGGAAATACATGTGCCAATGGATTGAGATCTGGAAGAGAAGTACTAACCTGTAGATCTTACTTGGAAAACCTTGTAGATGCCTTGATGATGATGATCCATGCTATCTCGATCAATTTGAAAAAATTTGAGTGAGTTCTATGCTCAACGTTTTGCCCCAAGAAGCCAATGCGCCCTCTCTCCTGCACAACAAATGTCAACCATATCAGATTTGTTGCATCATGAGAAAAAAGCAAATGTTACAGAAAAATAGCAAGATGAAATCATAGATCGCATTGATGCTAATGAAAACCCCCTGATACAAAACGCATCCAAGCCAAGCAAGTTGAGGAAGCCATGCAAAAACGCCCAAGTTGAAGTCGCCCTCCTGTTCACAAGACAATGTTTCTCCAAAAAAATATAGATCTCACAACAAATACCCAAATGCTAGGAAGCAAAAGATTTTCCAATCACTATCTAAGAACACCAGATGCAAAGGAGATCCAAGAATGTCCACAAGAAAAGTCTTTCTATTATCCAGATCCAAGAGCCAAAGACCCCTTACAAATGAGAAGCTCTCTCCTTTAAATAGGAATGAGAGAACCAAAATCCTAACCACTTTTCAAATGGGTGGCTAAGATTAAAAGATACAAATGTTCTAATCAACGGTTGAGATGAGCTCAACATACAATACATGGATCAATACAATAATATAATATAAAAGTGGACTAAATCACCCTAGGAGAGGGGATCCCACTCAACAAAAAATAAATGAAGCACATGGTGGGTCCAGGGAGTGTTAACTAACTCCCTTTGGGTGTCCCTGTGGCACAATAAAAATAATATAAATTTTCAACTGTGAAATTGTGCCTCCTTGAGGAAATCATGAGCCTCCAAAAAGCTCCAGAAAATAATAAAATATGCCTGAAAAAATAGATGTGGGCACGTACAGGTGCTGCAACTGCTGGAGGAGTGGAAGACATCACACTCATCATCAGAACTCATCCCATGCCAAATCCTTTCCTCAATATCCCAAATTGAATTCTTTAGTAGCCATTTTAATTATTTTTTATCTGCCTCGGGAAACGTGATATGCCTAAAATTGCCTCCTAGGGTGCCTGCGTTATCCAATTGAGCCCACCAAGCTCTTTGGGAGGGGGTAATATGGTACAATCAAGTGGCTAGACACCCCCTTCCTCATACAGCGCCCTAGGAGATCCAATAAAATCATGTTCCTGCTCAAACAAGCCATCCAGTATGGCAGAACTGCACCAGAAAGGTACACTGAGCCAAATCATCTCTACAACTGCCTGAAACTGAAAGTAAGTTGTCTCATTGGACTCAGAGAGTCAAAATCCATCTAAGGTGCATACTCACACACCCTATATGTCTCTGCATGATCATCTGCAATATCCAATATACCCAGATAGACAAAATAATAATCTGTAAATGACCACATAATCAATAATATAACTCAGGATACATCCATCTGCTGCAAGTGTTCAAAGGCTAAGACATGCTCTACAAATCATTCAAGTAACAGTTATAACAAATAGCAAACACTTCACTTGCGGTCTATCAACCAAATGCATAGGGTTTCATTTATTAATTATAACTCAGACCAGACTTCCAAAACCATACTCACTTCATAGTTGTAGTCAATTTGCTAGTGAAGGGTGAAGGCTAAAATTCATAAAGCTAAGGCAAAGGGTGACCACCAACTTGACACTGTGACACTTCGGATATGGAAATGGAATACTCACTCTAGCATATGGTGAACAAGCAACAACACAGGGGATGGTAGTGTCTCACAAATGGGTAAGCTACTTTCAGAAATGTTTATTCACCTTGACAAATGCTCACAATCCAAATCAATACAAGTGAGGCCAGCGATCATTAGATATAACTTTAGGAACCATTGCTTTTTGGGCCTTTGATTTTCCATCGCCTTGATCCATGTATTTATTTCACGGATTTTTATTATTGAGCCTTCTTGCATTCATGTATGTTTAAAAACACTACTTTTCATGAATGTTTTAATATATTCATTTCAATGTACTTCGAAGCCAATTTCATTAGGCTTGCCTTTCATTCACATATGTTCAAAAACACTACTTTTCATGAATGGACTTTTTCATAAGATATTCAATTCCAAATACATTGTATTGATGGCAGTGCTACTTGTTTCCGGTTTAGCCAACACAACCTAGGTAACTCAAAGCCGAGACACAAATAAACAAGGAAGCTTGTCCAACAAAGATGCTCTAGTGGGGAAAGGTCCTCCATGCCACAAGTCAAGTAGTAGGTACAAGAAGGTAATGGATGGGTGGAGACAGTGAATAATGAAACCAACACTAACAAGCCAAAGTATGGTGGGAATGACTACCTCTATTCTCCCTAAGGAAGGTAAAACCAATGAGTATAGATCAAGAACTTCTAGGTCTGAGTAAGGACATCAATACATAATACAAATACATCCAAGTCCACATATTTATATGACCGCCAGATTATGACACTAAATGCTAATACATATCACAAGAATGAGTATAAGAGTAATGATAACCATAACACAAGATAACATAAGCCAAGTCATAAACATGTACATAATCCATCTGAACCAACATCTATCCAATGAGAAAGCATTGATACAACTCTGGGCACTACTAACTGCTCTACAATTGGCTAAATGGCGACATCAGTCCTCAAATCTTAGTGTCCTGAGACTCCGTCATGGCGATGGGAGAGTACTATAGTCCTTCAATCAAATCATGATCCATCATAAATGCTCATCTCAGCATCTCATATGTAAGGGAGCTAGCTGAAAAATGTACTGGAATCTGAAAAATAGAATATGGTAGCCCGGCTACTATATATGTGATAATAGGTATATATTAGAATTTATATCTCAATGCTATTTTTTGTTATTTGCACATTTGCATGCAACATAGTTCAACAAAATTTGAATATTTGTTGTATAATGGTTTTGCTTTACATTGATATGTGTGTAGTAAAAACTAAAATCTAAATATTTTATGTATTTTCTATTTGATTGGTTCTCCTGCCAGCTTTATTTTGGTTCCAATCTGGTTCGTAAGTTTGGGGCAAACCAATTACTGTTCTGATAACTTTGCTAAATGATATGATTTCCACAATTTGTGAATATTTCTGGAGTAACCAATAACAAACTCCATTGTACTTGGGCCTGTTGTCGCCTAATTCGCACNCTGATAACTTTGCTAAATGATATGATTTCCACAATTTGTGAATATTTCTGGAGTAACCAATAACAAACTCCATTGTACTTGGGCCTGTTGTCGCCTAATTCGCCCCTCGGGTAACGTGGCAGAAATCTTCAAGCCACTGAGTGCAACCTTGGGGGCAAGCTCAAGCCAAGTGTTGTCTCCTAATATTCATCTCCTTCGTATAGGCCAACTCCTAGCGAGGGCAAGGGGGTGGACCCTATGAAAAATAAATCTAAGATTATTTCTAACTATGAAAGTAGGAAGCAACAGGTTTTCAAGGAGTTTTGAAATGGAATGAATTTAAATATTACCCACCAACTACTGCAAGTAAATTTACTTTTAGCAACCCTTAGTCAAATAGACATACATCATTCAAGACATATTGCGAGATTAACTTGTGCAAAAAAGAACAGAATAGACCAATGCCAAAACGAAGAAAGTGTTTTGCCAATGTGGGTTGCTAGTGTAGTCTCAATGAAAGTATTACAGTGTCTCTTGTTATCACCAACCTTGTAGTTGCCTGTGTGAGGTGGATCCAGGATGGATGGTAGAGGGGCAAGCAACTAAGGAGGTGGAACCAAGACTGCTTAGACTCCCAAATGGATGGTTGTCATGCCAATCAAGGCAACCTTCACTTTATGTTATCTAAGTCCAAGAGAACAACAGGGGAGACCCGGATCTACTCCCGACAGGAGAGATCAAACCTAGACACCAGAACAGATCAAACGTGGCTTTGAGGTACATAAGGTGTAAGGTAAATGGAAACCCTAGCTCTAGGGTTTAGGTACTAGCAACTGATGGAGATGACCACTGTCTTGGGAAACGTAACTATGGCAGGGTGAGCAAGGACAGAGTTGGGACTGTCTAGTACCAAGGAGATAGACTCAGTGAAAGGTATGAAAGTATTAGGTAACTTGAGTTATCAAGGAATGTTGGCAAAGAGAACGGGAGTAAGGTCAATTTAGGGCTAGCGCTAGAGATAGGAGATCAGTGCCTTTCGTGCATTGGGCAATGGAGTCAGTATCAACACAACGTTTCAGTGAACCCACCTGGGATATACCCTGATCTACGGACCCAGAAAATGATTTGGCCCGAAAGATTCAGGTTACAGGAAAATCAACAGGAGGGCTAGCGCTAGGGTTTGGAGAGGCAGATCTACAGATCTAGAGCCACCAAGAGACTATCAGCTCAGCGTTGGAGGGGAAATGAGATCAGAATGGCCCGATCTACAAACCCAAGTCAGAAAACTGCAGGAAAAATCAGATCTGGAAAAGTCAAAATCTGATGAGGGGGGCTAGGAGGCTGAACATCAGTTTTTCAAATCTAGGGCAACCTGGCAGGAACTAGCTCAGCGTTGGGGGTGTTCTCGAGTGCTCAAGCCCTGATCTATCAGCCTAGCCTGTCAGATTTCAGAAAAAGTAAACTCTGGAAAAGTCCAGTTTTCAGTGAAGGCGCTAGGGTTGGTTTCAGTCTAAAACTCAGATCTAGGTCAAACTGCCATGAATCTGGACAGCGTTGAGGGTGATTTGGACTGTGTAGGACCCGATCTATCAGTCTATGAAGTCAGAAATCAGAAAAAGTCAAAACCCTAGCAAGTCAAATTTTCAGTGGGAGCGCTATGCAATTTTCAAACTAAAAATCAGATCTAGGTCAAACCAGCAGGAATTTGACCAGCGTTGCAGTAGATTTAGTGAAGGGGAGGCCCGATCTATGAAACCCAGTAATGGTTAAGCCAAAGATCAGATGGTTCCCAGATTGAGTACTTTTTAGGGTTTTTTAGTATTTTAGGAATTTTCAGAAAAATGGAAGGAAAAGCAAGTACAATGGATTCAGATCTGTTAAAGAGAAGAGAGTTACATGTTGGATTGTACCTAGAAATACTTGTAGAAGTCTTAACAATGATGATCCTTGTTATCCCGATCAATTCTGGAAGATCCAAGTGATTTCTATCACAGATGTAAGCCCCAAACCACCAATGCGCCCCTTACCCTGCATGAGCAAACGTCAACAATATTATATTTGCCAATACAAGATAAAGAAACCAAATGCTACAGGAAAGTAAAACGAAGTAATCATAGATCACAATGAAAATAATGAAAACCCCCTGATCCAAGACGAAGAAAACTAAACGAGTTGAGGTCCCCCTGCAAAAACGCTCCAGCGAAAACGCCCTCCTATAGACAAGATAATGATAGCAGAAAAATATAGATCTCACATGAATTTCCACAATGCTAGCAAGCAGAAGACTATCCAATCACCATTTGAGAACATCAGATGCAAAGCAGATCCAGAAAATATTCACAGAAAAATATTTCTATTATTCAGATCCAAGAGCCAAAGACCCCTTACAAATGAGAAGCTCTCTCCTTTAAATAGAAATGAGAGAACCACAATCATAATCGAATCCTAACCACTTTCAAAACGAGTGGCTAAGATTAAAAGATAAAATGTTCTAATCAATGGTTGAGATGAGCTCAACATACAATACATGGATCAATATAACCATAAAGTACCAAAGTGGACTAAATCACCCATAAAGAGGGTACCCCACTCAACAAGAAATAAATGAAGCACATGGTGGGTCCAAGGATTGTTGACTAACTCCCTCTGGGTGTCCCCATGGCACAATAAAATAATATAATATTTTAATTCTTTGACTTTGTGCCTCCTTGAGGAAATCGTGAGCCTCCCAAAAGCTCCAGAAAATAATATAAAAATGCCCAAAAATAGGTGTGGGCCCAATCAGGTGCTGCAACTGCTGGAGAAGGTGTGGAGGACATCACTCTCATCATTAGGACTCATCCCATGTCATTTTCTTGTCTCAGTAGCCCAAATCGATTTCTTCAATAGCTATTTAAATTTCTTTTAATCTACCTCCGGAAACGTGAACATACCAAAACAGCCTCCTAGGGTGCCTGCGTTGTCAAACTGAGCCCATCAGGCTCTCTGGGATGGGGGTACTATGGTACAAACAAGTGGCTGCACCCCCTATGCCCATACAATGCCCTAGGAGATCCAACTGAAACATCTCCCTGCTCAGACATATCAACCTGTGAAGAAAAACTACATCAAAAAGGTAGAATGAGCCCGATCATATCTGCAAGTGCCCGAAACTGGAAATAAACTGTCTCATTAGTCTCAGAGAGTCCAAATCCATCTAAGGTGTATACTCATACCCCTCACATGTCTCTATCTAATCATCAACCATATCCAATAAACAATATAACCATCTGTAAATGATCAAACACCAATAATAACTCAAACTATCATCCATCTGCTGCAAGTGTTAAAAGGCTGAGACATGCTCTACAACTCATTCAAGCAACAATCACAACAAGCAGCAGTCATTTCACTGGCGGTACATCAACCAATACATATATAAGGCTTTATTTATTATTACTCAAACTAGACTTTCAGGACTATACTCATTTCATAGTTGTAGCCAATTTGCTAGTGAAGGGTGAAGGATTAAATTGACAAGGCTAAGGCAAAGGATGACTTCTTACTTAACATCATGACACTTTGGATATGGAAAGGGAATACTCACTATAACCAATGCCGGACAAACAACAACACAAGGAATGGCAGTGCCTCACAAATGGTTGAGTTGTTTAGAGAGTGCTTATTCAACTTAGGCATCATGTCTACATCAAGTTAGATCCAAGTTCATTAGGACCATCAATTTTATTTCCATGGGCTTTTTGGCCTATATGACCCTTTGGGACTTCAACAGTGCTTAAAAGCACAGCTAATCGCAGCTTTCATCCAGGACATATTTATATTTATAAGGTCAGCGATATTTGGATACGACATATTTTTAACCATTGCTGTTTTGGACCTTTTCTTATACCCTTCAAGGGGTATTTTAGCATTTCATTGCTCTTGCCCTCTTTACATATCTTAAGAAACACAGTTTTAGCATTTTCATTTTCCATGGGCGCATACATAACACTTTCCAATAAGTAGTACATGAGCTTTCAGTTTTAGCCAACAACATCTCAAGTGACCAGGGGAGTTCTGCATAGTGCCAATCATCGGGACAATCGACCAGAATGATTTAGGCATACAATCCAACTCACTAAAGGCAAGTTCTGTCACCAACTCAAAGCTGAGACACTATAAACAAGGAGGCTTGTCCAACAAAGGTTCTAGCAGGGAAAAAGATCCTCCATGCCATAAGTCAAGAAGTCAATCGGGTTGAAAACTAAACTGGAAGGTAATGGATGGGTGGAGATAGTGAATGATGAAGCCAACATTAGCAAGCCAAAACACTGGTGGGAATGACTACCTCTATTCTCCCTAGGGAGGGTAAAACCAATGAGTATAGATCAGGAACTTCAAACTCAGAGTAGGGACATCAATACATAAATACAAATACATCCAAGTCCATACTATTATGACCGCTAGATCATGACACTACATGTCAATACATGTCACAAAGATGAGTATAAGAGCAATGATAACCATAACACAATATAAAAAGTTGAGTCATAATCATGCATATAATCCATCTGAAACATCATTTGTCCAATGAGAAAGCACTGATATAAAATTGGGCATCAATAACTGCTCTATAATGATTAAATGGCTACATCGTTCCTGAGATCTGAGTGTCCTAAGACTCAGTCCTGACATGGGAGAGTACAATAATCCACCAATACAATAATGATCTGTCAAAACTGCTCATCTCAGCATCTCATATGTAAGAGATCTGGCTAAAAAATGTACTGTGTCTGAAAAATAGAATATGGTAGCCTGGCTACTATATATGTGATAACATCTAGCTTTAGCTAGGACAAGTGCTCTGCTGAAAAGAGCGCTTGAGAACCTCAGAATCTCTGGCCCTCGCACTCTACTTCTCGCATCCTTGATCAATACATCCAGCTCTGCAACCGCTACCAAGAATGTCCCTGACTACCTGCAGCATATCCAAAGCTATACCAAACTTGCAGACCAGTCGTCAGAACAATATGTGGATAATATATAAAATACTGAAAATAAAGATGCATAAAACTGAACAACAGAAAATAAATCTAATCTATAACCATAACTTTCAATAAAAGTTTGATTTTTTATTTTGCAGGATAACAAAATTATACTAAGAGCTTCAAAGGTGAGCTTCAGACAATAAAGCAAGATTCTATACTACTGCCGGGAAAGGCTTATTCATTCCTACCTACCCTACTTTAACCAGTTTAGACAAGTGTTAGGTAAAATCATAAATCCAATGTAACCACTTGCTGAATGAATCTATTGAGCTTTCTTTATAGTTAATGATACAATAGGTCAAAAATGGCTTGTAAGTAATGTAGATGTAAATTGAGGCCATTATAACTTCTTGTTTGAAAATCAAAGAAAGATATGGATCAAGAGAAATGAAATCATGCTAGGGATGAGATTGAATTTCTAAAAACTCATCCATCAAGATGCTGATAGGGTCATAAAAGGTATGCAAGTTCGTTCTTGATGGAGGAAGACAATATGATTCATGACTCAACCACTCCAAACAGTTCTTTGTTTTCTCCTCTACCCTACTAGGACATTCAAATCTATTCACTCCAAGAGAATCAAATGGGGACAAGTTGTAATCTAATGAAACTGTGAATGAGATCAAGCCCATTTGCTGTTTAAAAATGGCGAAAAGATGAAATTGATCTTTATACAGCTTCTCAAGCCATCCATAATACAAATTTACAAATTGAAAAAAATTGTTCATTACGGATGACTGAGAAGAGACATGAAGTGCCTTTTCCCCAATTACGTGATAATGCTTAAACTTTTGATTCAAAATTTCAAAAGTAACAACTTGACTAAGAGACAAACCCATACAAGAAGATTTGAAAAGTTGGGACGAGAGGGTGGATTGAAATTTTTCTCCCAGACTTGGGATAATTGATCTCAAAATTTGATGAAAGGAAAAAACTTTTAAATTAATTCCAGGACTGATTTCAAAATTCAAAACAAGGTCAGTATGCACACATTGAACCAACATATTCTGATTAAGGATTGGATGAAGAATTCTATTGATACTACCAGGACAAAGCTCCTCATTGCAATGTTCTTGGTCAAGTTCACTTACAATCGTATCATCTTCTTTAAACTCTAGATAAGGAAAAACATCAATAAGTTGGGTTTTAGTTTCCCTACCACTCATACAGTCATGCTCTTCAATCACAAAATGACCACAAGATTGCTCTTCAACGGAAGTTTTATTAATTTCAACATTTTCTTCTTCTGCAGTGATATAATCAAGGTCTGAATCTAGATTTTGATAGGTTGGATACTGACTCAAATTATCATCAGTTATGCAATGACTATGGAGTTGCTCTTTTAAAAGCTCTTGAATGACCTCACCAATGGAAGGCTCAACTAAAGATGTTTCTTGATAGTGCATGTTAGGTTCCCTTCCACGGATCAGATCCAGGATTTGCTCTGTGACTGCTTTAGGTAATAATAACAGAGTATCTCGTATGGTTCGATTGATATCCCTCTCAATTTCAGCATGAGGTTTTGAAACATTATTCTCGAAGTACTCTGTAACATTCTTATGGATTGCAGGCACGCTCATAATTTGGTACATATCAAGAGAGGAATGGTCCAATTGAGAAAGCACATTGTCGATATATTGATTATCAACTGCACAATCATTGCTAGACTGACACTCTAAAATTTTATTAGTGTTCCTACTCCAACTATCAATTAACAAATCTGTGAACATGTCATACCCAGTGATGGATCCTGGTGCTAAATGATCAAACCATAGTTGAACATCCCCTTGCAAGGATTCTCCTAAGGCTCGCATATAAACATCTTCATTGTCTGCACCTCTAGATTCCATGTAATCCCAGAGAATGTCCAAATGACTTTCAATAGATATATCATTATTTCCACTAAACTGGGGCAACCTCCTAGTGTAATCGTTTGGCATAGGATGAGGTGCTCCCGGTATTTCAGAAAAGTCAAAAGGAGACCGTTTGTCTTGTTTTTTAATAGCTCTGGTTACTTGGCTATAAGACTTTGACTGGGACTGACTTCTAGGTTCATGTTGACTTACAGGTCCACTCGGGATGGTTGGGAAATCTTCATTGCATCGGTGAGGAAGTTGGTGGGTATCAAAAAGATTGTGATAACTAGATTCATACCCATAGTCATGCTCAAGATCATCCTCATACCCGTAGTCTGACCTCCATCTATCCCTTTTGTTCATTTGTCTTGTAGTTTCAATCATGTTTTTGGTTAATTCCTTCATGTGCTTCAGAAATACATCTGAATTCATTATGATTTATGGTATGGGTTTGCTTCTTAGAACTTAAGATTAATACGTTGGGTACAGTCCTCAGTGGAGTCGGAGGGTGGAGTCACCAGGTGAACCACACAAGTAATTCACCAATAAAAGATATGTCGAAGGGAAAGGTGAGGTATCTCGAACTAGGGTAGGCCTCTACCTCCTCGGCAACGGCGCCAAAATGTTGTCAAAGAAAACGGGAGTATAGCTTGAGAAAAAAAGGCGAACCAACGTAGGCCTCTACCTCCCCTGCAACGACGCCAAAATGTTATCACCAACCTTGTAGTTGCCTGTGTGAGGTGGGTCCAGGATGGATGGTAGAGGGGCAAGCAACTAAGGGGGTGGAACCAAGACTGCCTAGACTCCCAAATGGATGGTTATCATGCCAATCAAGGCAGCCTTCACTTTATGTTATCTAAGTCCAAGACAACAACGAGGGAGACCCAGATCTACTCCCAACAGGAGAGATCAAACCTAGACACCAGAACAGATCAAACGTGGCTTTGAGGTACGTAAGGTGTAAGGTAAATGGAAACCCTAGCTCTAGGGTTTAGGTACTAGCAACTGATGGAGATGACCACTATCTTGGTAAACGTAACTGTGACAGGGTGAGCAAGGACAGAGTTGGGGCTGTCTAGTACCAAGGAGACAGACTCAGTGAAAGGTATGAAAGTATTAGGTAACTTGAGTTATCAAGGAATGTTGGCAAAGAGAACCGAAGTAAGGTCAATTTAGGGCTAGTGCTAGAGATAGGAGATTAGTGCCTTTCATGCATTGGGCAATGGAGTCAGTATCAGCATAACGTTTCAGTGAACCCACCTGGGATATACCCTGATCTATGGACCCAGAAAAGGATTTGGCCCGAAAGATTCAGGTTACAGGAAAATCAGCAGAAGGAGGGCTAGCGCTAGGGTTTGGAGAGGCAGATCTACAGATCTAGAGCCACCAAGAGACTATCAGCTCAGCGTTGGAGGGGAAATGAGATCAGGATGGCCCGATCTACAAACCCAAGTCAGAAAACTGCAGGAAAAATCAGATTTGGAAAAGTCAAAATCTGATGAGGGGGGCTAGGAGGCTGAAAGTCAATTTTTCAGATCTAGGGCAACCTGGCAGGAACTAGCTCAGCGTTGGGGGTGTTCTGGAGTGCTCAAGTCATAATCTATCAACCTAGCCTGTCAGATTTCAGAAAAAGTTAACTCCAGAAAAGTCCAGTTTTCAGTGAAGGCGCTAGGGCTGTTTTCAGTCTAAAACTCAGATCTAGGTCAAACTGCCATGAATCTGGATAGCGTTGAGGGTGATTTGGACTGTGTGGAACCCAATCTATTAGTCTATGAAATCAGAAATCAGAAAAAGTCAAAACCCTAGCAGGTATGCAGTTTTCAAGCTAAAAATCAGATCTAGGTCAAACCAGCAGGAATTTGACCAGTGTTGCAATAGATTCAATGAAGGGGAGGCCCGATCTACGAAACCCAGCAATGGTTTGGCCAAAGATCAGACAGTTCCCAGATTGAGTAATTTTTAGGGTTTTTTAGTATTTTAGGAATTTTCAGAAAAATGGAAGGAGAAGCAGGTACAATGGATTCAGATCTGTTAAAGAGAAGAGAGTTACCTGTTGGATCGTACCTGGAAATGCTTGTAGAAGTCTTAACAGTGATGATCCTTGCTATCCCGATCAATTCTGGAAGATCCAAGTGATTTCTATGACGGATGTAAGCCCCAAACCACCAATGCACCCCCTACCCTGCATGAGCAAACGTCAACAATATCATATTTGCCAATACAAGATAAAGAAACCAAATGCTACAGGAAAGTAAAACGAAGTAATCATAGATCACAATGAAAATAATGAAAACCCCCTGATCCAAGACGAAGAAAACTAAACGAGTTGAGGTCCCCCTGCAAAAACGCTCCAGCGAAAACGCCCTCCTATAGACAAGATAATGATAGCAGAAAAATATAGATCTCACATGAATTTCCACAATGCTAGCAAGCAGAAGACTATCCAATCACCATTTGAGAACATCAGATGCAAAGCAGATCCAGAAAATATTCACAGAAAAATATTTCTATTATTCAGATCCAAGAGCCAAAGACCCCTTACAAATGAGAAGCTCTCTCCTTTAAATAGAAATGAGAGAACCACAATCATAATCGAATCCTAACCACTTTCAAAACGAGTGGCTAAGATTAAAAGATAAAATGTTCTAATCAATGGTTGAGATGAGCTCAACATACAATACATGGATCAATATAACCATAAAGTACCAAAGTGGACTAAATCACCCATAAAGAGGGTACCCCACTCAACAAGAAATAAATGAAGCACATGGTGGGTCCAAGGATTGTTGACTAACTCCCTCTGGGTGTCCCCATGGCAAAATAAAATAATATAATAATTTAATTCTTTGACTTTGTGCCTCCTTGAGGAAATCGTGAGCCTCCCAAAAGCTCCAGAAAATAATATAAAAATGCCCAAAAATAGGTGTGGGCCCAATCAAGTGCTACAACTGCTGGAGGTGTGGAGGACATCACTCTCATCATTATGACTCATCCCATGTCATTTCCTTGCCTCAGTAGCCCAAATCGATTTCTTCAATAGCCATTTAATCAGTTTTTAATCTGCCTCGAGAAACGTGAACCTGCCAAAACAGCCCCCTAAGGTGCCTGCGTTGTCAAACTGAGCCCACCAGGCTTTCTGGGATGGGGGTACTATGGTATAAACAAGTGGCCGCACCCCCTATGCCCATACAACGCCCTATGAGATCCAACTGAAACATCTCCCTGCTTAGACATATCAACCTGTGAAGAAAAACTACATCAGAAAGGCAGAATGAGCCTGATCATATCTGCAAGTGCCCAGAACTGGAAATAAACTGTCTTATTAGACTCAGAGAGTCCAAATCCATCTAAGGTGTATACTCATACCCCTCATAGGTCTGTATCTAATCATCAACCATATCCAATAAACAATATAACCATCTGTAAATGATCAAACACCAATAATAACTCAGACTATCATCCATATGTTGCAAGTGTTAAAAGGCTAAGACATGCTCTACAACTCATTCAAGCAACAATTACAACAAGTAGCAGTCATTTCACCGGCGGTACATCAACCAATACATACATAAGGCTTTATTTATTATTACTCAAACTAGACTTTCAGGACTATAATCATTTCATAGTTGTAGCCAATTTGCTAGTGAAGGGTGAAGGATGAAATTGACAAGGCTAAGGCAAAGGATGACTTCCTACTTAACATCATGACACTTTGGATATGGAAAGGGAATACTCACTATAACCAATGCTGGACAAACAACAACACAAGGAATGGCAGTGCCTCACAAATGGTTGAGTTGTTTAGAGAGTGCTTATTCAACTTAGGCATCATGTCTACATCAAGTCAGATCCAAGTTCATTAGGACCATCAATTTTATTTCCATGGCCTTTTTTGGCCTATATGACCCTTTGGGACTTCACCAGTGGTTAAAAGCACAGCTAATCACAGCTTTCATCTGGGACATTTATATTTATAAGGTCAGCAATATTTGGATATAACATATTTTTAACCATTGCTTTTTTGGACCTTTTCTTATACCCTTCAAGGGGTATTTTAGCATTTCATTGCTCTTGCCCTCTTTACATATGTGAAGAAACACAGTTTTAGCATTTTCATTTTCCATGGGCGCATACATAACACTTTCCAATAAGTAGTACATGAGCTTTCAGTTTTAGCCAACAACATCTCAAGTGACTAGGGGGAGTTCTGCACAGTGCCAAACATCGGAACAACCGACCAAAATGATTTAGGCATACAATCCAACTCACTAAAGGCAAGTTCTGTCACCAACTCAAAGCCGAGACACAATATAAACAAGGAGGCTTGTCCAACAAAGGTTCTAGCGGGGAAAAAGATCCTCCATGCCATAAGTCAAGAAGTCAGTCGAGTTGAAGACTAAACTGGAAGGTAATGGATGGGTGGAGATAGTGAATGATGAAGCCAACACTAGCAAGCCAAAACACTAGTGGGAATGACTACCTCTATTCTCCCTAGGGAGGGTAAAACCAATGAGTATAGCTCAAGAACTTCAAAGTCAGAGTAGGGACATCAATACATAAATACAAATACATCCAAGTCCATATTATTTGACCGCCAGATCATGACACTACATGGTTATACATGTCACAAAGATGAATATAAGAGCAATGATAACCATAACACAATATAAAAAGTTGAGTCATAATCATGCATATAATCCATCTGAAACATCATCTGTCCAATGAGAAAGCACTGATATAAAACTGGGCATCAATAACTGCTCTATAATGACTAAATGGCTACATTGGTCCTGAGATCTAAGTGTCCTGAGACTCAGTCCTGACATGGGAGAGTACAATAGTCCACCAATACAATAATGATCCGTCAAAACTGCTCATCTCAACATCTCATATGTAAGAGATCTGGCTGAAAAATGTACTATGTCTGAAAAATAGAATATGGTAAGCCTGGCTGCTATATATGTGATAACATCTCTGTTGGTAAATTTTAGATTATTAGATGAATGATTAAGGGAGTGGGTAAATTCTTGGTCGGTTTTATTAATGTGGTAATTATTTGGATTATTAGAAAGGAGGGGGATCACGATATACCACGAAGGTACAGGGAATATGTCCAGACTCACCAAGTTTGGTAGCACATGAGGAAATGTGGGCTGAATGGAGTCACGAGTTGATGTTCAACACTACACCAACAAGGATGTAGCCTAACGGAGCCCTGCAGTCGCTTTTCAGTTGTTCCCGCTTCCTCCGCACAATTTCCCCACATGAAGCAAAATGCAACGCTGGATTTTTCATTGTTTAGGAAATTTATTAAAAGATGAAACTAATTACTAGTCACCCAGATCATTTTCTGATACAACCAACTGATCAGACAAAGTTGTAGTGGAAGTAGAGCATATGAGGATAAGGGCCTTGTTAATTTTAAGAATTTTTTAACGTAATTTGTCTGATTAGAAAATGCAATCCCAAGAATCTCTTTCTAGGTTCAGTACTCGGGAAAGCCCTTATCCATGAACCATTCTCGGGAGAGCAAGGGGGTTTATTTTAAACTCTAAAACAATAATGGAAAGATTATCTAATTAGTTCCTACCATGAATATCTTTCCCCTTTTCAAGATAATCGGGAGAGCGTGGGATAAGTATTTATTTTACTTCAATACCAAATAAAGAATAAACATGAAAAATCAAAAGAACTAGCTAACAATCACAAATCATGAAAAAAGTGCATCGACTCGGAATCCCCCAGGGGAGATGATGAGTGGGCTCTGATGAGCCTACTCAAAACCTTATTTACTTTTTTTACAATGATGAAAAAATGCACTTTGGTCCGTCAAATCGGGATTCAAAGGCTTACAACAACATTTTTGTTTTAAATGATGAAAGGGGTACTCCGTTGAGCTCTTAATGGCTCATTTTCTTGCAAAACGGCTAGAGTTTCCTTCTCCAAAGGCTTACAACATCTTAAAAAAAAATTGATGAAAGGGATACTCCGTTGAGCTCTTAATGGTTCGTTTTCTTGCAAAACAGCCAGAGTTTCCTTCTCCTTTTTGTTATACCTGCAAAAAATCACCAAGCTATCAAATACAAAAGATGCTCAAGGACACTTTAAGAGTGTCTTCGAACAATCTCCAAAAAAATCTAAAAAATATTCCAAATCAAACTACTTTAAAGGACTAACAAAATAACACAAAAGGACATGTCCTTTTGTGGATCTTGGCTCAGTTTTAGGGCAGCCAATAGAAAGCACTCTTATCTTGCAAAATTCAACGTTTTAAATACCAGAAAATGAAACTTTCATCCTAGCCTTTATATCTTAATAAAAAAGCAACTAAGAAAAAAAAGAATCTTTATACTAGATCTAACTTGCATATGAAACTTCTTTATAAAATGGCTAGCATCTATTTATGTTGCCAAAGGAACTAGATCTAATTATGATTTTAACTTTAAATTGATAGATCTAATTCGATTTGCATGTTAAAATAGTAACCAAAGGAGAGAAGGTATGAAGAGAAAGAGAAGAGCAGTGTGGATCCTTGAGCAAAGAAGACTTGAAAGGTTTAGACATGTGGGACATCGAGGGTTTGATCTTCCAAAAGAGATCTGAAAGAACAAGAGCAAGCAAGCTCTTTGCTTCTTCAAATCGAGTGACCTGCAACTAGGAACATACTAGCACACAACCCATTAAATCTAGAAATGAAATAAGACAGAAACCAAGAAAATATGAGCATAAGCAAATGATACATATAAATATTGAATCTCTAACTTACTGCAAATAAAAGATTAACTAAATCAAACAAGTTTTAGTAATCCTTCCTACAAAATTGATACCAATCCTACCAATAGGCTAGATTTTCATAAAGCAAGTGTACAAAGAACAAATACAGGTTACCTCATGAAATCGAGATCATACATCCACTCAATTGATAGCGCATCACACAACATGGACCTCCAAAGCCTCTTTATTTCTCAATAACAAAAAGATAGTACAACAATTACAATTCTCCAGCTTCTGCTCAAAAAAATATGACTAACCTAAAAGGGAGAGAAGCATGCTTTATTTATAGCAAAATCAGGCCCCGGGGGGCACCACCAACACTGGCAGAAGAAGTTCAGTTGATTGGAGTTTAACTAAGTTGTAGTGAGTTGGAGTTAAGTGGAACTAAAGAGGCAACTGCTCCTCTCTCCACCAAACTCCAGCAACCCACTTATCATTAGCCACATCACACATGCTAATCCTCATCATTAGCGTCACCTCCTCTCATGCATGAGCTTCCTACCAACATCATGCGCCTCATTTATCCAAAGTAACCCATGGTATATCATACCCAAATTATATCCAAAGTTTATTTTTTTAATCCCTCATGAAAAGGGGTCCACCACCCACCACTCTCTACCTTAATATGTTGGCGCATTCGTTTATTTGAAGTTGACGCCACTCCTTTTTAAACACTCACTACCTTCACAACCTTTAACCAAAGTTTAATTTACCCACATGAAGAGAGGCGCATGAGATGGGGTACTCATACCATGTCATTTTCACATTAAAATAACTGAATTTTGACTTATTCAATTTTGTCCCTTAGTGCCAATTTGTTTCACTTTTAACATTAAAACGATGTTTTTATGCACTTTTAGAGAGATAATGCAATACGGGGTGTTTTAGCCACCCGAATCATAAGAAAAGTGGCCTCTGGGGTAAAAAGGCCACTTTGAGTGTGAAAACAAGCATCCCACGCCAAAAACAAACTCCGGGCCCATCAATTATTACATTTTGAATTTTCTTAATTAAACCATTAAAAATGGCTTAAATATATATATATATATATCAGAATCAGATGAAACTCTAGGGTAGGGCACATGTGCATACGACTCAAAACCGATGCCTAGCACGCTCATATATATCAACACGTGAACTTTAATAACCTCCTAAGGCCTCTCCGCCAAGACGACAATTCCAGCTTTGGAGGAGCAGTGAAAAACTCGAAAATTATATATTGCTTATTCAGCATTGCATAATTGACAAGGGAAAAAACACCATGGAATGATCGGATTGATGTTTAAGTCTTAGGAAGCCAAGTCCTTTACAAAAAGTTTGTCATGCTAGTACATTTATTACAACTTCCCCGAATGAGTATGACATGCGGTACAAAAAATTAAAAGGCCATGAAGTCCTGATGGACCTCTGAGCTCCAAGTTTGAACAAGTACTTTGTTCATCTTTGCCGGCTCACTTGAAAGTATGACTAGATGCAACCTAGCCGGTAACAACAGCTTCATATCTAATTGTGAGCAATGCGAGAGATTGTGATCACTGGGCTCAATCCAACCTATGGACATTCTTACTATCATTTAGATAGATTTGAGTTCCTTTAGTTTGTGCTCTCCTGTTTTATTATGTTTTCCGTTTTATTTAAATAAGCGACATTCTCATTGAATTTCATTGTTGTTTATCCAACTATAATCTTCCTATAGTCAAATTATCCCACTTTCTGCAGGATCTGCTTAAAAACTAGAATAACCTAATTCATATCTTTGTACCTGTCCATTGAAAGTTCAGAATGACAAAGCTCAATCTGGTCAGTTTTTGACTATTAAGTATACTACTTCAACATATGACAACATTTTTCTTGTCCACTTACATCCCCTCTTAGACAAACTTGTGCCTATGTGACTTTGAGGAATTTGTTATTAGCTCAATCTTAGTTGTTGAATTGACAAGAGTACATGTCATTTTGTTGGGGGCTTCATGCTAGACTAACTGCTTGTTGTAGAAAGTGGGGTAGTTGTGCGTACAGAAACAATGGCTTTATTATTGGCGAAAATAGCTGCTACAGAGCTAGTAGCAGCTATCATTATCGTTACTACTTTGGGCGATCTTGGTAAAGAAAACCACCCTCTCTAGATCAAAGGTATTCCCAAGACTGATAGAATTAGGTGTGTGACATAAGTAATGGTGGAATAAGATAAGATAATTTTATTAATGTCAAGAAAACACAATAGAAATCACATTTGCATTCAATCTCTTGTTTCTTGATTTCCAGTACCAGATAGCCTGAGTTGTAACAAGATGTTTTGCTTCGATCATAAGAGTTATGTGGTTCTCTTTAAACCTAGCCAAAAAATTCTTTTTAATAAATGGATTTTGACAAGTTAGTCTTGTTTGAGATTGGGTGTTTAGCTTCATTTCCTACTTACTGTCATAATATTTTTTTAATTCCTTGACAATATAAATATCAGGTCAGAAATTAGAATAAATTCTGTATGAATTGTATATAAATGGCTTTTGACAAGTTAATATTGTTTGAGAATGGGTTTAGCGTCATTTCCTACTTACTGTCATGATATTTCTAAATTCCTTGACATTTTAAATATATCAGGTCAGAATAAATTTCTAGAGCTAGTTGTTTATGTGTCTCCTATATCATTCATATTGGATAATATCATAATTCATGATTTCTTACTATTTCCACTATAGGGTTTATCAGGACCTTAGTAGCTTGATCAAGATTAGGGACAGATAAACATAAATTGTGTAACTGACATTAATAACTTTATTGCAATTTTGGTGTGAAATGATCTAGTGTATTTACTATTCTCAATGAAAGGGCTCCCTTTTTCTGTTATCAGGTATTTGAGAAATGCCTCAAGGATGAACTCAGGGGAAAAGCACAAATTTTAGTTACCAATCAACTGCATTTTCTTCCGCATGTGGATAGAATTATTTTGATTCACGAGGGCATGATCAAAGAAGAGGGAACATATGAAGAGCTCATCAGCCATGGGCCATTATTTCAGAAATTGATGGAAAATGCTGGAAAAATGGAAGATGAGATAGAAGAAAGCATTTCTAATGGAAATCATGAACCAAAGTTGTCTACTGTTGAGGCTAATGGTGAGCAAATGAAGAGTGATCAAAATCCAGCATTCAAGAAACCAAGCAAGACAAATGAGGGAAAATCAGTTCTCATAAAGAAGGAAGAGCGTGAGACAGGAGTTGTGAGTTTGCATGTCCTTCAGAGGTAATATATGAACATGTTATTTCCTATGGTTGAGATATGATGGGCTCATAATATGCTTCCCAAACATTTTAATGCCTCTATTTATGTTGTAATTGCTTTTCATACTATATGTACTTTTGATGCATAAATATAACACTGGGTATGAAAAACCCTGTCAAGCCTCGTGAACATCTCTTTAAATCTAGTCAACCTTATTCCTAGTTGTCTGCAGTTTGCACATCTATATGCATGGTACTCAATGCTATTAGATGGAACATGTGAATTGCAGAACTAAATATAAAATGAAAATATGATGACATGCATCTTTTACAAATCTATTTTCTAAGGAAACATGAAATAATTTTGTGAGCTATTCATTTCACTGACAAATTCTTGTCTGGCAGATACAAAAACGCACTAGGAGGATTATGGGTAGTTCTGATTTTTCTTTCGTGTTACGTGGCATCAGAAGCTTTGAGAGTCTCAAGCAGTATTTGGTTAAGCGTGTGGACAGGTGAAACTGCTCCAAAGGGACATGGGCCCAATTTTTATAACATTGTTTATGCTGTTTTATCTTTTGGCCAGGTAAAAATATTTAGTTGTCAGTTTGAATGCAATTAAAACATACAAGGACTTCCATTACTATTACTTGGTTAATTTTTCTATGTATTAATTTTTCTGTTGTAGTTGATAATAAGTATATCTTTATTTCAGAGACCTGAACTACACAACAGATCATTTCCTGTTGCTTCACTTCTCATATTTTGCTTATTGCTTCCTTCTTTCCATGATAGGTATTGGTAACGTTGACAAACTCGTTTTCGCTGATTTTATCAAGCCTTTATGCTGCTAAGCAGTTGCATGACAGTATGCTCAGTTCCATATTAAGGGCTCCAATGTCATTCTTCCAGACCAATCCAATTGGACGAATTATCAACAGATTTGCAAAAGACTTGGGGGATATAGATAGGAATGTAGCTGTTTTTGCTAATATGTTTCTGAGCCAAGTTTTTCAGCTTCTTTCAACATTTATTTTGATAGGAACTGTGAGCACGATATCTCTGTGGGCGATAATGCCACTTCTGATTGTGTTTTATATGGCTTACTTGTACTACCAGGTATGTATTTGCTTTACAGACCAATCTTGTGCATTTTGACAAATACTTTGTTTTATTTTTCATCTGAAATTGCATTTCTTTATGTTATCTTGGTATGATTTTTTCATAAGCATAGTACTAGAATCGGTCCGACATCTTTCGTTAGTCATGGCATGAGTGAGATAGTGATTTTGACCACATCTTGGCAATGGAAATTATCTCATGGTGTTACATTCGCTAACATTTGCCATCGGCAGAAGATTTATAGGTATTGGTGTCAAATTTATTGCTGATATAGCTAGTACCAAATTCCAATAGCTAACAAATGAAGAATTAAATTTGTTTATCCTTGTGTACACTTTTCGTTGTATGTGTATCAGAAAATAAGAGAAGAGAGTTCCACAACAAAATTGTGTTGATTGTTCTATATCAATGTATTTATACACATAAATACATGAAGGCTTTGTCTCAATATATACTTACTACCTTATCTCAATCATAACTACTTGAGAGAACTTTGACTTAGCTTGGGCTGAGACTAAAAATTTTCTTTCCTGAGCAAATATGTACTGCGGACTGCTCCAGTCTGCTTGCTGGCCCTTGCCTTCAACAAGGAGTATCTTATCCTTACCAGAATTCTCTAGACACGGATTGCAACCTAGCTGTTGTTATCATATCATATTATTGTGATTGGTTTTAAGTTTTAGCTTGTTTGGGAAAAAGGCTATAGTGAAGAATATGTTTAATATGTAAAAAAACATGTATTCTTGTCTCTACATGTTCATTGATCAAGAACAGGGGTATCTTTCATGATAATGTATTAGAAAACACAAATATAACGGGATGGTCTTACTGCCTTTTCCCTTTTATAGGAGACCAGTTCGTACTTCTTCTTTGTAATGACATCATTGTATTCTGCAGTCCATTGGACCTACTTTCATGGTCATTAGTTGGACATTAATAAAATTATCTTATCTCGCTTGATTCTTTTAAGTTTTGATCTGCTAAAGTTCTTATGTTATCTTTCTGTTTCTGTGCAGAGTACTGCACGAGAGGTTAAACGCTTAGATTCCATCACGCGGTCACCAGTTTATGCCCAGTTTGGGGAAGCATTAAATGGTTTGGCGGCAATTCGTGCATACCAAGCATATGACCGCATGGCAATGATAAATGGGAAAGCAATGGACAATAATGTCCGGTTTACATTGGTAAACATGAGCTCCAGCCACTGGCTTGGTATAAGACTGGAAACTTTAGGAGGTCTTATGATCTGGTTGACAGCAACATTTGCTGTTTTGCAGAACCAACATGTTAACTCTGCAGAATTTGCTCCATTGATGGGTCTACTCCTTAGTAATACCTTAAATATTACTGGTCTAATGACGACAACTTTACGTTTAGCAAGTCATGCAGAGAATAGTTTTAATGCTGTAGAAAGAGTTGGAAACTATATTGAGTTGCCTTCTGAAGCCCCACTTGTTATTGATAACAACAGGCCACCACCTGGGTGGCCTTCATCTGGAGTCATTGAATTCAAAAATGTTGTAATGCGGTATCGTCGAGAACTTCCTCCTGTTCTTCATGATGTATCATTCAGAGTAATGCCAAGTGAGAAAGTTGGAATAGTTGGACGCACTGGTGCAGGCAAGTCGAGCATGTTCAATACCTTGTTTCGCATTGTTGAACTAGAGAGCGGGAATATTCTCATTGATGAATGCAACATTTCTAAGATTGGACTGGCTGATTTGCGCAAATCTCTAGGCATCATACCACAAGCACCAGTTCTATTTTCAGGTAGTCTTCTCTCTAGCTATGGTATATTGTATCTCCCTCTCCATCACTCATGCACTTAAAATCAGAGTTGTGTTTGTTATGGATAGTAATAAATTAGAGACACCTTTTATGTAACATTTTTCCCCATTTGGAATTTATAAGATTAATACCCCGAAGAAAGATGTCATTTCCTGAAGATAGGCATATGCCACCTTATTGAAGCATATTCAAGTGTAACAAAACAGGAAAACTAATATCTGCCATAACATTTTGAGCTTTTAAAGCTGAGACTGCTGCTTACCCATCAGTCTTATCTTAATCGATTCTTGTGCTAACCAACAGACTGCCAGTAACCTAGTACTTATAAAAGGATCATGAAATTCTGAATTTGAAACTGACATGTAAAAAGGCTGCATTATAACATCATATCCACCTATTATTATTTGCTGAACATAGTTAAAATTTTGCAGGGACAGTATATCCACCTATTATTATTTGCTGAACATAGTTAAAATTTTGCAGGGACAGTACGGTTCAATCTTGATCCATTTGGTGAACATAATGATTTTGATCTTTGGGAGTCTTTGGAAAGGGCACATCTAAAAGATGTTATCAGGAGGAGCTCTTTGGGACTTGATACTGAGGT
This sequence comes from Pseudotsuga menziesii, assembly GCA_001517045.1. Lineage (NCBI taxonomy): Eukaryota > Viridiplantae > Streptophyta > Pinopsida > Pinales > Pinaceae > Pseudotsuga > Pseudotsuga menziesii. The sequence continues at coordinate 4,770 of LPNX010363431.1, read as the reverse complement.
ACTCTCATCTTTTACCTTCCTCTCATCATTAGCTCCAATATTACCATTTCAGCATTTCAGAAGGGGTTATATATTCTAGAGAATGTGCCCTGTATTATTATATTTTGGTTTATAAGTTGTCTTATTAGTTCTCCATTTACAATTGTGGCTTCTATGTGGATAATCTATAGATAACTTTAAATATTCCATAGATGGAAGGCACATACATGCTACAGTTATAGAATCATATAGGTGTCCATTTTAATGCAATTTTCCTTTTAGAAAATCATTAACCCATAAACTCTTTTAGGGTGATAAAATTAATGTATGTACATGAAATGTGATGGATTATTTCAATTTGATGCTTCAAAATATTAGGTTTTTCTGACCGTTTTCTTGTAAATAAATATTTCTTCAAAATTCTAATGGGAAAAGAGAACTCTAGTAATGATTTTCACCATTTTTAGTCTCTTTGGAAACGTGCTGTCCCAAAGCTTAACCGTTGTATTATAGAAATTATATTTGTGGTTGGATAGACGAGCTTTTCATCTAAATGTTCACCCCTCATAGAAATTACCAAAAAACAGTTCGCATCATTTTGTTATTTTCCATGCACACTCAAATGTTTTTGTCTAAATGGCATGCTTTGATGGTCATATTATATATTATACAGTACCAAGTAAAATTTTATTGTTATTAAAAGAGAAAACAAAAAACTGGACCTGCAATATAATCTACATTATGGCAGTCGAGTTTTTGAAGATACCTGCATTCTGGCTTTGTGCATAACTGCTTCTGACATATTTATAATAATAAATCAATGATGAGAACTCGTAGTCAGATTGGACTTTGGTGGATGTCATGGTTGGAGTCTAGGGAACAATGACCTCAAGAACAGATGCATCTTAACTTAAGATGCTTCCTTTCTGTACTAGTAACATGTGTATATTTGATGCATGTTTTTGTGAAGGGGAGCTTTGCCTGACTAAAGTTGAGTCAATACTGTTATTTTTTGTAGGTTTCCGAAGCTGGTGACAACTTTAGTGTAGGCCAACGTCAACTACTTAGCCTTGCTCGTGCCCTGCTTCGAAGATCAAAGATTTTAGTTCTTGATGAAGCCACGGCAGCTGTGGATGTTGTAACAGATGCTCTTATCCAGAAGACTATCCATGAAGAATTTAGGTCTTGTACAATGCTTGTTATTGCTCATCGAATTAATACTATTATTGATTGTGACCGCATACTGGTTCTTGAAGCTGGTCAGGTATGTGCTCTCTCTTTCTTTCTCTATCTCTCCCCCCCTGGTTTCCGCTTTATATTTTTATTGTTGGAAGTTGCTTCTTAAAAAGATTCCTGGAGAGGCACCACTGCATGTGCATGATACAGACTCATTTTAGCTTAGGAAAATGCACTTGGGACTTGCATCCAGCCTCATATAGCTTTCCAAATGGGTGAGGCAGACCTCAATGAGAATGGAGCCCTGGTGAATGTCTTATCCTCAGTCAACCTCACTAGTGAATGAACTGTGAACCACAATCCCATTGGCACTTCCCCTCCACTTCATCTTAACAGCGTATGAGAGTTCAGAAATTGATCTTTAACTTGGCATCATGTTGCTATTGTGCTATAGGTTCATCATAACTTATAAGTATGCTGTCTTCATCACAGAATCTAGGTTTCAGGAAATTATAGACTTAAGGTGGTCTTATATAACTTGTTTTTATGAACTGTTATGGGCCTTTTTTCCACTGTTACAGGTTTTGGAATTTGATACTCCTGAGAATCTACTTTCTAATGAAGAGAGTGCATTCTCAAAAATGGTTCAAAGCACTGGATCAGCTAATGCACAATATTTACGAGTAAGATTGGCATAATCACCATTTACCATTATTTTACATCTGCCATTGTTTTCATAAAAAGTTGGTTTTATTGCAATTTTTGCCATCATTTTAGTTGTTAAGCTAGAGTCTTGATAAAACTGGAGCCTCCAGATATATTTTAGAATTGGATATGCTACATCTGTCATTTGAAAGTTCATAAAGCATAAGGACCACACTAGAATTTGACTTGTGGCATAAAATCCAAGGCCAATATAATCAGCTTCATTTTATCCACATACTCACAACCTCTCACACAAAGGTTGCCATCTTGATATTTTTTTCTCATGTTTGAACTTTTTTGGTTTGTTACAGAATATAGTTATGGGAGAACTAGACAGTAGAGAGGGCTTTGAAAACAGAGCAATTGAAAAGAAAAGGAAGTGGAATGCCTCTTCACGATGGGCTGCGGCAGCACAATTTGCTCTTGCCTTGAGTTTGACTTCATCACAGCAAGATCTGCAAGCAATTGCTGAGGGAGGAAATGACAACTACATTCTTCAAGAGACGAGGAATGCAGCTCAGATCCTGCAGGTTGTGTTGCAAGGAAAGCATGACACTGCTATTGAAGAGGAATTAGTCCAACATCAAGTACCCAGGGAAAATTGGTGGTCTGCGCTCTTTAAAGTTGTGGAAGGTGCCATTTCTGCTTCTTTTAATCCTATATTAAAAACCGAAAACGATGACAACAAATGAATCCATATAAAGACCAAATCACAATACATCTAGTTCAATATTAATTAGTTTGTCTGATTTCAGAGCACAAAATTGATATCATTAATTCTCCCAATTTTCTGTGTGGCTTATTGTTGATTATATATTTTTGGGTAATCAGCAGGTAATATGCTCATAAAACTAAATTAAACTGAGTCTAGAATAAAAGGAAACATATGCATGTTGGCATTACCATGGTTGTGTTTATAACTTTCAGAATTCACTTTACTTCCTGAGTTTCTTTCACCAAGGGGCTGTTAAAAGTTGCCTGAGACCTGATGTTATGAATACTTCCATTTTTCGTGGATAAATTCTACCTTTTACACGTGTTTTTGTTTGCCATGAAATACTTTCTTTTCAAAACCATGCAGATTGAAAAACCACAAGAAAAAAGTATTCTATGTTAACTTTATTAGGTGTTATGATGTTATCCTATATTTTCAAGCTTGTTTCTCAATAAAGACCAATTCCAAATCAATTTGCTTGTTCCGTAACCCGTTACAGCTGAGGTTGTGGCAGTGACATCACCTTTGACTTGTTTGGTACCTTTAGTTCGGCATGTAACGATAGTGTTATTTTGTTTTGCAGGTTTGGCTGTGATGAGTCGATTGGCACGAAACAGATTTTATCAAGATGAGTCTATAATGGAAGGGAGAGAGATTGTGTGGGGTGATTTGACTATATGATTCATAATCTCTATTTTTTGAATTTCTGTTATGCTAATTGAGAATTGAAAGGAATCTTGAGACTAATTGTTTATCTGTTAAGATACTTGTTAAATTTCAGCATTGGATTACTTTGGCCATGGGGTAATTAATTCATTTGCAAGTTTATGTATCGTAGAAGTTCCATATGTCATTGGAACACGTTATGCATTTAAACTCTAGAAATTTGTATTTCCATTCGTCGTGTTGAAGAATGGAACGTTCTAAACATAGAAGTTGCAATATCACAGTCCAAGAGACCAAATGATTTGAATGGGCAATAGAGAAACATTGATTAAAATGAATAGAAACCTATTATGATCCAACCATTGTGCTGTCCAGTTCAAGCTCTTTTTCATCATTCACTTAACCAATAGAGGAACAAGCATTGCTGATCTTAATGTTAAGAGGAACTTATAGCCTTCTGACTGTTATGTCTGTGATTTCAATGTTTCTATAAATTTTTCAGATATTTTATGTTTTATAAGGTGATTTCACTGATAGAAACATTTAAGATAATTAATTATCACTATTTTTCATTTCTGAAAGTATATTGAACATTTAATGGAAAATTTAGGATGGATGCGACATTTTGCATGAAGCATTATTATATCTCCAATATTTGCAAATAAATGTTTTCCATTTCTAAACTAAAAAAATCATCTATCGCTACAAAATTTGTTGAGATTTTCTCTACGTATAGATATACTGTCAATATATATGTTAATAAGTGTCGCCTTTGCAAGGAAAAATTGTGCATGTTGGATTCTTCATTTTAAATAGTGAGCAACGTTGACTGGAGTTAAATCCCGTCAGTCTACCATCATTCTTTTGATGCGTGCCAACAACTGAAACATGGAGAAAACAAAGAACGCAAGGCAAACAAGATGAAAACACAGCTACCTCTGCAACTGTATTCTCTGTTGTTGGGTCTGTGTATAGATAAAGAGTATATAATAACCAAAACTGTATAGGAAAGGAAAGGAAAGGAAATATTTTAACGGCCGCGAAAATAAGAATAGCCTATGGGACAGACCAACTCGCACGCTGTTTTCTGCAATTCAATCCTTTGTCTGTTCAACTTGATGATGAGCGTCCCCAGTTTTTCCACAGTCCCCTCATTAAATAAATCATCCCAAGATTTATCCACCAAGACATTTGCGTACCTGTCCCTATTGTCCTTAAAGGCTTCACACTCTAAAATGAAGTGTTTTTCTGTCTCCACCTTACCAGTGGTGCAAAAAATACACACTCTTTCCGCCCAAGCTTCTTTTGGCCTTTTCCAGCGCCCGTTCTCACAACAGAGTTGATGGGAATTAGTTCTTAATTGAGCAATGAGAATTTTGGCTTTCCAAGGTATATTGGCCCTTATGTACGCCTTTTGATGTTGATTGTAAGTAGGGTTAAACTCTTCAATATAATACTTTCTCTTTCTCCCTAGCTCTTTATCCCAAGTTCGCTTGTGGAACTTATTGATAACAAAAGCCTTTATTTCT
>LPNX010363405.1:715042-728354 GCA_001517045.1 Pseudotsuga menziesii | reverse complement strand
AAAAATTGGGGGGGGAGGGGGCGGGGGGGGAAGGTGTAGAAAAACCGTCGCAAGCCAAAACCGCCCCCAAAATGGTATTTTGTTATAGTGAAAATAAGACAAAGTGAACCTAGAAAACTAAGGGTTCAACTTGAACTAACTGAAAATTGACTAATGCAAACCTTAAATAGGACCAGTACAGACAAAAACTGGAAAAATACTTCGATTAAAGAGACCCCAAAACAAACTAGAATCCTCAACGAAGTCACCAGTTCTGTTGTTAAGAAAATCTACCTTATGGATGGGGTTTCAAGCCGCCAACGTATTGTGGGTTTAATGTATACAAATAGGGATTTAAAAGCATAAATAAAAGAATAAGAGACAGGATGTGTACCTTGTTTCCTACGATTCATCCTATATTTTCTCTTCTTCTCCAATGCTTCTTAGTTTCTGTTTGTGCCAGAAATTGTTTCTAAGGCCAGAGAAACAAGCCAACACAATCTCAAATAAAACTTGATAAAAAAAAGTAGGTTTTAGGTTTTCTGGAATGTTTTAGTGGTTGTAAACTTCTGGGGAAAGACAGGGAATACACTCATGAGAAAAATAATAACTAAATCATAAGCAAAAGAAGACAAAGATGCATAATACATTCAACAAGATCCAACAGAACACAATATTGAAGTTCATTCATAAAAGACAAGCATCACTAGCATATAAACATAAACCAGTAATGAGTATATCAATTAAGCAACTAGACAAGCTGAACAATGAAGCCAACACAAAAACTGAAGGATAAAAGTGTCATATATCTCATAATTTCATCATCAAATGCATACAAGACTTTTGATACTTAACTCATGAACAAGTATGAACTCATGAACAAGTTTGCAGACCTCTTGAAGCTATCCCAAAAATCCAACCTCCTCAATGACTTTCTAACCTCTCTAAATACTATTCTTTACAAAATTAGTTAGGGATCTAACCCTAACTGCTTTTCATTAGCTCGATGAGATAAAGTAAAATGTACAATATTACAAAACATGACATTTTCTAAAAATAGTAAACACTAACTAATATGTTTCTCAAAAAGATAACAAATAACTGATTGAACAACTGACTTATAGATCTTTTTCTACCTCAACCAGCAGAGCAATGACATCTAATGCTTGAGCTTTGTTCTTAGCTCGCCTTTGCTCCTGCTCCATGTCAGTTATCTTCTTGGTGAGCTCCTCATTTCTCTGCTGCAAGTCCTTGACTGTCTTCTCCAACTCTATACAGTGCAAGTCAGTGCTTCATTTTCTATTTAGAACCTCTTTAGATACTATTGTCAACTCCTGACAATGGTCATTGACATCCTGAAGATATTTACTAAGCCTTTTGTTAGCCATCATCAGCCCCTCATTGATCTCTTGCATATAGTTCATCTGCTGTTTGTACTGCTTAATAATTTTCTGCAAGTTTTCTTTATCTGAATCAACTGACCTTCCTGCCATTATCTCTTGTTCATAACTGGGCATCTCAGGTATGTCAAACCTCTTAAAAATGTCTGCATCCCTATTTAACAGGTCTGTGGAAACAGCAAGAATATTAGGGTCTTTCAAAATACCTGCTTGCCTAAGTATAAGTTCATCTTCATCTTCCCATTCTTGATCTTCAACAGGAGGTATCTCAGCTTTTTCTTTCTACTGTTGCTTTAAAAGTTCACTTCTTATTTCAAGAAATATGTCAAACAATTCAGACTCGGGCTGCCTTAACTCCTTTACTAACTGTGATGATCCTTTTACTTTTGCAGGATGAGAAGAGGAAGCTTTGGCAACTGTTTTTCCCTTGCTTTTAATGTTCATTGTGTCAAATTCTGGTTCTTCACCTGAGGAAATATATTTCAGGACAGTCACTTGCTTGGAATTCAATTTAGGATTGAACAGCCTCTTCATATTCCATCTTAGCTTATTCGTTGGCCTGGTTTTAGGCCTGAAATATGGGGCTATCACTTCAAACTTTTTCTTCTTCTTCCTATTAGGTTTGACTGTTTTAATTTCTGAAGTGGAGAATTCTCTACATGCTTCAGCCCTATTTTTAAGTTTTATCAACACGATGATCTTCTTCTAGTAAATATCCCTCATCATCTGAGAGAATGGTGAGTGGAATTCTTTGCTGGTTCTGAAACTCCTCCTTAGGCGCAGCAACCTCTTCTGTAACTGCAGCTTTAACTTCCTTGGAAACCTCTGCTGGTATCAACTGCTGCCTAGTCTGCAATTCCTCGTCTGAAAACAATGAATACTTGCCTGTAATACCAGCTGAAAACACTTTGGGTTTACTCTCAAACTCCACATGCTCTGCTGCCTCCTCAACTTTGACATCTTCCTTGTCTTCAAATTTAGCTTCCTGACCTAATTTTCTCATCAGTACCTTCCCTTTGTCTGCTTGTTTTTTAGGCTGTTGATCCTCCTGTTTGATTGGAAAGCCAGACCAAAAGATGAAAAAATCCCAGGTCTTTCCTTCATGCTGCAAAACAGTGCTAATAATCAACTTAATTTAGCCCATGATGAAAGATGGACTGAGAAGAATGGTCCAAATGCCCTTTGACCCTGTTAGACATTTTCTGCAAGCTTTTGAATAAGAAGAATGGAAGGCTCATCTTGGACACCCCCACCATATGTTGCAGAAATATGAAGTGGTACTTAAAAACATAAGCATACCTGCCCTCACAAGTAATATAACTCTGCAAAATTATGATTGGTTTTACCCATTCCTTTCTGAAATTTTGAATAAGGATGCCTTTATTCCAATCTGGGGTGACATTTGGTAATAGATATCTCTGAGGATCAAAGGTAAAGGGCAGTTTCTTAAACCATAGTTCACCTTCATTCTTAATCCCTGTAGCTTCTGCAATCAAATCTACTGTTAGTCTGAACTTCAAAGTATCAAACACCACCAAGTCATTTTTGTAACTTTGTGCAAACCTACAGGAAACTTCAGTGTTGTAACCATCTATTCTCTTGAAGAAGTCTAACCAGCCAGCCTGTTGGAAAAGTTCAACACACCCTGGAAGTTTCTCCATCCAACCTATATCAGTAGGTTCAGCTCTATTCACCTTACCACTCTTACCCATTTGTCTCCAAGGGCTGGAAACTGTATGGCTTCTAGGGTTCAATTGATAACCTGACAGCTGATGTTTCTTTTTCAAATCTCTCGGATTTCAAAAACAACTCTTCTTAATCTTTTCTGACTGCTCTTTTTGTTTTCTTAATACAGGCTGGGTTTTATCACAGGTATAAAAGACTTAGATCATTTGAAGTATTCCAGACTCTACATTGCAACTGATGATTGTCATTCAATTTAATTGTTCTAATGGTTGTCCATCCCCAGCATGTATTCTTACCCCTGTGTATTAATACCAACATTAATCCTCAAACCTTTTTGGTATCACCTATCAACCATTTATGCACAGTAAGACTTTGCAAATGTGATATCATTTACTAGCTTCTCAGGTTCACTGGAGACTGCTTGTCTGTTGGATGAGAAAAATAGGACAATCTACAATCTATTCACATTATGTTTCATGTATCCTTAGTATCAAAAATGAAACTAGGTCTCCCTATAATCTTAGCCATTCAACGCACTTGTCCCACTGTGTATAGTATCAGATCTTTTTGTGAAGTTTAAGTACTATAACCTACACAGTTTTCAACCCAGCCTCTTTCAAACTTCAGCAAATGAATAGTTCAATATAGAGCTATTTTTCAGTTCTCCACTCGGCATAGCATCTCATAATGTCTTAGGCAGTTATTTCTTTGGTCGAAATTTCATTTAAGAGCACAATTTAACATTTCCCTCGATCAATTTTGATAGAACGAACCCCACCGAAAAAACCCCAAATTTTCAGTTATGTTGGCTTATCATGGAATACCTGACTGTAGATACTTTGAACCACTCCTCATGCTGCTTGAGTACCATCCTGAAAGATACAAGTGTCTTTCAAGGTCCAATTTAACTCCAGGTGTCGAGATGAAGAAGCCCTAGTTTTTTGTGCGACTATGAAAACCTCCACTAAGCTTTGCAACTGCAATCTTCGTGTTTTTAGGCAGGCACCGTCATTCCATTAACTGCTCAGCTTTGGGAAAGAGATAAGAAGTAACTCTCCTCAGATTAAACTTGATTTAACCGACCATCTATCATGATAAGCTGCTTTATAATTCATGATGACCAGGCTCTTCTTCACGTTATGAAACCACCTATTCTCATGATGATTCCTGAGACAGCACGTAGCAAACTCTCCAAAACACATGATTAGTCACTCATCATTCGAAAACATGCCAAATTTTTGCTAAAAAATCAGAGGAATTGAGAGTCACGATATTCTTGTAGCGCTCCTTCATTATTTTTTTCCACTTGCGCTACAAGAATATCATTAACGCTATTTTATCGTTGTTTTACAACTTTTTGTCATTTTGCATGAAGTTTTAAACTTGTTTGAGTAATGACTAAGCTCAGAATATGATTTGTGAGTCCATTATTTGATATAATGACTTTAAAAAACCCCTTCAAAATGTAAAGGATGAAAAAATAAAGCAAAAATATAAAGGCCAAGTTCAAAATTTCAACTAACAACCAAAAATTCTCCTAAAAGAAGCAAATAATCAGACTAAAGAAAATGAGTAACTTGAAATAAAAATGCAAATCAAACAAAATTAAAAGAAACAAATCACTGACTTAACATCTGGCTCCAGCTGCGGGATGAAGACCTCCCTGCGAGGCTTCAAGAACCTGTAGACCAGTGCCTTCTGTCTGCTATCTTATCTACCTGTCTGCAAAACTTCCATCGGGCTATGGAGACTTATTATGCTTCACTCACACCGGTATGTACAATGAAAAGTGAAAATGCTCTTATAAACTGTAGAAATGCTTGAGGAATCGCCCATTAATAGGGCTGGACAACTCCTCACCTTCTAATGACTACAGGATAAAAGTATTATTTTCCAAAACCTTTGACACCAAGAGAGGGCCAAACCAAAGATTGTCAAACTTACCATGCTTACCCTTCTGCTCCTTTCTTGCATCCCACCTTAGAACCATATCAGCAACTGAGAAAGTATTTTCTTTACTGTTTCTGTCAAATCTACTTTTGATCTTGGCTCTGTACAACTGTGCCTTTTCATCCACCTTTTCCCTATTTTTCTATAACTCTATCATCTCAAAAATTCTTCTCTGCATATCATCTGGCTCCTCTTGAGTATTCTGGAGAAATTTCATCACTGGGATCCCCAAATGAACAAGGAAAACTGCCTCTGTACCATATACTAACTGATAGGGAGAAGTTCCAATTGCTTGTTTCACTGTGATCCTATCAACCCACAATGCATATTTCAGCATTGAATCCCATGATATTTTGTTATGTTTTAGTAGCTTCTTAATGCTTTGAATGATATTCTTATTAGAGGATTCAGCCAAGCCATTACCCTGGGGGTAATAAGGAGTGGATTTCTTCAGCAAAATACCGTTCTTTTCACAAAATGCTATCATTCACTAGTACAAGTGATCAATTTTGCCACGGAAAAACGTGGCAATATCCACAGAAAATCGTGGATATTGCCACGTCTAAGTGTTTTTTTTTCCGTGGAAACAATTCCGTCGCAATAGAGACGACCCCTAATTTGCGTTGCAAGAGAGACAATGTTCTATATTTCGTTAGATGTCTAAGCCGTCACTATATCCATGCCTTCCCGTCTCTGTATCCACGCCTGGTCATCTCTGTATCCATGCTCTGTATAAGGTTTTTTTTTTAAATGCAAACCCAGGAATAAGACGTCGTTATAGCCACGCCTTTCTGTCTCTGTATCCATGCCTTGCCGTCTCTGTATCCATGCCTGGCCATTGCTGTATCCACGCTTTGTATAAGTTTTTTTTTTTTTAAATGCAAACCCCAGGAATAGCGACGGGGATGCTATACCTGCAACGGGCAGACTATACCTGCAAAGATCAAGCCATGGCCAGGTTATCTCCGAGCATGATATTCTTTCAGGCCATGACATTGTATACAGTATTGGCAATCGCATATCTGGCAAACCCAGTTGAGCCAAAACAGAGGAATCCTGGTAAATAAAAGCAACCAAAACTCCATCGGAAAAGCATTTGGTGTTGACAAAAACAAGAAGCAGATCCTAAACACAAGTACATTTGCTAGACAACATATCCTACCTGTGTCTCAACTTGGATAGTAACAAGCTTCCAATAACATACCATTTATACAGACGAAAATAATTGAAAGACCTACCTGCTACTCAAATATTGAAGGACAAGATTGGTCACCCTATCTGGAAGGTAGCCACCCTGTCGAATGACATTCAACAGATTCAAATGACACTCTAAAATCTTCCCTGCATAATGCTTTTGAAACATCTGAGCAAAAGGCTTGTTCTCTAGTTTTAAAAGCTTTGGGTCTCCAAATCTGCGACACAATAACCATAGTGATATAGCATAATTTGGCATCATGATTAAGAAAATTTGAGGCATCTATTTACAGCTGATGATTACATTTTTATCAAAGACCTATAGATTGTGACCAAAATATAATAATACAAATAAACTTTTTCAGTAAATCCTTGTTGTGATGCTGATGCCATTATCTAATGCAGAACTTTCATCAAAAGTGCCCTTAGATCATCTAAATGAATTACTACCACAAATCCTGTGAATCAAGTTCGGAATCATAAGAAGGATTTTTGTCAATTACCAAAAGCTGTGAACTCACATCTATATGTCCAATAACACCTTTAAATCCATGTAACTTATTGTATACAGAAACACAATCCTAATTGTCTTCCCTTAACTCACCGAGTGTACAAGTGGTTCATGATATGCACAGTCCACTTCTTTACTTTCCACCATTCCCAAGACTTTCGTTGCTCTAGGTCAGTTGGTTGTCCCTCGGGAGGAACTGGCCTTTCCAGCATAGCTAAAAATAGGACCATCCAAGCATTAAGGACATTGGGATCAAACAGTTGCTTAGGGAGCTCTAGCTGCACAGCAATGTCATCAACCTTAATTCAACATCCAAATCAGATAAGCTATATTTAGATATAAATACAGAAGAGGCTTTCTGGGTGTTGAAAGTAACAGCTTGCATACATAAATGGATGACCAGAAGATTTTGCAGATGAGCTTGATCAGCTCTGCTATCTCTATCGTAGGGCTCGAAATTTGAACAAGGAGGTTGTAAATGTTAAGTAAAGGTGGGAAAGCCTCATCAATGATGAGATATACAAAGTAAGAGTATATATAAACTGTATTGAAAATTGAGACAAATACTTTGCATGCTGACAAACCTTTAATTAGTTTAGTATAAAGAATGGAAGGTAATTATGAAAGCCAGAACAATACGCTGTATTGTAGCAGAATACTTACTCATACTTCCTTGAAATAATTCTCAGCACATATAAAGAACCATATACTTGCTGATCTTGAAAATTACGCTTGACCCAGATAAGAAGGGCAGGCCAATGCTCTGGATAGTCTGCATTAATAATATTTTTAATGCACTCCCCAAGTTGCACTCTGCATAAAGATAGAAAATGTAAATTAACTATTATAGACACTTCTAACAGATCAAAAGTTGAGTAAAATTTATAGTGTAAGATTCAAGGCCCCATAGACAGCATAGACTACATCTGAAGAGAAGATACAAAAAGCATGATGCTACAAACGATCTTTTGAAGTAGCGCACAAATAAAAGTAAATGTGAATCTGCTACGGTTTCAAACAAGAAGTATCTCATCAAAAAAATCATTTATAGAATGGACATCTGGGCATGCACCCATGATATGTGAGCAAGTAAATTGAGTAGCAGTTTTTAAGCTAAAATATTGGCTTCAAGCAAGCTTGAGCTTTAAATTTCTTGATACATAAAATACTTCTGAAGCTGATGCCATCAGATGTTCCAGGCATATATATACTTAATCTCCATGTCAAAATGCCAAAATGTGAAACAAGCATTTCATCTGCAGGTGAATGTCCTCAACAATCTGGAGCAAAGTTCATGAGATATCAATCAAGAAGATTGACACAACATCAATGATAAAAATAGCTAATTTACCAGCATAGAGATACATATCCGGATCCTGATGCGGATTCACCACATTTTTGAAAAACCAGCATCCAAATACGGAAGGGAAACAGCAAGCACAAAAAGAAAATTGAAATATTTTTATAATAAATTTTAAAAACAGAGGGAAGAATCAAAACTATTTGGGAAAAACAAGAGTCGAACTATAAGTTATAGCCAAAAAAGAGAGTTTTCATGCATATTATTAACACCACTAATGTACCATAGAGTCTATAGAGTTTTTAAGCTTATAGAGTCTGTACTTGGAACTCTAACCTCTAATTGTCCAGAAAGGGATAGTCAGTTTCTTGGGACCTCTAATTGTCCAAAAAGGATGGAAGGACTGGGATGACAGATATTAGTATTTGAGGGATTGTGTTAGTAGCAAAATAGGTCATCAGATCCATAAGCAGAAATTGGACAGGATAGATACTTGTCAAACTGCTGCTGCCATGACTGCAAACCATCCCGATTATGCACAGTTGGCTGCCAGAATCACAGTTTCCAATCTTCACAAAAATACAAAGAAATCATTCTCTGAGACAATAAAGGAAATGTTTGCTCATGTTAATAAACGATCTGGTTTGAAGGCTCCTTTGATTGCAGATGAGGTTTATGAAATCATCATGAAGAATGCAACACGTTTGGATAGTGAAATCATCTATGACAAGGATTTTGATTATGACTACTTTGGTTTTAAGACATTGGAGAGATCGTATCTTTTAAAAACCAATGGAGTTGTTATTGAGAGGCCTCAACATATGTTAATGAGGGTTGCTATAGGAATCCATAAGAATGACATTGATTCAGCTATCAACACTTATCATATATTGTCACAACGTTGGTTCACCCATGCTTCTCCGACACTTTTCAATGCTGGGACCCCAAGGCCACAGATGAGTAGTTGCTTCCTTGTTTGCATGAAAGATGATAGCATTGAGGGAATATATGATACTTTAAAGGAGTGTGCTGTAATAAGAAAATCAGCAGGAGGACTTGGTGTTTCAGTGCATAACATTCTTGCAACTAGTAGTTATATCCGAGGAACAAATGGCACATCTAATGGTATTGTGCCAATGTTGAGGGTATTCAATGATACTGCTCAATATGTTGACCAAGGTGGAGGCAAGAGGAAGGGTGCCTTTGCCATGTACTTAGAGCCATGGCATGCAGATGTTTTTGAGTTTCTGGATTTGAGAAAGAACCATGGGAAGGAAGAGAACAGACCACGTGATCTATTTTTTTCTCTTTGGGTGCCAGACCTCTTTATGAAAAGGGTCCAGGAGAATTCTACATGGACATTATTTTGTCCCAATGAAGCACCTGGGCTTGCTGATTGTTGGGGTAAAGAATTTGAGAAACTGTACATGAAATACGAGCAAGAGGGTAAGGCAAAAAAGGTTGTACAGGCACAGAAGCTTTGGTTTTCTATTCTGGAAGCTCAGATAGAAACAGGCAATCCATACATGCTCTTTAAGGACAGCTGTAATAGGAAAAGCAATCAGCAGAATTTGGGAACCATCAAATCTTCTAACCTCTGCACAGAGATTATCAAATATACAAGTCCAACAGAAACTGCAGTCTGTAACTTGGCATCTATTGCATTGCCTAGATTTATCAGAGAAAAGGGCATGACCCTTGAGTCTCAACCCTCTAAGCTAGTTGGTATCATAGTTTGGAGGAATCGTTACTTTGATTTTGATAAATTAGTAGAGATCACATCAACAGTTACTATCAACCTCAATAAGATAATTGATGTAAACTTTTATCCTGTGGAAACTGCAAAACTGTCAAATATGCAACATAGGCCAATTGGTATAGGTGTTCAGGGTCTTGCTGACACCTTTATACTGCTTGGAATTCCATTTGAATTAGAAGAGGCCCAAAATTTGAACAAGGATATTTTTGAAACAATTTATTATCATAGTCTTAAAGCATCTGTTGAGCTTGCTATTAAGGAAGGTCCATATGAAACCTACTTTGGGAGCCCTGTGAGTAAGGGAATACTTCAACCAGACATGTGGGGTGTAAAACCTTCTGATCGTTGGGATTGGGCTCTGCTAAGGGACATGGTAGCAAAAAATTGCGTGAGAAACTCTCTTCTTGTTGCTCCTATGCCAACTGAATCAACTAGTCAAATTCTTGGGAACAATGAGTGCTTTGAAACTTATACATCAAATATTTACAGTAGAAGAGTGTTAAGTGGTGAATTTGTGGTGGTGAACAAACATCTTCTTCATGATTTAACTGACATGGGGCTATGGTCTCCTGCTTTGAAGAATGAAGTCATCTATCACAATGGTTCAGTTCAAAACATCAGCGAGATTCCAGAGGAACTTAAGGCTATTTACAGGATTGTATGGGAGATTAAACAGCAGTCACTTATGGACATGGCAGCTGATCGTGGCTGTTATATAGATCAGATCCAAAGCCTTAATATTCACATGGACCAGCCTAACTTTGGAAAGCTTACTTCTCTGCATTTTTATGCTTGGTCAAAGGGCCTAAAAACTGGAATGTATTATTTACGTACACGGGCTACAGTGGATGCAATCAAGTTTATTGTGGATGCAACTAACATAAAACAGGAGAGCATAAAACCTATGACTGAAGATGTAGAAAAAAGCTAGCTCAGATGGCATGTTCATTGGAGAATAAAGATGAATGTCTTGCTTGTGGAAGTTGATAAACTAGGTAGAAGGCTTGTTGCCGATATGCGTATAGTCTCAAAATCCGGGCTTTGTTTAGGCGATGCCTTTATTGCTTTGTATAAATTCACTATTTATGGATGTTGTACATTATTTATCCTTTTTCTGTAATATATTATTCAGCCCTTGAGTGAACAGCGTATATCTAGAAAATTTCATTCTCTTATCTATTGTCTCTGCTTCCTTCCACCGTTTCTGGTTAAAATAAAAACCTGCACTGTATAAACTGTGCTAAGCTCTTGCAATGCAATGAGCAACTATAATTCAATGAACAGATTGAGGTGCACTATAATTCTTTTTCATAATACACTATACACATACTATTATATTATTACATTCATTATATATACATATGCTACTAATATATACATATTATACACCATATACATTATATATAATATATATAATCCATATTCAATATTACATTATGTCATCTATCAACAGTGCAATGATTCCTCATCCTATCAACAGCCTCAAAGATGTCAATGTATACCTTCACTTCTTATCTAGAGCCTTAATCCTGGGAGAACTTGGCTTATAAATTTTCTTTTTGATTGCAGGTATTGCAGAGGTAGGGGTGATGATGGTGAATACAAGCCTAGTGACTCTTGTCATGGTTCTTATATGGCAGAAAAACGTACTCCTTGCAATTGGCTTTCCTGTTCTATTTGGATCAATTGAGCTGACTTATTTTTCTGCAGTCTTGATGAAAGTGGGGCAAGGTGGTTGGCTTCCACTGGCTTTTGCCACCTGCTTCCTTCTTGTGATGTACATTTGGAACTGTGGAAGTGTTTTGAAGTGTCAAAGTGAGGTGAGGAAAAAGATGAAGATCCAAGTCTTGAGTATCATCTTTCATCTCTGCGTGAAGCTAAAGAATTAGGAGTTGTATATCTTGTTGGTCATTGAGATGTCAAGGCTAGAAAGGATTCATGGTTTCTCAAAAAACTGGTTATAAACTACTTCTATGCTTTCATACCTTTCATTAAGGATATCCACCAGCGTTTCTGTTAGTGAAAAATCATAATCACCAATCATCCAAAACATTTTATCATCATCCAAGATCACTTGACTGCTCCAAAACAATTCATTGACTGAAATCTTCTTCATCGTAGTTGTGTTTGACTGAGGAAAATTCGTGGCTAGGTTTTTATTCTTTATCTCTTCCCTAGTGTGGCAGCTCCAAGCCTGCTAGGCTTCTTCCTTCACAGCACATAGCAGCTCACGGTGGAGGGTAGTCTCAGTGAGGAGCAGTAGCATCAGAGCTGCTACAACTCACGGTCAAGGCTTGTTACAATAGCAGCAGCTCTTGGTGGTGAGAGCAGTGCTCATGGTGGGGGATATCTACAGCAGTAGCAGCTCACGGTGGTAGGACCAGAGCTCACCGTGTGGAGTCTGAGGTAGCAACAGCAGGCTGCCAAGGTAGAAGCATCCCACGAAGGCAGCAGCAAGCTAACAACAGCCTTCACTGAGGTGGCAGCAGGTACAGGGAGGTGCAGTATATTAGTAGTGATAAATAATGAAAGTTCCAACTCAATTCCTAACAGCTAAAAGCTAAACGAGTAAGCAAAAAAGATACATATTAACATGAAATTAAAAGGCAAAAGTATATGACTATATCTATCAGTACAATGTAGAGTGGCCTGCTCCACAGTCACAGTCTAAGTAGAGATAGAGGCAAAAGTGGAATATACGCATGCATCTAAATAGGCTTAAAATACTTCCAAATGTATCAATTCACAAAGTTTCTAGTATGTAACTAAGATTAACCCAACTTCCAATTTTGATCTTCTGCACATAATGGCCATCAAGTGGACAGACTAACTTTATTATTCAAATTCCTAATAGCATAATATTTAAATTTTAAACAGGCTTACCAACCAAATGGACAAGCATTTACAGATCCAAGCAACACCATGGCTCTCACTATAGTTACTAATGAAAATAGAAATACATAAAAACTTTCAACTATCATCCAAGCAACGGAAGAACTATAAGGATTTTAACAAAACGTTGTATAAAGCTTGACTCCTTAATTTCAAAGACTGGAAACTTATGTGGATAGTGAAACAGCACAATAAGAAAATTGGGAAACAAGGTAATGAAGAAACCAAGTTCAAAACAAGGAAATGGTAGGTAAAATTTGGCCCATAAAACAGCAAACTGGGATTGCATAATGTACTGGGAAAAATATTAAATAAGAATAACCCAAGTCCAGTGCCAACAGGCAGTCAAACACATAACACCGTTCAGAGTTGCAACAAACAATAGCTACATAGGTCTAAAATGTATGTCTCTAACAGACCTGGCCTTGAAAGCAACCCAACAAATCTTTTGCTGACAGGCAGTTCATAAAGCTTGTCATGCCTCAGAAATTTCATGGTTATCTTTTTTAAATATTTGTTAAAGCCTCCTAAAACCTTTTGCTTCTGTCATAATTTTGCCCAGAATCTCCTTATGTAAAGACCAGAAAAAATGGGTGTGATGAGTTCATGTGTGGGAAGCAGCAAGTCTATCCTAGAATGAA